>MU158916.1:355723-369015 GCA_015888305.1 Antheraea pernyi | reverse complement strand
TTTCAAAATCGGGCACTTTTTTTGTTTTTGAGCGATTACGTTATTATTATATACGTTGCCATGGTAACGTGTTAAGTAGTAGTCATAATATTCGTCCAATAGGACAGGCGAAGGAATTAATCCATACTGCCAATTCTGAAGTTATGTGGTAAGTATCATAGCTAACATTTTCAAAGTTTTTTTTTTCCTATTCAAATAGTTTATAGGCGAAGGAATTAATCCATACTGCCAATTCTGAAGTTATGTGGTAAGTATCAAAGCTAACATTTTCAAAGTTTATTTTGTTTTCTTATTCGAATAGTTCATAGGCGAAGGAATTAATCCATACTGCCAATTCTGAAGTTATGTGGTAAGTATCAAAGCTAACATTTTCAAAGTTTATTTTGTTTTCTTATTCGAATAGTTCATAGGCGAAGGAATTAATCCATACTGCCAATTCTGAAGTTATGTGGTAAGTATCAAAGCTAACATTTTCAAAGTTTATTTTGTTTTCTTATTCGAATAGTTCATAGGCGAAGGAATTAATCCATACTGCCAATTCTGAAGTTATGTGGTAAGTATCAAAGCTAACATTTTCAAAGTTTATTTTGTTTTCTTATTCGAATAGTTCATAGGCGAAGGAATTAATCCATACTGCCAATTCTGAAGTTATGTGGTAAGTATCAAAGCTAACATTTTCAAAGTTTATTTTGTTTTCTTATTCGAATAGTTCATAGGCGAAGGAATTAATCCATACTGCCAATTCTGAAGTTATGTGGTAAGTATCAACGCTAACATTTTCAAAGTTTATTTTGTTTTCGTATTCAAAAAGTTTATACTACTTTTATTTCTAATTTTTTTTTGTTCTCTATTACGTATTATAAAAATAAAGTTTGTGTATGTACACATAAAAGTAACAACTTTTTGATGAATAAAAAAAACTTTTTTTATACTTTGTCTATATTTTTATATTATTATATTTTGTCAGTTTGTTTGTTTGTTCTGGGTAATCTCCAAAACGACTGGACCTATTTTAACGGGAATTTTACTTTTTACTGCCAGATAACCGAAATTATAGCGGTTGACATATTCTATTTTATATGTGAACGATAGCGACGTCTGGAAGTGACGCCTCTCTCTGTGCAACCACTAAAAACGAATGTAGCTTTATGTGTCTATTATATTGTAATAATAAAGGGTTTCATTTTATTTCCCTTATCAAACTGAAATAGTTTAGAAAATTAAGGAATTCTGTATTTTAACACTGCTCTTTCAATATATTCTTGAGAAATTGATGTACGTCCGGAAAAACTTAGATAATCTGGATTTAGTAAAAGACCGACATAATGTAAATACCAGAAACCATAACAAACTGGTCACTCCATGTTTCAGGCTTACTAAGACCAGTAACAGTTTTTTAGGTAATAGTGTTCGATTTTATAACAAAGTCCCAAAACACATTACCGATTTGCCGGATAGTAGGTTCAAATGTTATGTCAAGCGGGTCTTAGTTCACGGCAGCGGCTCAAGCCTAGGTCCGTTCCCTCGGCGTGGAGCCCTTGAGTACGCTGCTCGCGCGATACAGTGACATAAAATCTTACATCACTGCGACAGGAACGGACCTAGGCTTGAGCCGCTGCCGTGAGGGGCCTAATCTGGTAAAAAAAAAAAAATGAAATAGAAATGGTGTAATTGTTTGTTAATCTCACCCATCCCGGTAGACGGAGATCCCGTGGGAGCAGACTGCGAGCACTATGTCCACGAGGTCGGAGTCGCGCGCGCAGTGCAGCTCGGCGCCGTACAGCGCCAGCTTCTTCGCGTTCTCCAGGTAGTTCAGCTCGGCCTCCGCCGGAGTCTGACCTCTGGGTAAAATTAACAGTTACTAAGTTCGCCAAATTGACGATATTTTAACACTTGATTGTGTTAAACCTTGCACTTTCACCTGGAATTATTATTTATCTATGTCTACTTCGCGGGCCCTCCCCGCCGCCTCCTTCTGCAAGATGACCCCCTCGCAGAAGGAGGTCATCGCTTGCGAAGCCTGGTTGCTGCCGAGCATGGACAAAACCACACTCGGTAGCGACAAATCACGACCTACCACCGCAGCCAGAGTGCGGCGCTGTCCCTCCCACGCAGCACACTCAGTGTGCTGCGCGGTGTCCTCGTGAGCGCTGCACTCGTGGCATGCCCTTCACCAGTAGAATCCCCAGGGAGCCCCACTCCCTAGCTATCCACTCCCGCAGGACCGGGTGGACGGCGTCTACGATATACCGTCCGAAACGCGCGTCCGCCAGGTCCTGCCTCCATCTCTCGACAGCGTCTTCTCTGAGACACGGTCTCCTCACTTCTATCTCCCTGGGAGCTGGAGGCTCCTCACTTCGCTTCCTCACCGCAGCAGGAAGCCGGCGAGCGTGAAGGCCACCGCCGAGGTCGCCGCGCGGCACGCCCGGATCGCCTTTAGTGCCACCGTGCGCTGCACCGAGGCCGTCGGCCCACACCGGTGCCCCGTAGGCAACCATCGCCCGCACGACTCCTATGTAGAGGCGGCGGCATCCGGCACTTGGCCGCCCTATATTGAAAAGCAATTGGCCGAGCGCCGCCGCATCTCCAGGAATTCGCGGTCCGAGCCCCGAGAAATGGGGCTCGAACCGCCTTCGCCCGTCCAGGGTGAGACCCAGATACTTCATCTGGGTCCCCACTCTGATCCGGGCACCCTCCATCATTATGTGGACCCCAGGTGGTGGCCCTCGCCGAGGCTCGTGAAATAACAAGGCCTCGGTTTGCTCGAGGGCCACCTCGAGGCCACCACCTCCGGGCTATTCCCACTATTGAGGAGAGCCCTTAGTCGTGGGGGGTCTACAGCTGCGGCTCCCCATGACATGCCCTGAGGGCCTCTCAGCCTCCGTGCAGACGGCGCAGCGAGCCATCTCCGCCTTGCACTCGGCCGTTTAATGGCCCGCAGCGCCGCATCGATAGCACCTGTCACCTCTGCTGGACGAGAAGGGGCACAAAAGGCGGGTGTGCCCCAAGCCCATGCACTTATAGCAGCACATGGGCTTTTCATCCAGCAGCTGCATGCGTACGACGCTCCACCCGACCAGGAGCTTGCCGGCCCGCACAAGCTCCTTGGCCGCCGCCACGGGGAGCGTCATGTGCACGGTCTTAGGTTTTATCTCCCCAGCCTTTATTTCTGTCGCCTTGCAGTTGGCCTTCGCTGTCACGACAGTCAAGACCTCCTCCCGAGACACCGAATCGTCGAGACCGACGATCCGGATGTCCGACTTCTTGGTCGGGGTGACGAACGTGGCAATGTCGGTCAACGCCACTTTGAGATTCCGGACCAATTAATAAAGTGCTACATAAACTAATCAATTTTATCATCCAAGTTCGTCAAATTGACAACACTTGAGCGCTTGATTGAGTTGTTACTTTGCACTTCCGCCTGCAAATGTTATTTAACTATGAGTTACATATATAAATACAATATCAATTTTTTTGTATATTCTAAATTAACAGTTTAATAAATAGCTACATAAATTAATCAATTTCATTATTGAAATTTCTCAAATGAACGACAGTTCAGCACTTGATTACGTTGAGTCTGAATGTATTAAGTCTAAATGGACTTACCCACTATTCTCTCGTGCGTAAATCACATCGTCATTAAATATACCATAATTTTTGATAAAAAGCTCCAATTTTAATGAAATAAAGACTAAATGATACTCGAGGATATGCTTTATGATTTTATCATGAACGCATTATTTTAGTAGTGATGCGTGTCCAAACAAATAGACAGACAGACATGCCTAAAAAGCATCAAATGTATTTTATTTCTTATTCCAAGACACCTGTAACAAATTTTTTTCCAAAATCGAAAAGTACGCACCCGTTAGATTTACATTTTTATTAAATGTATAAATAGATAGATTTGTTATGGTGGTAGAGCCACGCTGAAACTATTACTGGTTTCAGCATGAATAAGTCGGCTCGCCCGCGGTACTACCACCCGACACACAGAAAACCCACGTGAAGTAACAGTGCTTGCATTGTTGCGTTTCGTTCGGTCAGTGGGAGCGCCGGAGGCCCACCTCTCCTCCCCTCTCCCTCCCCTAATCCTTCCCCCCAAAGGGTGGCAACGCACTTGCGACTCTTCTGGTGTTGTTAGTGTCCATGGACGGTGGTGATCACTTAACATCAGGCGACACACCTGTTTTATCCGATACGAAATATATATAAGGGTTGTTGAGGTATGTATGCTTGGTACACATATATGTATGAATAGTTAGCTTAGCTTAGGTTAGCTCAGATAGGTCGCGAATCGCTTGTATCAGGCAACAGCCAAAGCCGAGGTGTGCCGCGCACCCTTGAGCTAGTTGTCAAAGTAAAATCGGCTGAGTGCCTTAAGCGCTCGCCTTAGTAGTCCGGTGAAGCTGTTAAGACCTTGCTTGGTCAATAGCGTAGTCAGTTCGAAAAAAAAAAAAAAAAGACACACCTGTTCGTTTGCCACCAATGACATAAAAAAAAAAGATAATGGTGGTCGTTTTTTTATTTATTTCTGAAAGAAAGAAAGAAATACTTTATTGTTGGAACAACCATACAATTAAATTAAATTACACAAATAATTAGACAGAAAAAAAACATTTTAAAAATGAAAAAATAGATGTCCAACAGTTGGCGAACCCATTCAGCAAATGTCATTCTGTTACTCACATTAATAAATAAAATATAACTAACTTGTGCTTACGGTATAGCCTCTCGATATTCTCTTCAAATGTGGCGGTGATGGCGCTGAGCGGCGCCGCGCGGTGCTTGGAGAGGATCGCGGACTGCACGTGCGAGGGCTCGTAGTCCCCCAGCTCGGCTTGCAGCACGTACGAGGCGAGCACTGCGTGGGTTATCGCGGAACACCTCATCCTACCTATTATATAAAACAACATATTTATCATGTATACATCTCTCTCTACTCCAAACCGTAATCGGTTACAGCGACCGCTAAGATAAACCTTACAGTATATTTCTTCGCTCTTTCGTGTGCACGTAAATGACTGGCATATTCTACCTTCGCGGTAAACGTATGCCCACACTTGGGACAGGTTAATACACCGTTTTTTGGTTTTTAACATTTTTGACTGTCTAGATAAATAGTTTTAAATTTTATAACAAAGCTCCAAAGAATATTATCGATTTGCCGAATCGTCGTTTCAGGCAGCATGTTAAGCGAGTTTTCATATCTAACGGTTTATTATAGAGGGGAGTGTGAAGGATTTTAATATCTGTAAGTAACTCCTCTCTCTGCATCCGTCAAGAATGAACGTAGCTATAATGTTTTTCAAATATATACGATGTACAACTAGGTGGTATAGTGCCACGCTGCGTCTCGGAGAACAAAATCGGTCACAAGAGGTGAGACCAAGTAAACCATCAATGTCGAGTTTTACCAAACAATACAATCCCATGATTTTATTAATCACTTTGTTTATAATTGAAAATTCTCGCGGACATAGTCGCGGGCATAACTAGTGCATAAATAATTATGTAGAAAGGTGGGTCGGTGCATAGTGAATTAAACGTATGCCAATATGAGGATATACCAGGTCTTTATAGAGAAAAATAAGTATAATTTATTATTACTTCCGACTATTTTGAACAGTAACTGTAATTAATTTAACTACAAATAATAGTTAATTCGTTTGTACAAATTAATTATCCAGCATGTAGGATTAGCTACTAGCAGAATACAACAAGCGTACTGCGTTTCGCTAGACTGCCTTAGCAGCTTTTTTTTCCAAACTGACTACGCTAATGGCCTAGCAAGGCCTTAACAGCTTCAACGGACTACTCGCGGCGAGCGCTCTAGGCACTCAGCATTAGAATTTAAATATTATCTAGGTTTTTTATAGGATTGTATAAATATTGTAAACTAGATTTGCTTGCGGTTTCGCCCGCTTTTATCCTAAATAAAAGGTATGTCCTTTTTTTTACTACTGACAGTTAAAGCGTGAAAACGTAATATACAAACAAACACACATTCGAATTTATAATACAGTGAAACCTTAATATAACGAACCTCATTTTAACGACTTCCTCGATTTAACAAATTTTTCGTAATCCCCTTGAATTGTTCATAAGAGTCAGTCAGTGTAAATAATACCTTTAGATTACGATTTTTTTTACGAACAACCTCTTTATTACGTATTTTCAACTATAAAAAAGAAGTAAATACCTCTAACTAACGAATTTTGTCAACTCAATATCTCTATATAACATTTTTTTTGTATTTTGATTATTAATCTAAGGGAAAAAATATGTTACCCACCTAATTGTTATTAAATAGGAAATACATAGAGTAATTTGATAAAAATGTGTTATCACTTATAAGCAGAAGTTGTTCGCTATAACAAGATGGGTACGTATTGTTGAGGTGAAGAAAACTATGTATTTCTTTACCTCTTTATAACAAATTTTAGACCAACCTTACCTCAATATTACAAACCTCAGTTTAACGAATTACTCGATATAACGAATATTTACGAGTTACCGTCGGATTTGTTATATCGAGGTTGCATTGTATTAATATTTTAAACGTAAAGCGAGTGAAGTATAGATACTTATAAATAAAATCTTCAACACGTTGAAAGTAGAGACAAATAATTAACTATAGGTACAAGTAATTTACTACAAGTCTATAGCACCCAATCAATAGTACAAACGCTCGATCTGTATCGCGATCGTTATTGAATAAAACCTCTTTTATATAAATCGATTGTTGACGTTCAGATCTCAGTTAATGAATAGTATCGAGACTCCAACTTTTTGGTAGTCATGCACACGAACGTCAACAGAAAAATAACAAAGTGTCATTCATTCTTCTGTTTTCCATCGAACTATCGAGACGATCATTATAATGAGCAGCTGAAACAAATATCATCATCAAAACAAGAATCATTATCCAACATTCGTGGAAGCTCAGCGGCCAGCTGGAACAGAGAGAAGATCACGAGGTACGTGCATTGTATCTTTACTGTTGTTAGCTGGATCTGAACGAAAACTCTAAAGGTTCTCGAAGACCCTTCGGGGTCCCCCAGTGTAGCAGAAAGCCACTTCGGCGGTGCGCATGCTACACGATCAATAATTAACAGTTGGGCTATAGTACGATCGGTTGGTCAATAGTTTTAGTAATCATCGGACCCGTTTGGTCAATAGTACAGTTTTAGTAATCATACTTACATTTTATGTTTAAAGTATAAAATAAAATTGTTACTAAGCGATATTCTACTCCAGACTTACGTTTAATAATTATAACCGTAAATTTGTAGAAAGTGGCGTCAATAAATGTCATATGGAAGGCCTTAATTGTATAAGGGATATTTGGTGATGTATACAAACCTTCAATCAAGTCACGTCGTACAGCGAGACCGATCTGGTACCTGGTGACGTCATCACTCAGCTCTGATGGCTCCGGCGGGTAGAATTTGACTGCGAACCTTACGTCCCATGGTTCATCTGTGAAAAATACCAATATCCAATTAAGTTTCTTTGGTTTAAGCTTTTTGGTACTACTTTGAATATAGTTACGCAGCCATGAATGTACGTGTGATATGATTATGTATGGGTCCTAGTTATATAGTGTCTTTGTTTTTGTAAAAAATTGAATTGCATTTACTTACTTACTCTTTTCTCCTAATTAACTCGAGCCCTCATTCCAATTACAATAACTTTTGTTAGAGTGAACCGATTTTGATGTAACTAACATCAAATAATACTCGAGGATATGCTTTATGATTTTCTTGGTGAGGTTTTATAGGCAGTACTTTATCAGTAATGCGTGTCCAAACAAACAGACATTTATAAGAAAGGTTGAAATGTATTTTATTACTTATTTCTAGAGACTCGCAACAATTTTTTTCACAATAATCTAAAAAGTACAGATACTTTAGATTTACATTTTTTTATATATATACAAGATAAAAAGATAAACCAAACCGAGTTTTAGGGGGTTCTTCTCGACAACTGGGTTGTTTGTCGGAACCGGTGGTAGTTTTGACGTTCATAAGTGCATTCACTCATTCTCGGAGCATTCATTGCGTTTTTTTTTTATTATTTTATTGTGGCACGGCAAAATCACGGACCTATGCCTGATGGTAAGCACAGTACAATAAAAAAATTATGGCGACCACCGAGTGACACACTATCCATCGCCGGTCGCCGCTGTCATGCCGGCCTGCGAAAGGCTGATTCCGAAACGCGACCCACAGAAGCGAATCACTATGACGGGCTTTTTCGTCATATACATGGTGGTTGCGACCCAGTCAGGCTGTAATACCCTACCACCCCGCTTTCGCCATTGCCTCGTTCGTTATTCAGCAGGGTGCACCACGTGCAGGTGAGGTTGGCTTGGATGTCTCAAGTCTTCGATGTTATTCGACACCCCTTACACCCCCAGGCCCCTTACACCCCTATAAAGTATTTTTGATTTTATTTTTCCCCTTAACGCAAGCAGCTTCAACTAAACAGCGTCATTGCCATAAATACAATTAATTACTTCTAGACGAGTACTTGAAGAAGGAACTTGGAAAGAAGCTAGAAGATAATATCTTACTTCTGAATGTTTTTGATAATCTTCTGTTGAGATCGACCCAAACTCTTGGGTCACCTCGTAAGAGATAGAGAAGACCGAAGTAATCCTTTTCCATGATGTCCACTGTGTCGCAGACTTTATCCAGTAAATCAGCACCACGCGCTTTTCGCTGGAAAACATGATTAAATGGCTTATTTAGAAGTCTTTATTTCTCTATATCTTTGTTCACTGTCTCCACAGACTGGGTAACCAGGCCTTAAAATTTTCGATGAAGGAATAAAGAAAATGAATATTTTTGGATTGTACTGTACTTAACATCAGGCAGTCACTTTGCCGAGCTACAATAAAAAAAAAATAATAATATACGTGTCAAATTTTGGAACTGTTCAAATTCTATTATTTGTAAACTAGCTGTGCACGCAACTTCGTCCGTGTGAAAGCTTATGTAAAATTACAGCGATTATAAAGTCATCTGCATGTATCAAGTCCATTTACTTATCTACTATTTCTCTTGTACTTAAGTCGAGTCGTCAATAAAAGTACAATAACTTTCAATAAATCGAACCGATTTTAAACTAAACGTTACTCAAAGAGATGCTTTATGATTTACGTGAATAGATTTTATCATGAACACAGCGATTTAGCAGTGATGTATTTACATTACTTTACAGTTACTATTGTACTTCCCATACTGCTTTATGCCTCTGAGACATGGTGCCTCTATAGAAGCGACATAAGGAAACTTGATGTGTTTCACATGAGATGCTTACGATCGATACTTCGTGTGAAATGGCAGGACCATATACCCAACTCTGAAATCCTACGGCGGAGTGGGCTCAGCGGAATAGAGTCGCTACTTATTGCACGCCAGCTGGGATGGTGCGGTCACATTGTACGTATGAATGACTCCAGGTTGCCTAAGTCAGTGTTTTATTCACAGCTGAAACATGGAAAGCGCAAGCCTGGGGGCCAATACCTCCGCTACAGAGATGTGATCAAGCGCCATCTCACCGCGTGTAATATACCTTCACACAGGTGGGAAGCGCTTGCGCAACAGAGATCAGAATGGCGCAACTCTGTTAAAAAGGCAGTAGAAACTTTCGAGGAACATCGACTACACAATCTCGATGCAAAACGCCTCTCCGCAAAGAACCGCCCCAAGCCTTCCTATTTTTACGCCCTAAATTGCTTCGGTCAGTTACACTGTGCGCCTTGTAACCGTACCTTTAAAACAAAATCTGGTTTCGCGAGTCACATTCGCTCTCATTCACGAAATTAACAAGGTTCGCTGTTGACGGACACGTCAAGGAGGACATCATCATCATCATCATTTACAAACAGACAGAAATGTATTTAATTACTTTATTCCTAAACACCTGCAACAACTTATTTCACATAAATGTAAAAAGTTTCCTGCCGGTTCTTCTTGATGACTGGATTGTTTGTACGAACCGGTGGTAGCTATGACGTTCATAAGCGCTTTCTCAAGACCTAAATCGAATAAAGTATTTTTGATTTGATTCGAATTCTAAAATTTTCCTCGAGCCGGCATTGAAAAACAATGTATCATAATAACATCATCTGGCGTTCGCTTTCAATCTATTTCAGAACTAAAACACATGAAACATGGGTAAACGCAAGCCAATTCACCGAATCAATAAACACTTCAACTAAACACTCGGCGCGGCGCCCTTGCAGATTTAGACTCACCTATAAAATATACTATCAGAGTGGTTACGTCAAACTTTTCATAATAGGTACAGAAAACAGTTTGAATGGTAAAAAAAAACCAATATAACATCCTTTAGTTTATTTAATGAAGGGTGGATGTTATACATGAAGAGATTATTTATAGATTTGAAGAATGGCGCTGCTGAAAGAAAATTCAGTAAAAAAAAAGAGTAATTGTATTTGTTGGTAGTTGTACATTTTAATTCAGTTATTTCTCCTCTTACCTGTTATGTAATTTAATATTGATTAGATATTTATGTTGGAGTTAGCCATATAATATTAACAGGTAAAAAATTAATTTATATACTAAAATTACTATTGATGAAAGTAACATTATAGTTGTACTTTATTTAAGAATATATAGGGTACGCCGTCCTTATATGGCCAGTGAAACAATCGAGTAACTTTGTCAATTGTCAATAGATTACAGAGAACTTTTGTGATGCATAAAGCTTACACTTTTACAATTTATTCTGGCTATTTTCCAAAAACAATATCGACCAAGTGATCACCTTTATTGGTGATACACAATTGAGCTCTTTTCCATGCATTTCTCATCACATTGACTAGCTTCTCAGGCGATATCGGTGCCATTTCGCTCTTCAAGGGTCTTCGGACTGTTGGCATATGTTTTACTCTTCAAAAACCCCCACAAGAAGTCCGGTGGCATCAAATCCTCCTCGGATCTTGGTGTCCAGTCAATATCGCTTTTTTTTGACACCACACGTCCCTGGAAGTTCCTATGCAAAAAGTTCATAGTTCAGAGCTTTTTTAGGTGTATAACGGTGCATGGCTGAAATTGTACTGAAAAGTAGTCTCTAAAAAGTTTTCGAACACGCAGATCGGTTGAGACTTGTCGAAGATGTTCAACTGTTTCACTAACCAGATGAGGATGGCGTACCCCATATAACTGTAGATTTCTTTGAAATAAATAAATAAACTTAGAGTTCGTTGTACAACTCTATGGTTATATTAACAATGTCTTTCACTTTGCACAGACGTTGAGCGAATCGTAAAATCTCAAAACGGACTGAATGTCGATCTTTACAGATTCCATGCGTATGAAATGTTTATACATTTTTTTTAGTGGGTTTAGTCTGCGAAAACACTTTTTCCACCTGCTTATGAAATAGGATTTGATCGAATTCATATGTGGAATAGAATGTGGCCATCGAATACTCGACTTGCGTTTCACCACAATCCCAACCGGTTGTCTACGTTACCCAACATTTACTTATATAAAATAAGTTTTGTTTTTTGTACCGACCATTTTATTTCCTTCACATTGTCCGGTATTACTGCCAATCTATACACGAATTAAAAAGGAAAATCTAACTTGCCCGTACTTTTAACATTTTTGTAAAAAAAAACGTTGCAGATGACTTTGAATAAGTAATAAAATACATTTCAATTATTTTTAGAGATATCTGTCTGTTTGTATGAACACGCTATTACGTAATTAGCTAACCTAACAAAACCATATAGTGACCATATCAATATTAAAAATCTTTTATGATTTAAATAAAATAGTTTTTCCTTGATTTATACACTAAACACTAATTCTATTCTAAATTTGAAGCTTCTATGTCTGCTAGAAGTGATAGTTTTGATGATCGGTCAGTCAATGAGTGAGTCACAAAATTAAGAAATGTTGCCTACTTATAATTCTTAAGCTACTGGTTCAAATTAAATGAAATTTGAAATATACAGTGTTTATACAATGCCTGCTTGGCTATAAAAATTCAGGCTTCGAGTTTTATCCACAACGAAGTTATAGGGGGTCGAAAATAGCCTGAATTGCTTCGAGAATAGAAAAGTAAGGCCGTGCCGCTTTTTGCTCGCCTTGGCGGAGGCACTATCGTGCTCCCTGGTGAATTATTTAAATAAAAACCAATTGTGGAATATATTTAAAGCGCATCACTTCAAAACGGCTGCAAACTATTTGGCTATTTTTGAAGTGAAACTTCTTTAGGCGCATGAGGGTAAATTTTTTACAGATGTAACGTTACGCAGGTATGCAACGGAAGTGACGTCATTTGCAGTAAACGCAGATTTTTTATCTATTTTTCAAGTCTCGGAAATCTAAAGTTTTAGATTTGTATAAATATAAACAAGACTTATAAATTAGTTCGCCAAAGAAGTTTCACTTCTGACATGTGTACTTTGTACGCACGCACTTTTTTTTTTGTTATTGTTTTTTTGTTACGAAAAATTGAACATTTTGTATATAGGAATGTTCATATAAAAAGTAAATGAATGAATTAAAATGTTTTTTTAGTTTAGTTTTTTATTAGTACCGTGCAAAGCCAGACCGGGACTAGAAGTACCTTAAAAAAAAGATGGAGTGTATTTATCTATACACGTGTGAAGTTATACTTCTTCGATGTGAATTAAAGGGCTGTTTACACTTTTCAAGCTTAAATTTCACTTCCAACAATCTCTTATAGTGTGCAAAATTAAGTACAACTTAAATAAACTCAACATAGTTCAGATTACCTATATAAAGAATTACGTAAGTCAACTTTAAAAGGTCTTTTTACTCTTTTCAAGCTTAAATTTCACTCTCAACGATTTCTTATAACGTGTTACACTAATCACTTATAGGGTCGATACAGTCAGGATTGCCAATAAACACTAAGTAGATACTGTCACTATTCATTTGGCCAGAGCTTCGCCTTACAATAACTTCCACATAGGAGTGCGCCCAGATCAGCGACATAAACACTAAGTAGATACTGTCACTATTCACTTGGCCAGAGCTTTGCCTTACAATAACTTCCACATAGGAGTGAGCGACATCTTGCCCTTTATATGCCACCGATGTAGTCTCACACCGGAATGAATAATGAACAGCCGATAACTTCCACCAATAGCGTTCGAGGTCAGTAGTAACACCCCGATAGAGTCAATAGCGCGGTATCGCAGGTCAATAGTGGTTCCCCGGGTGGCGTTGTAGTCTCGCCTCTCGGGTGTGTCACGGTACCGGACGTAGACGGTAACA
>MU158916.1:287586-353556 GCA_015888305.1 Antheraea pernyi | reverse complement strand
TGTTACACTAATCACTTATAGGGTCGATACAGTCAGGATTGCCAATAAACACTAAGTAGATACTGTCACTATTCATTTGGCCAGAGCTTCGCCTTACAATAACTTCCACATAGGAGTGCGCCCAGATCAGCGACATGTCGCTGATCTGGGCGCACTCCTATGTGGAAGTTATTGTAAGGCGAAGCTCTGGCCAAATGAATAGTGACAGTATCTACTTAGTGTTTATTGGCAATCCTGACTGTATCGACCCTATACGTGATTAGTGTAACAAATCAGACCAGATCAGCGATATCTTGCCCTTTATATGCCACCGATGTAGTCTCACACCGGAATGAATAATGAACAGCCGATAACTTCCACCAATAGCGTTCGAGGTCAGTAGTAACACCCCGATAGAGTCAATAGCGCGGTATCGCAGGTCAATAGTGGTTCCCCGGGTGGCGTTGTAGTCTCGCCTCTCGGGTTTGTCACGGTACCGGACGTAGACGTTAACAAACGCGTAGTATTAAGTATAAGATAAATACATTTGATGTAGTTCAGATAATATTAAGAAATACGTACGTCAACTTCAACAGTGATATGCTCTCCATCAAGCAGCTCGACCCTCACTCTTCTCATGTTACCAACGCACCGTTCACCGTTGTCGTCTGAGGCCAGCCGGCGCAAGCTTTCTCGCATCTTACTGGAAACATTACAGACATAAATGTGTAAACTCTATCTGAGTATAACCAACTAGAATATATGTAGATCAATTACATTAGTAAAAGGCGTCGATACGTTACCTGCATGATATTTAGACAGAACAAATGACACGATAACGCACACATACGTACAGTAATATTGTAACAACACACTGTCTTAGATAAAGTGTGTAAAAAATATTCTCAATATCGATGGTGAAAAAGAAATGGTTATAGGTTGCTTAAATACGGCGGATTGACAGAGCGGCCGTTAGAATAAGTGTACGTCCAGAATGGACGCTATAATCGAGCGTCGAGCGTATCGTCGCGTCCGGCGTTCGTTTCAAACGTATGCATTAATAATACGTGAGTGTCCTGAGTGGCGCGCGAGCGTCGCTCTTGAACGCTGGACGCCCCGCTGGACGCACCGTCGAACGCAAATGCACTCAGGCCGTACACTTAGCTAGCTAGCAAGTTATAACAAGGCGCTGTTGATATCCGATGCGAAATATATATAAAGGTTGTTGAGGTATGTATGCTTGGTACACATATATATATATACAGCTGGTGTGTACCCAGTCTGCCTCTCTATAGGTAGAAGCCCGGCGGTCACCTTCCGCCGGCCGGACCGTTGGGGCGGCGAGGTTGAATAGCTAGTTCGATCTTTTGCCGCCCCAACATCTACGGTCTGACGGTACATCGTGGGGTTTTAGTCCGTGCGAGTCGGACATAACCCACTCTCTCTCCCGGGAGGGTGGCGTATCCATAAGGGATTTCCCCACGTTAAAAAAAAGAAAAGATAGGTCGCGAATTGCATGTATCAGGCAACAGCCAAAGCCGAGGTGTGCCGCGCACCCTTGAGCTAGTTGTCAAAATAAAATCGTCTGTGCCTTAAGCGCTCGCCTTAGTAGTCCGGTGAAGCTGTTAAGACCTTGCTTGGTCAATAACGTAGTCAGTTTGAGAAAAAAAAATTCGCTGTTGAAGCGCGTATGATGTATCTACAGCTTTTTAATTATAATATCATTGATGTACATAGGTTATCTATTAAGTTGTCATCTTCCTGTCGCTTTTGGCAATAGACGTGTTGCAGTGCGGTTGAGTTTTATTGAGCTCCGTAAAGTAGAACCTTTAGGAAATTTATATCACAGCAACAACCCGAATACCTATAAGTCACAATTGTTACTAAGTATCTTTGCTATAAGAGCAGTAAAATATGTAGATGTACGATTTCCATACAAAAATAGTTATTTCTCATATCTAGAACATTCTATTGAAATACAATTAGAACGGGTAATTAAAATTGTAAGAATTACATACGAAAAAATCAAATACTCTTTCTGTCGCCTGAAGTATTTTTTTTATTCTGCCGACCTTTCTCTGCTTTCACACCTTTTTCTGCTTTCGTTTATTCTATTGAATACAGCCGCCTCAATAGAGAATGGGTTATGTCCGATTCGCACGGACTAAAACCCCACGGTGTACCGACAGACCGTATTTGTTGGGGCGACAAGGGTTTGTACTAGATACTCAACCTTGGATTGCCGCCCCAACGGTCCGCCCGGCGGAAGGTGGCCGCCGAGCTCCTTCCTCATAGGGAGACAGACTGAGTACACTTCAGCTGCCTCCCCTCGTCAACCGGGGGACACCATTCTGGCAGGACCGGACTAACGGCGTCAATTGTGTTAAGCCCATAACGCGCGTCGGCCAGGTCCCGCCTCCACCGCTCCATAGCCTCCTCTCCCTGTCCAACCGCCTTTTTGCTTCTATCTCCCTAGGTGGCTCATCAATTCTCTTCCTTAACGCCGTGAACTCATAGACGGCGGCAAGAACTTCCGTCTCTAACTCTCAGAGTAGGGAGCCGGCAAGCACACAGAATTGTAACAATATGGAGCGAGCGCAAACATGTGTCGATAAATTATACACCAAAGCCTTCCTTATGAATCACTTTATCTACAGGTGAAATCGGCATGAAAATCCGTTAGTAGTAATAGACACACGTGGCAGAGAACCCTGTTTTATAATATTTATTGATGTTAAAAATAGTTTTATATGTGAGTAACTATTATTATTTTACTTAGATATTATACTTCGGATTTATCATCTGAAGTATTAATTTACCAAAACTTGAAGTAATTTTAAACTCGCTAGCGAAAGTGAACTAAACTCTAAGTTTTACCCCTCCAATGCTTACGCAAGTATTGGTATATTTTTAACAAAAAAAAACCACAAGTTTCTCTATGAGTATAGAAAATATATTATAGGTAAATAAGTAAGTATTCATGACGCAATCGTCATTTAGATCACTGCCCCCACTGCCATAAACATAAGTAAAGTATAAAATCCCACCCCCCACAGTTACTTACGCAATACTTGACCGGCCTCTTAATACTTAATCGAGATTTACAATTATTTGACACGCAAACCCCTTACTTTCGGTGATTTTAATCTCATTAATAATAGATTAATATCCAAAGAGCTGCCAAACCTATTTTATTTTTAAATGGATAAAACTTTATGTTTTCAGTAGTCTTTTATGTACTTATAATCCTTTCGCATTCAAGCGTTCCGGACTGGGGGCGATGTATAGATATCAGGAGACTAGTCCAGTGAAGCTGTTAAGAACTTGCTAGGTCAACAGCGTAGTCAGTTCGAAAAAAAAGGGGGTGTAAGGGGGTGTCAAATAACATCTAAGAATTGAGACATCCAAGCCAACCTCACCTGCACGTGGTGCACCCTGCTGAATAACGAACGAGGCAATGGCGATAGCGGGGTGGTAGGGTTTTACAGCCTGACTGGGTCGCAACCACCATGTATATGGCGAAAAAGCCCGTCATAGTGATTCGCTTTTGCGGGTCGCGTTTCGGGATCAGCCTATGCATATCCAGCTTTTCGCAGGCCGGCATGACAGCGGCGACCGGCGATGGACAGTATGTACTCGTTGGTCGCCATTGTTTTTGGATTGTACTATGCTTACCATCAGGCATAGTGCAGTCACTTTGCCGTGCTACTATAAAAAAAAAAAAGATATCAGGAGCGATAGGTGACTACAAATAAGAGGCCCACCTCCCTCCCTCTAAACACAGGCTGGCAACGCACTTACGACTCCCCTGGTGTTGCGAGTGTATATGGACGGCGGTGATCGCTTACCATCAGGTACCATACAATCAATCAATACTCTTACTCTCCCCCCATGTTTTCGTAAATATTAACATAAGTATTTATTACCTGTTCTGGTTCGTTATTGATTCATGGGCAGCAGTTACAAGTCCAGAAATAACGAATTTATTGTCTATAGACGAATTAACTTATAATGGTTCGCTACTATGGTGATAGAAGTACTGTGGATAAGACTGCCCGCCTCACATATCAGGCCTACATATCTAAATCCCTTATGTTATTAAAAATAACAAATTAAAGGAATCCAAAGCAAAGAATTACGTGCTTTACGGAAGCTATACCTAGAGTCCTTTAGAAGTTTTGTAGTTCGGTGAAGATGTGAAGGACCCCAAAGCCAACAGCATAGATCAGTTAAAAAAACCTTCAGGAGTTACGTATTATCGTGTTAAACCACATTATCATTTAATTGTTGTAAAAAAGGTTTGACTGGTCACTATAAAACTCTTTTTTCATAGTGAAGGTATTCAACAATACGTATAGTTATAATCGTTTATTTGGTAAACATATACAAAAACTCTTATTACAGGTAGATGTAATTAAGAATTATTTAATGAAGGCGCGAGCGGGCGACACGGGTATCGCGTAGGCGTTGCGTGGCTTACTACTTGAGGAGCTCCGGCGCATCGGTCGCAGAGCGGCCGGCGCCGGCCCTCTTGTCGCGGGTGCACGATAACAACGCGCATACGCGGCGATGCTCGCAAAGAATATTTAATTATAAATATAAAAATTATATTAGATGTATAATCATATTACATATTCATATATTAGAGATCCCCACAATACTCCCCTCCAGAGGCCGTGTTCACGGACGATAATATTCTGGGAATTTAACATGTCGCCCGGAACGTGTTATCTGGACAGGATGTGGAGTTTGTTGGGGATAGTTGTGCAAAGGTGTTGTGTCGCTTATTAGTATGTACGCTGGCTTAAGGCGATCTATGGATACAGTGACATCCTTGCCCTTCAATTTAATTTTGAAAAATTTAGTACCTCTTTTAATAACTTCGTGTGGCCCTGAATAAGCGGGCTGTAGTGAAGCACGCAACGTGTCTTCTCTAAGGAATACGTGACTGCAGGTTTTCAACTCTTTATACACGAAGACCTTTTTCTGAGAATGATGTTGGGCTGGGACGGGACGAATATTTTCGGCAAAAGATTTTATACGAGCTGAAAAATCGGCAATGTCTGTTGTGTAGTATGAAACTTTATCTCCAAAGAATTCACCGGGTAAACGAAGTGGCTCCCCGTATACTAGTTCTGCCGATGAAGACTGTAAATCTTCCTTAAAACAGCTTCTAATACCTAGTAAAACTAGTGGTAATGATTCTATCCAGTTTGGATCAGCATGACATGTAATTGCTGTCTTTAACTGTCGATGAAACCGCTCCACCATTCCGTTACATTGCGGGTGGTATGCAGTCGTTCTCCTGTGACGGAAACCAATAGATTTGGATAACTGTTGGAATAGCGCCGATTCGAATTGCCTACCACGATCCGTGACAATGTCAGTAGGACAACCGAAGCGGGCTACCCAATTACTCACAAATGCTTTGGCTACCGTCTCAGCTGTGATATCCTTTATTGGAATAGCTTCGGGCCATCGAGTGAAGCGATCCACGGCTGTTAAACAGTACCGGTAGTCATCGGAAGGTGGTAACGGCCCGATTAGATCTACATGGACATATTTAAAACGTTGTGAAGGTAAATCCAACGTGCTTAGAGGTGATGAGACGTGACGGTTTACCTTTACGCGCTGACATATTAAACAAGATTTAGACCATTCACGGCACTCTTTGCGCATACCGGGCCATACAAAGCGCTGAGCAATAAGTTTTATAGTGGCGTTAGCACCAGGGTGGTTTAAAGAATGCAGAGTGCTAAAAATATTTTTACGCAAATTTTTGGGAACGAACGGCCGTGGAATCGCTGTACTGACGTCGCAGTACACTTCGTTACGACTTTCGGGAATGTTCATTTTTGACAAACGTAGAGAATTATTTTCTGCGTCGGCGAGAAACTTCGCAAGCTCAGGGTCATGCTTTTGGGATTCTGCTAACACGTCTAAATCAACTGGTCTTTGTATATCGTTGATTCGAGAAAGTGTGTCAGCAACAACATTATTACTCCCCGAAATATGCTGTATGTCGGTCGAGAACTGAGAGATAAAATCTAAATGACGAAATTGACGTGGACTGCAGTTACTTTTCCGTTCATGGAAAGCGTAACAAAGTGGTCTGTGGTCTGTGTATATGGTAAATGTGGAGGCTTCGAGCATATACCGGAAATATTTGATACTTTCGTAAATTGCGAGAAGTTCACGGTCATATGGTGAATATTTTACTTGTGATGGGCTTAGTTTACGAGTGAAAAAGGCCAGAGGTTGCCAGTCACCATTTTTATATTGTTGAAGGACCGCACCTATCGCCGTATCTGAGGCGTCAGTGACGAGTCCTAATTTGGCTTGAGTGTCTGGGTGTGCTAATAGAGCGGCATTGCATAAACTGATTTTACAATCCTGAAAGGCATTCAGCGTATCTTCCTTCCACTCAATAACCTGATTAGGCTTGACTGATCCTGTAAGGAAAGCATGTAAGGGAGCTTGAATTTGGGCAGCTTTTGGAATAAACCTTCTATAGAAATTTACCATTCCTAAGAATCGCCTAAGCTCTCTTACGGTCTTGGGAGTAGGGTATTCTGAAATGGCCTGAACCTTACTTTCTAGAGGTTTAGTGCCGTTTTTAGATATGTGATAGCCTAAAAATGATATCTCTGAAGCTCCCAAGACACATTTGGCTGGATTAATGAGCACGCCATATTCCCTCATACGTGAAAAAAGCTGGCGTAAATGATTCTCATGATCTTCTGAAGTTTTAGATCCTATTAAATAATCGTCCAAGTAAGGATAGCAAAAATCTAGGCCACGTGTCATTTCATCTGCAAACCTTTGGAAAGTCTGAGCCGCATTCCGTAACCCAAAGGTCATAAATGGGAACTCGAACAATCCAAAGGGTGTGGTTATTGCAGTCTTGGGGATATCCTCCTCCGCAACAGGTATTTGGTTATAAGCCTTTACTAGGTCTATGGTGCTGAATATGGAACATTCGGACAGGCTATAAGCAAAATCTTGAATGTGCCGAATCGGATATTTGTCTGGGATAGTTCTGGAATTAAGTTGCCTGTAATCGCCACATGGTCGCCAACCATTATCTTTTTTGGACGCCAAATGCAATGGAGAAGACCAAGGGCTGTCTGATGGTCTAGCTGTTCCATTGGCAAGCATAGCCTCAAACTCTTTTTTGGCTATTACAAACTTGTCGGGAGCTAGTCTCCGTGGGGAACACGATACTGGTGGGCCTGGTGTAGTGCGAATGTAGTGTATGGTGTGGTGTTTCACAGGGCTTGGGATACCAGATGGACGGGTTATTTGTGGAAATTCGTCTAAAATCTTATAATATCTAGTGTTACCATTTACTGATACTTTTACACTTGAAATTAGGCTATGGCTTACATCTAAAATAGCTGCAGTGCTAATATTGGTGAGGCTATCCACGAGTTTTTGTTTACCGACATCCACAACAAGACCATAATGTGCAAGAAAATCTACACCAATGATGGGTTTAGTAACATTAGCAACTACGAAACGCCAGGGGAAGTCTCGGCGCAAGCCTAAATTTAAATTTAAATGAATATAGCCGTACGTATCGATAGCTGAACCATTAGCAGCACTTAGCTGGTACGACGTCTTTGAACGACGTTCACGAAGTGCGGATATTGGATATACACTTATGTCACTTCCCGTGTCCACTAAAAACTGTTCCCGTAAACGAAGGTCTGTAATGAACAGGCGACCCGACGAACCACGGCAATCAGGTGTCGCCATCATTGACTGCCCGCCGAGTTTCCCGCCTTGAAATCGCAGGGTGGAATGCATCTTCTAGAGTTGACACCGAATTTATGATGAAACCAGCAAATCGGGAATTTTCGATAGCTCGACTCTGAGCGTCTTGCAGATCGACTCCGACGATTTTGTTCACGCCTTTCACGAGGTCTCGGTTGGTGATTGACCTGAGTAGTCAAGGCAGCAACTTGCTTCGTGAGTTCGGTCACCTGTCGCGTTAGTGCTTCTAGTGACGCATATGATGTTAAAGGAGTTGTTACCTGGTGTACTTGAGGTGCAATATCGTGGACGCGATCAGCCAGTTCCGCCAGATCATCCAAGGGTAACGACGGTTGTGACGCCACTATTGGTTGCATGCTTGCAGGAAGGCGGTTGATCCAGATGGTTTTTAAAAAATCATCAGGTACTTTGGGTCCGGCTAGGTGCTGTAGGTGTCGGAGGAATTGTGATGGCTTTCGATTACCGAGTTCTTCGTGCATCAATAACTGTTTCACTTTATTTTCACGCGAAACCGAAAGCCGTTTAATGATCTCCGCTTTTAACCTACTGTAATCCGGTGGACCGGTCAAAATATCTTCTACCTCCGCCGCATACTGACGTTCCATATTTCCTAATATTACATAAAATTTAGTTTGCTCATCGGTGATCTTGTGCAGAGAAAATTGTGCTTCCACCTGAGCAAACCAGATGGCCGGTTTCTCAGGCCAAAACGGTGGAATCTGTAGTGGCACTGAGGGAGATGTCATTTCTGCCACGCGAGTAGCACGTTTTGCACGCGGTTGTGTATTCACATTTTTTTGTGAGTCCGTGTCACTGCTGCTGCTCATTTTAGGGGTCACCACTTTATAGTTATAATCGTATATTTGGTAAACATATACAAAAACTCTTATTACAGGTAGATGTAATTAAGAATTATTTAATGAAGGCGCGAGCGGGCGACACGGGTATCGCGTAGGCGTTGCGTGGCTTACTACTTGAGGAGCTCCGGCGCATCGGTCGCAGAGCGGCCGGCGCCGGCCCTCTTGTCGCGGGTGCACGATAACAACGCGCATACGCGGCGATGCAATGAATATTTAATTAATTATAAATATAAAAATTATATTAGATGTATAATCATATTACATATTCATATATTAGAGATCCCCACAATACGCAATAAAACGCAACACATCCACTTCTGTAGCGTTCAATCGATTGTCATGTGAGTTGGTATGCATAGATAATACGGAGAATATTTACACAATTTCCTTTGTTATAACTATTTATTACGACAGATAATAAATAATATATATTTTTTAATATTTTTTGGGCACTTCATCACAACCTCACCTTGCATTAAATGACACTGTGGTCTATATGTGCTTGGCGACAGACTTTGAATTGGAAGGTGGTAGCTAACCAGGTGGATTTTAGGGAAATATCCTACCAATCATGGTTTTATCAACCAATTGTGGTTACATCACTGTTTTTCCTCACCGAAAGCTACTGCTCATACTATAATCCAATCGAATCTCAAAAATAAATAACCCATACTAAATTAACCAGTTATTCTGACGTATAAGCTTTTGAATTAAAGGTATGTTTTACAGGTTTAGCTGAGTTAAAGAAATTCTTTAGAGATTGTCGTACGTTGACCGTTACGCGTGATGAGTTGCCCACAGTGCGAAGACAAGATCCGTTAATGTTTTGTTTAAAGTTACGCTTCACTGACAGACTTCAGTTAATATTCGACCATAGTATGCTACATTAGATTTCTTAGCGATTACTCACAGAGTTTCATTGTAACTCAAAGAATTGACTGGCCACGCGTTGAAACTGAATTTAATAAAATACGTGCACCATAAAGTAAAGAAGAGTAGGAAGATGAACTCAAATCGAATCAGATCAGTCCTACAGTTTTCTGTCAATATACCAATAATTTAAAGGGCCATCTATTCGACACTTATGGAACTTACAATTGATAACAATAATCGACATTCACAATCATTTAATGTAATTAAAAAATATTGATGTAATTAATTAATCTCTCTAGATGGAATAAATTGTACATAAATGCCAGAAGATCAAACATCGTTAGTTTGAATTTTTATATACATACTAGCGGGCCCGGCGGACGTTGTCCTACTTTGATAATATAACCTTGACAGATTATATACCTAAACCTTCCTCATGAATCACTTTATCTACCTCATTACAATCCGTTTAGTAGTTTTTAACTTTTTCGCGAACAGATAGACAGACACTTAGACGTGACAGAGAACCTTGTTTTATATATGTAATTATATTATATATGTAAATATTGATTAAGTTACGATGTAGTACTCCACAAACACATATACGGGATTACTAATGTAGTTGCCGAAGCATAGTTAAGCGCGTAAGTAAACAAAAATGTCACGTATTGCGATTTTTTTTTATCGTAGCACAGCAAAGTGACTGTACTGTGCCTGATGGTGAGCACAGTACAATCCAAGAACAATGGCGACTAACGAGAGACACGCTATCCCTCACCGATCGCCGCTGTCATGCCGGCCTGCATAAATGTCTCTTCAGGTTGGGCTTGAAGGACCCCATATTATAGAAAGGACACACTGGCCGGGAGATTGTTCCACAGCTTCACGGTGCTCTTCAGAACACTCGTCATGATACAGAAGGTAGAACACGCTTAGTGAGGCGATGTCTCTGCGCAACTAAAACGCCTCTATAAATGTTGTGATGTCTGAATAATTAACAATGCGGGCAGCCCGTCTCTGCAACCTGTCCAGGGCATCTAGTTTTCATTCTTCAAATATGACCACAAGAACGGTATACATGAACTATTTACAGTATAATAGATTACTGATAGAAAATCTCACAATACCGCAGTCGCAGTACTCTCACAGATTTTAAATAAAAATCAATAATACTTTATTCAATTTAGGTCCTGAGAAGGCGCTTATGAAAGTCAAAGCTTTCAGCAGTTCGGACAAATAACCCAGCCATCGAGAAGAACCGGCAAAAAACTCGATCTCGTTAATCTTTCATGATACATATCTTCACAAGCAGAGATAGTTACATTCGTTTTTAGTGGATGCACAGAGAGGAGCGTCATTTCCAGACATCACCATCGTTCACCTATTGACCCACCCTATACTAAATGTTTTTAGACATTAAACATTAAAACCCGCTGGACATGGTGCTAGAACTCACTATCGGACAAATCGTTAATGTGCTTTGGGACTTTGTTATAAAACCTAACATTACCATATAAATAGCTGTTATTGGCCTTAGTAAGCCTGAAAGATGGAACGACCAATTTGTTATTGTTTCTAGTATTTAAATTATATCGGTCTTTTACTAAATCCAGCTTATCTAAGTTTTTGTATGTCCATACATTATACATTAGATTAATTGTTTAGACTATCGTCATTGCTGCTACCTATATGTTTCTGTTATAACCAAATTATTGGTGATCTTCTGCCTGTTTATTTTAAAGGAACTTTGAGAAGCGGATAATTAGCTTTTTGCCCATCGTAATTGTTTTATCACTTTATGTAGAGATTTCTTTAATTAGTATTCTGCACCCGTCGACCGCCCGTCCATTGTTCCAGTTGCTACCTACTATTATCTGTTAAATAGTGTTAAATTGTAGTAACTGATTTTACGCAGACGAAGTCGCGCGGATTAGCTAGTTTTATATAAAATAAATAGCTTTATGCACTTCTCTTCGATTAACTATGCCAAGTTTCACGTTCATCCGTTCGCGCATTTCTCTCAAAAAGGGATACAAAGTTTGGGCTTCACATATTAATATATATGATATTGGTATAATTTTTCGAGAAAGTTTTAACCAACAGCTAACAAGATTATAGAGTTTTGGCTGAATCTAAGTCTATAAGGTAGTTATAGTAGCTTTTATCTTTTATTCGTAATCTTGTGTTATTTGACTATATACTTTGTAATATTGATATCATTTTACGTAATATACTTTAGTCACTATGCACAAATGAGTGGATGACAAATAATACCATGGAGAATGAATTCTGAGATGTCACAAAAACTTTCCGAAAACTTCTAACAAGAGAGCCACCATTTTGTTAGAACATTTAAAATATCGCTAGACAGTTGTCATATTACCTAATTGACAAGAGCAGTAATAATCAAGGAGATTGGTTGACAAAAAAAAACTTTGCAAATGGGCGCTAAAATATTCGTTTTTTATAATCAAAATGAAAGTTAAACTTTTCTCTCATATTACTATACCGTGGAAACAAAGTTACAATGGCGTGACAACAAGAAATGTCTCCATTATTATTTCTTGGGCACTGCTTTCATCAAGGTAAGTGGATTAGATTCACTAATAGATATGGAATAATCAAATTACACTACGAAGGATATATACATAAGTATAGAACTTTATTATCTGTTCGTCTTTAAATTGATTGATTTAGATGTGCTCGCTCAATTATACATTTTTCTTATATTTTATATTTGGTAATCTTCTAGTAGATTATTAGTCGAGTAGGTAATAATATTAAATATTATAAGTTTCTTTCGATCATTTCAATGATCTAACAAGATCCGGCTCTCTTGTTAAAACTTTCTAGGGAGCCCATGCTCCGTGATATTATTTCCCATCCGCTTGGGCACAATATCTAAACGATATTACGTTAAAACCACCAATATTATAAAATATACAGCCAAATAACACAAGATCATAAATAATTTAATATTGTAAGCATACGGGTACATAAATATCGTTGCTAAATGTTGCGAAATAAAAAATAAAAATTAACAACTTAGCGTATGCCATTTTGACCTATTGCGGCTAATTCGGAAGACGATGGTTTAATAAGCTATATGACATTCCAAGATCCCGCCAAAAACTTTTAATCTAGTTTCCAAAACCGAATTCATTGAATCGGATATTGGTCACGTAGTAATTAAAGTGTTCTTTTCTTCTTGTTTTGGTGCCATAGAAGCATTTGCCAGAGTCAGTTTTCGAAGAGAAATCATGCAAAAAAATTAAGTAACGCGCAACATACCAAAACAGGTTGTTGATTAGTCAAAAAAATCAAAATATCCTTTATTCAATTTAGGCCCTGAGAAGGCGCTTATGAACGTCAAAGCTACTACCGGTTCGGAAAACAGCCCAGTCATCGAGAAGAACCGGCAAGAAACTCGATCTGGTTTATTTTTTCATGTCATATATTTCTATAGTAACATAAATATTCACATTCGTTATTAGTGGATGCACAGAGAGGGGCGTCATTTCCAGACGTCACAATCGTTCACGTATTGATCCACCCTATAATAGCCTTTAGATATTAAAACCCGCTTGACATGGTTCTTGAATTCACTATCAGGCAAATCGGTAATGTGTTTTGGGACTTTATTATAAAACTTAACACTATTACCTAAAAAACTGTTTTTGGATTTAGTGAGCCTGAAGCATGGAATGACCAATTTGTTGCTGTTTCTAGTATTTAAATTATGCTGGTCTTTTACTAGATCCAACATATCTGAATTTTTGCGGATTGAGAAAAATTTGATGATGGTGGTCTATAAACACATAAGATAATTAATTTATCCATCTCTGCACAGGCCACTTCACAAACCCGGTCAATTGAGAGACTACATATATCTTTTCGGTCTTTCAATTTTAAATTATTTTTAAAGTTAAATCGTCAGGTAGTCTAGTGATTTGACCGGTGGAATATCAATCCGATATCTGGGCATGTATCAACGAATTTTTCAGAATTCGCGTACGTTTACTAATTTAAATTGATAACACTATTGGTTAACGGTGAAGAAACATCGACAGGAATTTTCTAAATTTTAATTAAAAATCAAAATTTGCCTATTTTCCTTAAGTGCGCCATTCCCCCTACTTACCCTATTGCTCATCGAATTCTCAAGTGTCGATTACGTTTAAATTAATATAAAATCAAAATATCCTTTATTCAATTTAGGCCCTGAGAAGGCGCTTATGAATGTCAAAGCTACTACCGGTTCGGAAAACAGCCCAGTCATCGCCCAGAAACTCGATCTGGTTTATTTTTTCATGTCATATATTTCTATAGTAATATAAATATTCACATTCGTTATTAGTGGATGCACAGAGAGGGGCGTCATTTCCAGACGTCACAATCATTCACGTATTGATCCACCCTATAATAGCCTTTAGATATTAAAACCCGCTTGACATGGTTCTTGAACTCACTATCAGGCAAATCGGTAATGTGTTTTGGGACTTTATTATAAAACTTAACACTATTACCTAAAAAACTGTTTTTGGATTTAGTGAGCCTGAAGCATGGAATGACCAATTTGTTGCTGTTTCTAGTATTTAAATTATGCTGGTCTTTTACTAGATCCAACATATCTGAATTTTTGCGGACATACATTAAATTATCTAGAATATATTGGGAGGGCAGAGTTAAGATACCGAATTCCTGAAACTTAGTCTTTAATGATTCGCGAGGCCTCATATTATAAATTGCTCGAACTGCTCGTTTTTGTAATAGGAATATGGTGTCCACCTCAGCTGCTGTACCCCACAACAAAATACCATAAGACATTAAGCTGTGGAAGTAAGCGAAGTAGACAATCCTAGCAGTGGCAATATCTGTTAGCTGGCGAATCTTTCTAACTGCGAATGCAGCAGAACTTAGTCTTCCCGCCAATTTTTTTACGTGAGGACCCCATTGTAACTTTGAATCAAGTGTAATACCCAAGAACACAGTATCGTCAACTAAGCCTACTAGATTCCCATCGATCTCGATTCTACTATTAGTAAACCGAACATTAGGCAAGGTAAATCTTATACATTTTGTTTTGTTGGCATTAAGCAATAGATTATTTAACGCAAACCAGTCGGAAATTTTATTTAAAGTATTATTTAGATAACTAAGCTCTGAATCTATTCTTTTTACCTTAAATATAATTGAAGTGTCGTCCGCGAAAAGAACCATGTCAGCACAGTTATCAACCACTAGCGGTAGATCATTTATATATACTAAGAACAAAAATGGCCCTAAAATAGAACCCTGTGGGACGCCAATTTGAGTCAGTGATCCAGCTGACGTAACCCCGTCTACACTAACTTTGTGACAACGATCTTCTAAATAGGACGCTAGAAGGTCGAGAGAAGCTCCACAAACACCATAGTGTTTTAATTTCAAAATAAGGGTACTATGGTCAACGCAGTCAAAAGCCTTAGACAGATCACAAAACACACCAATTGCATCCTGCGATCCCTCCCAAGCTCGAAAAATATGACTTAGTAACGTTGCACCAGCGTCAGTAGTTGATTTTGATTTTGTGAAACCAAACTGTCGACCATCCAGAATCTTTTGCGCTTTAAAATATCCTAATAATTGTTTAAGCATAATCTTCTCGAAAATTTTGCTTAAGGACGGCAGTACAGAAATTGGTCTATAATTTCCAAGATTACTCCTACAGCCTGATTTAAATAAAGGAACCATTTTACTTATTTTCATTAAATCGGGGAAGGTTCCTTTTGCTATACACTGATTAAATATATTAGCCAAATATGATGAAATATTAATAATTAAGGACTGTACTACTATTACCGACATTCCCCAGATATCTTCGGTATGTTTCATGTTTAAGAGTTTAAAAGTCCTTATTATTTCATCTGCACTAATAGATGTGAAATTAAATTTTGAATTTATAGGTGCACTCAGATTTTTTAGTAACGATACCGCACCTTGGGCTGATGAAGTAATATTTTTTGTTACCTGTAAAGGTATGTTAGTGAAATAATCTTGGAAAACAGTTACTACCTCTGAACTGTTTGAAATATGTACTCCGTCAACATTCAAATTATGCGAATTATCAGTAATTTTGGATTTTCCTAATTCTTTATTTATAATATGCCAGACAGTCTTGGTCTTATTACTAGATCCAAGAACTTTATTGCTTAAAAATTTAGCTTTAGCAGTTACACAGACACGCTTAAAAATTTTTGAATAATTTCTGACATATGCATGAAAGGATTCATTGCTAGTTAATGATCTCCTATAATACAGATCGTATAGTCTATCTCTACTTTTTTTAATTCCCAAGGTAGCCCATTCACTAAAACTATTTTTTTGTTTTACACTAATAACTTTTCTTGGGCAGTGTTTATTAAATTCAGTCCTTATGATGTCAAACAAGCCATCATAATCCTCATTTGGATCTTCTTTATTAAAAATCTTCGTAGATAATCTTTCTACAATGTTGTAATTTAAATGATCTAATCTACTTTTGGATGTAAGTCTAGTTGTTTTCTTACAATTAACACTTTGTTTGTCACAATTTATTTTAACAAGTAGTCCTTTATGATCAGACCGTATCCCAGTAATAATACTACCGCCAATGGTTTCAAAATCAGTGAAAATGTTGTCTATGCAAGATGCAGTCTGAGATGTAGTTCTAGTTGGCTCATTAAAGAGAGGATCCAGGTTAAATGACCTGAATAATGATGTGAACATAGTGACCTCTGGCGACGTACTCAAAATATCTATATTAAAGTCACCACAAACTAAAACTCGTTTTTTGGTATTGGTTATTCTTATTAAAATGTCCTCCATCTTTTGTAAAAATTGAGAAAAATTTGATGATGGTGGTCTATAAACACATAAGATAATTAATTTATCCATCTCTGCACAGGCCACTTCACAAACCCGGTCAATTGAGAGACTACATATATCTTTTCGGTCTTTCAATTTTAAATTATTTTTAAATAATATAATACAACCACCACCGGCAGTGATTGTTCGATTAAATACACTGGCAATAGAAAAAGAAGGTACATGAAATAACATTTTATCCGGCTTAAGCCAAGTTTCTGTGAAACATAATATATCTAGTCTCTCTTTGTTTAACAATAGATCTATATCTAATATTTTGCCGGAGAAGCGATTAATATTTTGGTGATATAATGAGATGTAATGCTGCTCCTTTGTCTTACTTATTTGTTTAAATAATTATTCGCAGCATCATTAGGTAAACTACATGATACTGCTGAGTCATCTAACCTATTTATGTAATAAGCTATCAATGTAGCTATTTCCCGTTTCTATTTTTTGGGAAGAAATAAATTTTCCTTAGTCAATATAAAATTATTAATAAACTTATTAATATCAAAAAATAAAAACTTGTCACTATGACAACATGTCAGATTATATAAACAATTGTTTAAAAAGTGAATATTGTTATTATTTACTTTTAAAGACACTGAATAAGGGAAAGCACACAGCATTATTTTCCCTATGTCCAATAATAACAGTTTCAGTAACTATCAGTTCAAAATGGCGCGAAACAATTCTAATAAATAATGTTAACGTGAATAAATCTGTAATTGTATATGAAGCAGTTCTTATTTAGGTCCAGACAAGATGCTTATGAACGTCAAAGCTACTACTACGCGTTCGGAAAGCAACCAGTCATCTAGATAAACCGGCAAGAAATTTGGTTTATCTTTTCATGATTCATATTTTTACATACATAGATAATTACATTCGTCTTCGATGGATGAACAGAGAGAGGCATCATTTCCAGATGTCACCATCGTTCACCTATCCACCGTATAATAAATAGCCCCTAAACATTAAAACCCGCTTGACATGGCGCTTGAACTCATTATCCGGCAAATTAACCTAAAACCTAACTCCATTACATTGATATACGAGAACCCTATATGTCAATGCTTTATTACCTAAAAACCATGGAATGATCAATATGTTATTGTTTCTAGTTTTTAAACTATGATACATTCACTGTTTTTAAATTTAGTGATAGTTCAAAACAATGTCAATGAACACTTTATATTTCATACTAGCAATTACCGCGGCTTTTCACGCGTTCGTTATTATTTATTGTATTCTGTAATTCTTGAAATCGTGGTAGTCGAAGGGTCTGACCGGTGGAATGTCAAGTAGACATCCGTAGGTTCGAACCCGGGCATGAACCAACGAATTTTTCGGAATACGCGTACATTTGACTTTTTAAATTGGTAAAACCCTATCGGCTGATGGTGAAGGAAAACATCGTGAGGAAACCTAAACCTAAAAAATGTTCTTGTAGTACTACTGTATGTGGGAAAATATATATCTGTGGATTTCTCAGAGTCTAATATCGTCAGTACGTCGTGAGCTGGCATGGTGATTATGCCCACACCTTTCTTCAGGAAGAGGTCTATGACCCTGCAGTAGGTCTTTTATGGGATGATGATGATGATTTAAATGTTCATATATTTATTTATACATTTAACAAATAAACGACAAATTAACTTTATAAAGGATGGCTCAACTGTCAATTCTAAAAGCAAGCCTTTCTCAATCCTGACTGACTGGACTATTTTAATGGATACGTATGACAGGCACTATAAAATCCCAGAGGATGTTGGTGTTTCGTCATCCAGACCGGACATATTCCTCTTTTCTAGACACATTAACCATATATTACTAGTAGAGCTTACGGTACCGTGGGAAACCAACATTCCTAAAGACCACACAATCAAATTAAATAAATATTACGATCTAACTAACGAACTAAATAAAAATGGCTATGTGGTTAATTTACACGCGGTAGAAGTAGGAGCAAGAGGTACACCAGAAACCTCTCTATAACCTTCTGAAGGACCTTGGCCTGTCGAGAACTGCAGTAAGTTCTATTTTAGAACGAGTATCAAAGGCTGCATAAACAGGTTCCTACCAAATTTGGCTAGGCAGGGCGGGAAACTCGAGCAGTGAAGGTGAGCGTTGATGCGCATCTCAAAAGGGGCCTCCTTAAACCTACACAAGTCGCAAGTCCTGGGAACTGCTCTGAGTTTCTCCCTCGGCCACACGATGGACCCGGCACCCGCACGGTGAATCCATGGAATGCTAAGAAGTTCGTCTCTCTCTTCATCTTGTGGTGTTATCATATGTGTGACTTATGAAAAGACACACCCATTTTTATATGTTAATTAATATATTGTCAATCGTCATTTACCCGCTATATTTTGTTCCTCATATTTAGTTTTTCCAACTATCTTAAAGTTTTCGATAAATATACGAATCGTACATAGAATAATCCCGAAATTCAACGTAATATATACTTCATTTTGTTATAAATTGAACGAAAGGAGGTTATCACTCTGAACAAATTTAAAATACCAGTACCTAGTTCTAACAATACCAGATGAACTATTAAATATACGTCTTGCAGGAATCAAAACCGCAGCCTTCGCGATTTTAGCACGAGCTATAAAAATTTATTGCTACCATTAAAAAGAATAATAAAACTACTATATTTATCGAACTGTGTATGTGGAAACATTACCTGCATACCTGAGCTCTTAGCTGATTTTTTATCGTACCATAAAAAGCGCTTTCTAGAAATCTGAAACTTAATGCTATTAAGTATAAGGGTTACTTTAGGTTACATTCGATTTACGACTGTTAAATCAAGATCCTAAGGAATTTATGCAAAATACCTGAGCCGACATTTTTTAGGCCTTTTATTTATGACCTGTGCTATAAATTTAAAAAAATCTGAATAAACTATTTTTATATTATACTAGTCGTGGCCACGACTTCGTCCACATGAAACCTTATCGAAAAAAAGATATAAATAATAAATATATAAGAGGTTTTATCATGACAGCAGTATTTTAGCAGTGCGTGTTCATACAAACAGACAGATATTTGTAAAATTGATTGAAATGAATTATATTACTTATTCGTAGATACGTGCAACAATTTTTTTTTACAAAAATCAATTTTTTTGGAACTGACTACGCTATTGACCAAGCAAGTTCTTAACAGCTTCACCGGACTACTCATAAAAATCTAAAAATTACAGACACATTAGGTTTATATTCTTATTATATGTAGGTATATATAAAAGAATAATTACTAAAAATATAGTACAAGTAATGAATATATTTATACTTATTAAAAACCACACTGTATGTAGGCATTTATTATATCCAAAATAATTCTAATACATTTTCAAAAAAGCACATGTTATGACAACTTACGCAAAGTAAATAAGCAACGAATCTCATAGCGTTGCGGTCAACGCCTTTTCAAGCAGTCACACAACTTTGGAATTAATTACCTTTTAAGATCCTAGTACCGACGACACTGTATTTTCAAATCGGACGCGAATTTAAAAAAATACACTGCTACAAATAGTTTTTATGAATAGATTATCAATTAACAAATAAATTGATTAAAAAACAATATCACAATTTTTTTTTAATTATTTGTATTAAAGTCTAAGGTCATAATATTTTTTTAAATTATATATGTAATATGTACTGTTTAGTTCATGTATCAAATTTATGTTTTATATCACAGGCGCACGCAAAACCGTATTGAACGACTGTTCCCAGTCTATTTGTCGGGCGGTAAACCACGCACTGGTTGCCAGTTTGCCGTGCGCTTTAGATGTCCATCCCTTCCCGCTTGCATAACTAATTTCACTCGAGCCAGAAAGAGAAAGTTATAGGTGCACTATGCTCTACTATATATTTTGCTCTTTTTGGTAATGAACCGTAATCTTAGTAGACAATGATTCATTCAGAAGAAACGTTGGGAGCCATTCAAATAATGACCTCTCATACAACGTTAATTGATAATAGCCTGCCGCGGTTGTTCTGAGAAATGTGTTAATTATTGGGCAAGGACTATGTTAATCAAAGGTTAAAATATTATGAAAAATAAAAAATAAATTTTTAAGTATACAAAATTATAACTCTATATTACTTACGTATTTTATATAACTAGTGGGCGCCCAATGGTCGACATTCGACTATAGTTCATTGAATTTTTAAAGTTTGAACTTTATTGGGGTTCTTTTATCAATGGCATCGACTTCAAATATATAATTAGGTAGTTCAAATATCAATATTTTTTATTTAATTTAATAATTAAGTTGTTTTTCGCTTTTTAGTGCCTTATTAGTTTTTCACATCGAAGGTGGTTTATTTTTATTTGTTGTTCGTTTTAAACTTTGTATTAACATTATTATGACTGACTAAATGTCCGTTTATCATTCATATTAGGCTCCCATCGAAAATCAGCGCTGCAGTACTACTTACTGTATTGCAGATTTTTGCTGAAGGGGTTCGCCAATTGTTGGACATTTATATTTCATTTTTAAAATGTTTTTTTTTCTGTCTAATTAGTTTGTGTAATTTAATTTAATTGTATGGTTGTTCCAACAATAAAGTATTTCTTTCTTTCAAGTAAAGCGAATCACAAATAATAAGTAGAAACATTCATTTTGATTTACCACAAACATCCATGAACTGTTATATTAATATAGCTATTACTTTATTGGAGCTTTGTTAGAAGATATAAAAAAATACTAATATAGGACGCGGGAGCGCTTTCGCGTCACTACTTTAGCCGTAGACGACAGCGTGACTAACAGAAGGTACAAAAGGAAATAAAATATCTGTCTCTGTTGTGTAGACTAGTAAACGCTTTGGCAGCTAGTTTACAAATCCCCCGTTTATTGATTAAGCAGGAAAATTTAAATAAGATACAAAATAGAGTAAGTGCAAGCATTACAAATAGAAATATACAACCATTTAAGATACAAACTATGCTAGTCATAAAGTAACATTAAACATAGAATAATTAACAATAACGTCCGGGCAATAAAATTATAAGCTGGTATAATCGCAATTCGCTGCGTTATATGTAAAGTTTGTCAATGAGATTAGTATTCCACCCAGGAAGCATGTGGTCACCACCTGTGCGGCGAATCTTTAATAGCCGCAGTTTGAATTCCACTAATCTCGGCTTTTGATAGTGCTGCTTCTGGTTTTTCGTGTGAATTATTATCACACAGTACACACATATTACGTTTGTTGTAGTTATGTGTGTCGCTACAATAGTATATAAAATTAGGCTCAAAGTACATGCGTCTAGAGACCATAAGAAATTAAAAACGGATACGTCATTGAAGTTTCTGATAACCTCAAAAAGTTGGAGTGTTGTTTTGTAACAATATCAAACTAACCTATAACTCTAAACAAAATGAGTGAAGGCGGCGCGGAAAATGATTTAAACATCAAAAGGAAACGAAAGAAGCGCAAGAATTTCTTGTCGAACGCAAAGAAATATGCGAAAAAGGGTCAAATGGGACGCGGTACGAAAATGTCCGAAGAATTGTATCAATATTTTGTTGGTATATTGGATGTTATTAAACAAGGAATAGAAAATGATGAAGAGAGACGTGAGTTATTTATCTATTACAGTTTTTATTCTTTACTTGCGCCTTTTTTCGGTTGGTATTAGCTAAAATCATAATAAAACGATGAGGAGTGAAGGACACTTTTGCATCGGCATATTAGCCAATCTTGGAAGGATTTGACATTTCAGTATAGGAAAACATAGTAAACTCTCTAGGGCTCATCTAACCGGTTACCACCTTCAAGGGGTCAATCATGTAATGGTACAAGTAAGTAAAAATGTAAGTTAAATTAGATTTGACTTATCCAATGGGATTAGGATTCTTTTTCTTGGATGCAATTTATGTTCTTATCTGTACTCTTGACATTGTAAAAGCAAAATTTCATGATGATCGCTTGAGTAGTTATGCTTAGAAAATTAGAGACATTAAGTTTGTAAAGATGCAATAATGCACCGACACAATAGCCCAGTCTTATGCAGACACAATTTTATTTTATTTCAGATGTGCTAGTAAACAATGTTCTAGAAAGAACAAAAGATGAAGAATTAAATGTAGTTGGTAACCAACTAGGGTGTCGAGTAGTGGAACTTCTGTTACCATACGCCTCACCTGAAGACTTGGAGCGATTCATGGACACTTTGTCCCCAGAGTTACGTAGATTATGTTCTGACAATTTCACTAGCCACGTAATTGAAACTTTATTACGAGTGTCTTGTCATAGAGCTACGGAGCCTTTACAAAGTAACTCATCCGGAGATGAAGATACAGATAATGAGGTACCCAAAAAGAAAAAGAAACTAGGAAATAAAAATACAACATACAGTGAAGAACATATTAAAAAATGTCACGAATTCACATTAAAAATATGTAAATATGCCTTAAATAATCTGGAAGACTTTGTTTGGGACAATTATGCAAATCATATATTGCGTAGTAGCTTGAAATGTCTAAGCGGGATAAATTTACTTCCCGGAGAAAAGCCTAAAGTGAATATCTTTAAAACAGCGGTGGATGACAAGAAAGGTATACCTCCGCACACAACGGAAATGGTTTACGGGGTTGTACCAGATGAGTTTAAGGAGATTGTCAAAGAGTTTGCTCATAGATTATCTGCCTGGCCTCAGTTTAAGGATTTACCTTACGAAAACTTAACTTCTGCATTATTACAAGTATGTATCAATTATTTTTCGGGTACCCAGCCAAGGTTAATTTTAAGTGTACGGATGATGTCATATTCACAAATTTTAGATATTCTTCCATACATTTTGTTTCATTAGGAGCAATGAGGCATTTATTTTTGTTAGTTTAATATTTATGATTCAACAATGTAAAAGAAACTACATAAATCTCTTCATACAATTTTTTTTTATAATTTCTTCAAAGATATTCCTTGAAAGGATATACAGTAAAGAGAAATTTGATTTATATGAAATTCTTAAGGTGGCTAAGATATTTAATTAGACTAGGATAAAACAGTTTCTCAGTTAAGCCATTTCAATATCAAAAATACTTTATTCAACTTTGGCCCTAAGAAGTCATGAATGTCAAAGTTACCACCATTCAGACAAACAACCCACTCATCAGAAGGAACCCGCAAGAAATTTGATCTGGTTTATCTTTTCATCCTACATATTTTTACAAACATATATTATTATATATATACATATATATTATTAAACATACATTCATTTTGTTGGATGCAGGGAGAGGGGCCTTGGGGCCTCAATTCTAGAAGTCACCATCCTTTACATTTCCTATTTTGAATCTTATGTAAAAGAAGACAATGATTACTGTGGATTATCTTTATGAGAAAACAAATACCATCCAAATTTTTCTATAGCTCTTTTTAATATATACAAGTTTATAGTACTTTTTTTATTTATCCTATAAAGTTTAGCTAGCCCAATGAAATGTCCAAAAATTTTTTTTTTATAATTTGATTAAAATATGATTTTTGTATACCTATAATTATAATATGCGCAGGTACCATGCATATAAACCTTCAGAAAGATATTTTCCAAATTTTATTAAAAAATTGTATCGAGTTCTGTTCCATATCCATGCCATCCATAGCCATTATCATTATTTAAGTCCTATGCTATATAATAAAATCAACAAAACTCTCAATATTTATCCACTTATCAAAATTAAATGTAAAAAAAAAATGTTTAGTTGGCTTTTGGGTCTAACGCATGAAGAAGCCGAAGAACTACTATCATTTACATAATTAGTTTACTTGCAATTGTTTCTTGCTAAAATATAATATTATCAAACCACACTTAAATTCTATACATGCATATCACTCAACATGACATTAACTCACGCTTGCTTAGCAGCATTTCATTATTAGATAAGCTATTTTTCCATTGTTGCATATTACGATTTATGTGTTAACTTTTTCAAACAAAAAGCTTAGTGTTGTCCGGCGGTGAGTGTTGGTGGCTGTAACACAGTTATTAACTACAGCAGTCACTAATGCTCATGTAATTATAATTTTGCTAGTAATTTGGCTAGCTAATATAATATAATATAGTAATATAGTTATAATTACCATTCTAACATTTCTCTGTAAAATTGTATATGTATAACTCTGTAAAATTGTATATGTATAACTCTGTAAAATTGTATATGTATAAAATAAAATAAATAAATAAATATTTTAGAAGGACTTAGAGAATACAAAAGCAGGTTTAAATAATGACTTTTTTTACTATATTTAATTATATAAAAACACTATCCTTTCCTTTGTGGGTTTTTTGATATGAAGCTCATATTTAGCATTAATATGTAATATAAATAAATTAAAATCTGACATCTGTTTGTAGAATTATATTCTCATATTTATTTTATTATATAAAAACATAGTTAAGTCCTTGAAAATAGGATACTTAATGTACAACTACTTAACTTATTTAGTTTCTTACTTCTATAACATTACAGGTGCTGTTATATGCTGTAAAAAATGTAGACAAATCTTTGACAAATGATTTATTGAAGAAACTATTGACTGAAAGCTTTGCACCTGATGATTGGGTTTCAACTGCTGATGATGAGAAGAAAGATAAAATTGATGTTGAGGATTATAATGCAGAGGAAACCAGCATACAAACTAGACCTCTTCCACTTGTATTCGAATCAGAGTCTGCAGTTAGGTAATTTTTTAAGCTCATTCCATTATAGTCAGGCAAGAACTAAAAATTTCTTATAATATTATTTTTGCATTACCTACCTCACAACTTGATTTATCTATTCAATTAAAGTCATAATATAAAAATCAGTTTGCAATCATAATGATCATTGTTCCTTGCATTAAAGAGTTTCCGTTGTTGTTTTCGTCTGGTCAAGTTAACTTCACTAATTTGTTTTACTGCTGAGTAAATACTTCATAAATATACTGTTAGTGACATGTTTACATGGATTTTTAAGTTATTATGGCTCAATTGATACTGACACTACATCGATCGAAGTAGGTTTGAATTGTAGCGACTGAGTTTGAGCATTCCGTGAAGGAGTATATCATGGTGAAATGATAGTATGGTGGTAGGGATTTTTTTTTAATCCTCCACCCGCTCACTACCCTTCTCAAGCTTTAAATCTGTCGCCAAGTACCTGTTGGTGTGTTCCGGCATAATCACTTGAAAGCTAGCTCCCTTTAGGTAAACCAGGTGCGTATCATCTTTGTCCACATTGTCATTTAACGTGTGATTAATTTGTGTCGGACATTGAAACATATAAAATATTAAAAAAACAAACTTCTAGATCTAGACTCTATATTAATAAATATATAGTTCTGTTTATATATATTTTGTTAATTAAGTCTATGAAATTCTACAATTCTGCCAATGTCCTGCAGATTTGTTCTCAAAGCAAAGGAGGGGGTTTAGAAAGAGATTTGGAATTGATTTTATTACAAAATTTTACAAGGTTGAATTTAATGGAAAACTGTCTTGTCTGTCGTCTGTTTATGTGTCCAGATTGAACTAAAAAACGAGTTGATCGATTTCTATGATTTTATTTAAATGGAAAGTAATGTCGCTGCTCTTTTGAGATGCGGAGATTTTGTTTAAAAACAAATCGTACTTTTTAATTTTCAATCAATTTTAATGCAGTTTTGTACAAGGAACTATCTGTCATTTCACATTGTAAAGTAGAATTGTAAAAAAACATGAAAGTTATGAATATCAGATAACAAACAGTAAAATAATGCATTATAATATAAGTTATTGATATAAAGTGACATACACATACAGATTCCAGTAATCTTTAAATATATGATGTATCAGGCAACAGCCAAAGCCGAGGTGTGCCGCGCACCCTTGAGCTAGTTGTCAAAATAAAATCGGCTGAGTGCCTTAAGCGCTCGCCTTAGTAGTCCGGTGAAGCTGTTAAGACCTTGTTGGGTCAATAGCGTAGTCAGTTTGAAAAAAAAAAAAAAATTAAATATATGGTAGTGAAGCTGTTAAGACCTTGCTAGGTCAATAGTGTATGGTTGGCCCCTTATAAATAAAATTTTAAATATATGAGAATTGTCTGCTTGTCTAGATTACTGGAGGCTGCGTTGTTTGTTGCTAAGAAGAAGATGTATACTCAGATATATGCGAAGTGCTTCATAAATCGCCTCGGGCAGTTGGCCACACTGCCGATGCTGAATTTCACTGTACAGAGATTGATCGACCACTGCAATATCAAAGAGGAGGTAAAAATTCAATTTGAATAATTGTGCTGTTAAAAAATTTATTAATCTATAAATTAATTTATACTATAATATTATAAAGAGGTAAAGTTTGTGAGGTTGTAGGGGGTAATCTCAGGAACTATTACAGGAACCGATTTTGAATTCTTTTACCAATAAAAAGCCAGGTTATTTGTGAGTGTCGTAGGCTATATATTAACCCGAAAATGAACACTTTTTTGTGGTAGTCGGATTTGCAAATTAAGTCGGAGAAAGAATGTTTAAAAAGAATTACTTGTTGATATTTTATCACTTCGATCAACAATAATTAGATATCAGGTCGGCGCGAAAAATACGTATCGGTAAATAACAGCTCACTTGAAATGTAAGTTTTTATTTTGTTTAGTTTGTTTGAAACACAGCCAATGTAAGCCCGTTTCACATGCCGCAGTGTATTCAAAAGATGCAAAATTAATACCCGAAAAAGCAATATACACGCCGAATAAGTTATATTTTAAGCTTTAAACTAACAAATAATATCAAATTTTGAACAAAATTACCGATTTTAATCCTGTGATACAAATGTTTGGCCTCGCCCCTCACAAACACGCACAATAACGGGAAAACGTAATTTATTCATTACGTGTTAAGGTTGAATTCACACCAAATGTTGTTTATGTTGTCTTTTCATTTTGAGGGGAGTCATTTTTTGCTTTGCTCGATTTATCGTAAGTATTAGATATTATTTTGAACATTTGTGACTTTATTACTAGGTGTTATGGTTGTAATTAGGTTGAACTTAAAACTGTTTTAAAACTTTTTTTTCTTCCTTTCTTAGTTTACTAGCTACACATAAGTATATATTTAGGCGGACAATTTTTAGCATCGATTTTGTACGTGACCCTTTATCTAGTTATTGTTGATCGAAGTTTTATCATAAGCATTATAGTTTAGCATTGACACATGCACAAATATACAGACGTTTCTTAAAATAAGAGAAATGCGTTTTATTAATTATTCCTATTAAATTTATATTTATCCTTTTTTTTTGCAAAATCTATATTCTACAGTCACATTAAATTTAGATCCTTATTTCTGACATATATGTGTACAGATAATGTAAGTAATTAATAATTATTTTTGTACTCCTGTGTAAATAGAATCCTATAATTTTTTTTTAAATTACTTAACTCCAAATCATAACTTGTAAAAGGCCTATCATTGTAAAAGAACTCTGATTAATTTGAAACGGAATTTTTATACTGTTATCTAATTGTTTTAGTTTATTTAATATGCTACTTTTATAACGCGCTCAGTTATGTATTTATTATACGAGATTGATATTTTAAATATATAATGTAATGATCAGTGTTCCATTGTATTATTGTTTTTTTTGTTTGCTTTGGAGCGTCGAATATTTATTATTAAACCGAATATCATTTTCGAGACAATCGGAAGTCATAAATATACATCAGGTATATTATTAGAATTCGATTTTATAAATCCTTTATCACACATTATTAAATAAAATTAGCTGTTATAAAAAAAACACTAATTTTTTTATTGAAAAAAAAAACCTTGACAAGCTATATACCTAAACGTTCCTCATGAATAACTTTATGTACTGGTGAAAACTGTGTGAAAATGCGTTCAGTAGTTTTCGAGTTTATCGCGAACAGACAGACAGACAAACTGACAGACGTGGCAGAGAAATTTGTGTTATAATATGTAATTATTAATTGCTTATAACTTATTGAAATAATTTTTTTTATAGTTTTTCGCATCATCTATCAATATAATCCTCCATAAAGTATTAAAATACAACAAGAGAATCCTATTGGTCTCTTCAAAATAGGTAGAAAGGTACTAGTTAAAGGTAGAAAGGTAGTAGTTAGTAAGGGTCAAATTACTCATAAAAAACATAAAAGACAGTGACAATCAAAGAAATGGGCAACTACTAGTCTCAGATAAAGAATAACATTTTACAATGTTAAATTTATTTCATGAAGATAAAGTGGCGATACAGAATCAGCTGCTCAGGAATTCTGAGGGCCTTAATTATCATTTATGTCTCTTATCATCAGTTTGAGCCAATGTTCGATGAGCTATCTGATAAGTTTAGTGCGCTTTTGGCTTGCGGGAACACCGGAGTGATAGTAGCCATCGCAAAAGCCTGCCTCAGGATTAAAACCAAGCAAACCCACTTTATTACAGTAAGTATACCATCTGTTTTTTTTTTAGTTTTACATTTGCCATCCAATCTTCTAGTACAATATCACTGCCATTGTCGATATTACAAGCCTTGTCTAGCCTATAGCGCTACTCACTCGTACCTATCAATAATTGGATTAATGATTGAATGAATACATCGTATAGTAACATAGTGCTACAAGTTAACTGTCTGCGTTCGTCTATAATTTATAAGAAATTAATTGAATGACATGGACATTCTATGGACATAATGTATATTAGTATGGTGGTAGAGCCACGTGGTAATTGTTACTGGTTTCAGCATGAATGGGTCGGCTCGACCAGGGTAGTACCACCCTCTCATAGAAAACCGACATGAAGTAACAGTGCTTGCATTGTTGCGTTTCGTTCGGTCAGTGAGAGCGCTGGATACCCACCTCCCCTCCCTCTCCCTCCCCTAATCCCTTCCCCCCAAAGGGTGGCAACACACTTGCGACTCCTCTGGTGTTGTTAGTGTCCATGGACGGTGGTAATCACTTAACAGCAGGTGACGCACCTGTTCGTTTGCCACTTATGAAATAAAAAAAAAATCTAGACCAATTATGTCCAGACGTTTTTCAATGATAGACGCCCAAAAATTTAATCAAGAATCATCAATTACTAAGACTGTTTTGTGTATTATATTCTCTCTGTTGAGAGAATTGCAAGTAAATAGTTTAATAAATCAAGTATATATTTTCAATTTCTTAAAGAATGTATATTCATTTAAAAAAAAGGGAAAACGTAATTGAATATAAATATCTAATACTTAAATCATTTTTAGGGAGACAAGAATTCCATGAAACTTTTATTATAGGTGTCAAAGTCTAACCTTTTATTATTACAGAGTTTGGAAAAAGCGTTAAAATGCAGTGAACAAGAGAATCAGAAGTATTTCTCTGTGCTCTGCCTCCGTCTGCTGCCAATAGAACGAGTAGACCTCAACCAGCTCGATAAAGAATACTTCATCAACGTCCACGGATCAGTGATATTGCAAACAATTTTGGATTTTCAGGTTTGTATTTATACTTCACTTTCAGCTTTTAATTATCCCACTATTGAGCATGGATTACAACCTTAAAATGGGTATAAAAGATAACAATTAAACTGCCATAAATGCTGTTATCGCAACAAATTCGTGTTAGTGTTTAAAAAAGCACTAATAATTAATTGTAACTAGTATATAACTAATAATGTATTTAAGGCGCACTAGAGTTAAAATAATTTCAAAAGCCGAAGCAGTCATAAGGACTGCCAACAGAAGTGACAACTAAAAATAACAATCAATTGTGTTTTCTTTTGAATTTTCAAATGAATTATATAAATTATTAAATTTAGTCTGGTTTTACACATCTATTGACACTTCGAACAATAATTTTATAGATAAGATCGGTTAAGTAGGTTTGGAGATCATCATGGACCAATATCATGATTATGATGTTGCTACATTATATATTTTTATTATTATAAATGGGAACTCACAGACAAACTTTCTTTTATAATTTTTATTGATTAGGTGTCTATATAGATAAGAGGTCGGTGGTTATAGGTGATGCCACATTTAATTTATTTTTATCTTAACGACAGCGTCCAGCGAAGGCTGTGACCGGCCTACTGGACCTAACTCCGGAACAGCTGATGGTGATCCTGTGCGATGCGAAGGGTTGTCACGTGGCGGATGCTCTCTGTAAGGGTCAGTGTGTTGGGGTCAAAGCGAGGGATAAACTCATATGGAGGCTGAAGGTGAGATATTTGACATTAAAAAATCAGAATATTTCATTTAGGTATTGAGAAAGCGCTCATGAACGTCAAAACTTAGCACCAGTTCATACAAGTCAGCTACTGAAAAAATACAGTACTGCTATACTGCACATATTTGCTGACGGACTTTGCCAATTGTTAGATTTTTTTTTCATTTTTCACATGTATTTAATTTTTTTTTGTCTAATTTGTTTGTTTAATTTAATGTTTATGGTTGTCCCTACAATCATTTTTTTTTTGTTTTTATTTTTTTCTCCCTTATTATAATTATACAAGTCATTTTCTGTGCAGTCTTATAATTTCCAGCTATTACCATCGGGTGACATCTTGATCAACCTTATAATTATTTTTTTAAGTTACAATCCTTATTTTCCTTAAAATAGGTAACGAGCTTTGGTACCTATTTGTAAAACCTAACACCTACCTAAAAACCTAACCTAAAAGAATGTTATTACTATCATTAAACTAAAAACATGCAGTAACTTGTAGTTAGTCTTGTGGTTTAGATCAAAAAAATCTCAGCAATGAAAAAGTAATTTATGATATGCATTTCAAGTAAAAATTTCAACCGTATATTAAATAATTTAAATATTATCCAAGTTTATCAAATTAAGTGATAAATGCAGTAAAACTTATTATAATTTATACTGATAGCTCTATATGTTGACCAGTGTATGGTGCCGTGCTTTTTGATATAAAAAAACTGAATAGTTTACGTGGGGGGAACGAAAAAAAGGCAAAATAAAATTATTAAACATTTTAGAACTAAATGTCAATTTTGACGTATAGTCGTTAGTGTTGCTAGTTGAAAAAATTTTGAGTTTAACGTAATGACATAGGCTGTAAACAAAATTTTACTATTAAAGCCAAATATTACTCTGCCATTAGAAAGTACTACATATTTGTATTGTAGAAGTCCAAGAACAGTACACGGTAAACTGGTTTTGATAATAATTCCAGGGTTACTATCAGAAATTAGCTCTCTCCCAGTACGGGTCGAGGGCCTTCGAACAGGTCTTCGAGGTGGCCGCCGGAGACCAGAAACTCAAGATAATGGCAGAGTTATCGGAGAAGAGTAATCTATTGAACAGCACTGCTTATGGGAGATTGATTGCTTCCAAGCTAGAAGTGGATATGTTCAAGTTATCACAGAAGAAGTGGGAGCAGAGTCATTTGAAAGTTGATAAAAAATAAATATTACAATTTTAAAACTATTTTATTTTTTGTGTCTTCTAGTAAGAAGAATAGGGATGAGGAGCAAGTCCTTGCCTTCTGTTCTTAGGATGTCCGTTTCTGGGAATAAAGTTGTTATGTTCATTGATATATAAAAAGCCAAGATGCACAGTTTCGAATAAAAATAACGCTCAAAATGGACCCCAAAATACTCACCGAGAGTTGGTACCGACTTCCAATACATCTCTAAGTAGCACACATATTCACATGTTTTATTTAATTTGGTTAATTTGATAAACTATTTATTTTCCGCTTTTTAGTGTCTTATGGGTTTTTGATTGATATTGAAGACGGTTAATACTTTTTTTTTTAAATTTACTTTTTTATGTATGTTAGTCGATATCTCCGTCAAATATGAACCGATTTAATGATTCTCTTTTTATTTGAATTGGTTATATTCAGAGGTGGTTCCATGTAAATAAAATATTATAATATAAAATATTCAACCCCTAAGGGGGTGAAAAATCGTTTATTTGATTTCCACCTACTTCGGTCTCTACGTATTTTCGTGAAATTGGAACCGATTTATTATACCCATTAGAAACCAGATAATTACGTTCATGCACACTAAAAATGGAGAAATAAAAAATAATCCGCCATCCACGCAATATTAAAAATAAACCGCCTTCGAGTTGAAAAACTAACAATGCACTATTGACACATTGACTTAAAAATATATTATTAGGTAGCGCAAATATCAATATTTTTTATTTAATTTAATAATTAAGTTATTTTTAGCATTAAGCCTTGTTAGTTTTTCACATCGAAGGCGGTTTTTTTTTGTAAAAATGTTTTTTACAAAACAGTTTACATAAAGACCAAAGACGCAAGTGACGTGGGAATATTTGAAATGAGCGCACTATTCTCAATTATTGTGCACTCGTTTTATGCGGACGGTTTTGAGATGTTGACTCTGCATCTTGGAATTTTATATATCAATGGCTATATGTGTACGAGCAAAGTCGTAATATATCAATGTAAATATAGATGGGGGTGTAAGGGGTGTCAAATAACATATAAGACTTGAGACACCCAAGCCAACCTCACCTGCACGTGGTGCACCCTGCTGAATAACGAACGAGGCAATGGCGAAAGCGGGGTGGTAGGGTTTTACAGCCTGACTGGGTCGCAACCACCATGTATATGGCGAAAAAGCCCGTCATAGTGATTCGCTTCTGCGGGTCGCGTTTCGGGATCAGCCTGTGCATATCCAGCTTTTCGCAGGCCGGCATGACAGCGGCGACTGGCGAGGGATACTGTGTCACTCGGTGGTCGCCGTTGTTTTTGGATTGTTCTGTGCTTACCATCAGGCACAGTGCAGTCATAGTTTCAAATATAATTACTCAAATGAAATCAAATATACTTTATTCAACTTATGCCCTAATGAGGCATTTATGAACGTCAAAGCTACCACCGGCTCGGAAAACAACCCAGTTAACAAGAAGAACCGGCAAGAAACTCGATGGATACATCTCTTTAACAATCGTTTTTAATGGATGTTCAGAGAAGATCGGTTCCAGACATCACTATCGTTCACATATTGATCCATTCTATAATAGCCTTTTAAAACCAAAACTCGCTTGACGTGGCGTTTAAACTTACAGTCCGGCAAATCGGAAACATGCTTTGGGACTTTATTGTAAAACCTAACACTATTACCTAAAAAAACTATTACTGGTTTTGCTAAAAGTCTGAAACATGGGACCACCAGTTTCTACAATGTTTTTGTTACAAAAACAGTTTTTTTTTTAATTTCTTGATTATAACTATTTATAATAATGATTGGTCGAGCTTCGATCATAGAGAAAAAAAAACATATCAAAGTTTTTTATTGATAACGTTTGTCAATAAAAGCTAAACTAGGATTTATTTAGCGGTTTTAGCCGTATCTTGGAATGTAGTGGATTTTATAGATATTATTCAAAATCTTGTGTTATTTGGTTCTATATTTTGTAATATTGGTGGTTTTATCTAACATAGTTTGGTTATTGTGCACAACTGAAGTAGATGGAAAATAATAACACGGAGCATAAATTCTGAGATGCCACAAAAACTCCCTGGAAAGTTCTGACAAGGGGTCCACCATTTTGTCAGAACATGAAAATTATTACAAATATAAACCTATTTGACAATAACAGCAATAATATAGCAGATTGGTTGCTAAAAAAATGTGTCTGGGTGTTATATTTCTATATGTGGATTATTGTCGCCTTTATATAATCACGATAGTTAAAAGTAGGTAACAGGTCTAGTGGTCTATAGAAGTGACACGCCGTTTATTGCTATACGTGCGGTGGTCAAAATTCTATAGATTACGTGTACGTAGTTGATAATATAATAAATGATATCTTTGTATAATTAACTAACGAAAATTTACAAAACCGGAATATTAAAACGAGTTAGAAACCATCGATGTATGTAGATAGAAGCGTTCTTTGTGGCAGATTTGCTTTAGTTTTAACTCCTGACATTATAAATACCTCAGTTCTAAGTAATATTATAAATATATGACTGTGTATTTATCTGTTTGTTACACTTTCATTGTTTTAAATATTCAACTCGTCTGTCGATGATGAAATTTTACATAAACGTAGTCGGGCATTCAGATAAGTCATGAAAAAATACTTTTGTCGATGTATAGATCAAATCCACTTCCGAGCGAAGCAGCAAGCAAATGCTAGTACTACAAATTACAAATTACTTACAATTAATTACAAATAAAACTGTAGGACTGTTGTTCTGTACATTTAAAATATTCGCCGAAAATTGATTACGAGTAATATAAAGAGTGTAACAGAATAGAATAAAAACTATTTTGATAATTTTGTTTCAAAACGTTACCTAGTATTCAAAACGAATTTTTGTGGAGTTTTCACAAGTAACTTGAGTGTAGCTTACGAATCTGCTAGAATTTCGAAGCATAAAGCCTTTATATTATTATTTATTAACGTCATTTGCTTTATACAGCTCTCTCTCTCATGTCAAAGAAGTATGGGAAACTATTTGTTAATATCTCCATTTATACCTACTTCAAGCGCTTTTGTACAAATAGGCGTAGGAATTCGGGGGAACAAGTAACGTTTAGTATTTCTGATAATGCACTAAGGCACTTAAACGACAAATAAATAAAAGGAAAAGTTATTTTAAAAAAAATTTTAATCAAAAAAATATTTTTTAAATGGCAACACATTAAAGCATAGATAATAAACGTTTACAGTACACGGTGCTGGCACATTCCATTGCAGCCTTCGGGTATTTCGCCGGGTTGCAGTCTGCAAATTTTTCCATTACATACGTACTCCCCTTTTCGTAGTTGCAACTCCATTGGCTTCACAGGTCCTGGAATGTGGGATTTCATTTATATTCAATTTGGTGCTATATGTCTATTGAGTAGGGACGTATTTGTCCAAAGAACTCGGGTCTATGCAGGGGTCCTACATTTTGGGGGCGCCTACAGGAGATTAAAAACAAATCTCTAAATTTACCCACTTTTATAAGTAACAGTGACATTTTACAATTTTTGCTAATTCTTGGTTTTCGTTAATTTTTTTGTTCGTTAAAGCAGGCCATTCGATCATGTATTAATTTGGAAAGTAACTTGATTAGTTTTATCCCCTATTGCGCGCTTAGACGCTTGATTAGGGCATAATTACCGATACAATATACAGATGGTAATAAATCTATCAAAGTAGTTGTTATTTCTAATCGATGTTTCGGAATCAGCAACCGGCGATGTATTGCCATTTGTTATTGCTGTTTTGGGAGTATAATGTGCTTAACATCAAAAGTTTTGTCACTGTTCCCTGCTACTATAAACAAAAACAGTAAACCTAAACTGGCTCTTAGATGTTTTCACAAATCCCTATTTTTATACTTTATCGGGGTTATTACAAAAAGTTAAATACGTATTACATACTTGCTTTAAAAAGGTTTCGCACTAGTAGTAGGAGGCAAGTTCGCGTTATCTTTTTTTGCTAGTCTAACCTAACCTAATCAAAGAGAGACAAATGATAAAATGACAAACAATCAAAGAGCAAGATGGCGAACATTCAGCGAGCATTTGAGCGGTGCTTTTAAAATATAACCTTTTTAAAGCAAGTATTTAAGTTTATTGTAATAACTCCATATAGGTTTTAGCATTTAACCACAATCTCATCCGATGTTAAACGACGATATGGTCTAAGACCGTAAACCACGCTAAACCTAGAAGGGATTTTTTAAATTTGTTTTTTATTATCAGACCCCGTCCCTCGAACATACATCCGATATCTTTGTTACCTGTTTATTTTATTTCTATAATATTGTTATACTTAATCTATGTCTATTCTTTTGTCTAGTTCTTTGCATTATTTTCTTACAGCTTTCTTTTTGTCTTGTTCTTTTTATTGTCTTATATGATATCTTACACATTGATTTAATTTTTACAGTCCTTTCTTAACTTCTTACAATCTTTTGAATTAATTTATAATTAAATTGCCACCATCTATGCCTTCAATTTTATATTACTTTGCAATTTTTTTAGTTCCCCTTTCTTGTCCTATATATTTAGTTATCTTCTATCTCTATTTGTTCCTTGCTCCTGCGATTTTAGCCATTTCCGCCATAAAGACTAAAATGGCCTCGCGAGTGTCGTCTTCACTAAATAGAGCGGCGAGATATGAGATGGTGAGCCTACGGGACGACCGAATTTAGGACAGTCTATAAAAAGATGGAAGACTGTCTCGGCGGTATCCGGATCGCAAACACACGCGGGACTGTCTTTCAGTTTGAACCTGTGCAGGTACTCCGTTTCTGGTCAACACCTGCACGTGGGAGGGCTCTAGACGCGTTTTCCTAAGGATGCGATGAGGCTCTCCAGTGCTGCTACCGGAACAAACCAACAGGTGTTTGGTGACATTTTCAGAATGATATTAGTAGCTAGTCAGTCGGGCTTAAAAAAGGTCTCTACATGCTATGATTTCATCATGACTTACTTTAGTTTCAACTTGATCATTGTAACTACCAAGGGAAACTCTATAAATACCAATGATACTCTATGACTCTTGATGGTATTGATGTCCATAGCAAGATCCATACTTACGTTGGTGCGAAGATTGTTGCCCTGCCTTTGTATTCATATTATTGTAAGGAGTGCGCCTGTGTCTGTTTAGATCGAATAACTTGTCTTCCGAAGGTCGGTTGATGAGCCTCCGCTTCGAATTCAGCGGGGATCCGGTGCCCAGCCACACGACAAGGCATATTATGGCGAAGAAGAGTATCTAAAATGGTATACTTTAAGTTAGAATTTCACCACAATCAAGTAAAATTAAGTGATCCGCAAAAGATTCTTCTGGGTCAGAAGGTATTTATTCTGTGTAAATGAATAGTAATTTCGTTCTCAAATGTTGCTGTCAGTATCGGTTGGACAATGGGACCTGGGACAATGAAGAAATGGAGGTCCAAAATATATTCAATAAAATTCAAGATGCTTGTGGAATGAGAACTTTTTCCTGTGTCAGCAGAAGTGCTATCCAATTTTCTTATTAAAAAATTAAAACAGGCTCATTTCATCTGAGTGCTCAAAGTCTAATATTCCTAATGATCTTTCCTAAATCCGACTCTAAGAACTGTCGTCAGACGTTTGCTGAAAGATTAACAAAACCAAAAAGAGTTTTTCGCGGTATCTCGGAATGTCATGTAGTGGATATTATATTTTATTCGTAATCTTGTGTTATTTGACACTATATTTTGTAGTATTGGTGGTGATCTGTGTAATATATTTCGGTTATTGTGCATAAGTGAAGTGGATGCGAAATAATACCACGGAGCGTGGATACTGACTTGCCTCAAAAACTCCCTGGTAAGTTCTAATAAGACGGCAGTCATTTTGTTACTTCATTGAAGCGATCTCAAGAAACTTCTAATATAACCTACTCGACAATCGAAGTTGGTTGCCAAAAAAAAGAAAATTGAAAACACTTTACTCAATTTAGGCCCTAAAAAGGCGCTTATGTTTTTATTTTTATGTCATATGTGGCAAACGAACAGGTGGGTCACCTGATGTTAAGTTATCACCACCGTCCATGGACACTAACAACACCAGAGGAATCGCAAGAGCGTTGCCACCCTTTGGGGGGAAGGGTTAGGGGAGAGAGAGGAAAGCGGAGGGGAGGTGGGCCTGTTACTTCACGTCGGTTTTCTATGAGACGGTGTTACTACCCCGGGGCGAGCCGACCCATTCATGCTGAAACCAATAATAGTTTCAGCGTGGCTCTACCACCATTTAATGTACGTGAAAATTATCACCGGTTTGTAAAACAACCCAGTCATCGAGAAGAACCGATAAGAAACTATCGTATTTATCTTTTTATGTATTGTATTTTCATTAAAGTTGTCATGCAAACCATTTGGGAATTTATAATTTTCCTACTAATATTATATGGAAATGATTTAGGAAAATACAACGTAATTTCTGCACTACAGATGTTTGAAAAAATCATGAACTTCGCTGAATTGTAATGTATCATTAATCCCTATATATAGAAGATATATGTAAATACAATGAGTGATTCACGGGATACGTCTGTATATTTCGTTTCAAGGTTTAATTATAAATTATTCTGAAAAATGGTAACTACAGTAAATAATAACTTTAAAAAATGACACATGCTGATATATAACCACAGTGTGCGAAATGCGGTCATGACCCAGAAATCCTTGTAATACTTTCCTCTATTACCATTTTCGTAGGACGCGTTCCAGAATATTTTATTTTTTCTACACATTAATTAAAAAATATTACAATGGAATCACTAATTAAACAGCTTACTGAATAATGACTATACCTTCTGTCCGTTAACTACTTGCTAAGTGGTTTTAAAATAGTCCTTTGTTTATTATAATTGATCCATTTTTCCTCTCCGATATTTATCTATACTAATATTATAAAGAGGTAAAGTTTGTGAGTTTGTGACGTTGTAGGGGATAATCTCAGGGACTACTGGTCCGATTTGAAAAATTATTTCAATGTTATATAGTTCATTTGTTGAGAAAGGCTATATATCATCACGCTAATGAAGAAAGTGTCAAAATCGTGATTTTTTTTCCTCTTGATAGCTTCTGTTAGCGTGTTAGCGTTAGCCCAAAGTAACTAACGAACGAAGTCGAGGGCAGAGTCTAGTATTTTATAAAAACAAACAACTTATATGAAGTAAAAACTTCTTTAGGCGCGTTTCGCGTTATGACATGCTAGTAAGCGTGACTGTACTGCGCATGCGCGGCTTGCGTCATACTAGCGACGCATAGTATAACAGCCAGTGTAACTACATGTAATATTTTGCAGGTCATCATATGTTCGATTGTTTAATGAACTTTATACATACGTAAGTATATCATTATTGCTCCGAGTACCAATAGATGTGAAAATCAGACCAATGTTATTAATTTTATATATACAAATTATTAAATTTGATAATTGAAATCCACACTATAATTAGTTTAAAAATTCAAAAGAGAATAGTTATTTCATTGTTTTGAGTTTTTACTTTTGTCGGCAGTTCTTACGAATACCAGAACATTTTTTTGTTGCTCCTCATTTAAAATGTATAATACAGTTCAGATATTCGTTAAGACAATATGGTTTACGGTTAAAATATACAGGTCAATAGAATTTTTTTTCATAAATACAGAACAAATATGTACGTGACACCAGGGAATATTGGTAGTTTCGTATTGACTTAACGAACGATTAAAAAACTATTTGCAGCCGACGCCATTTTAGGCGTCACAAGAAGACACCACTTGCGTGCTATGCAAATAAACTTTTATACAGCATCCTATTACATATGTTATTATATTTAATCGAAAAAGGACAGTTGGTCTTTTTTATAAGAGCAGAGCAGTTGCTGCATTTTGTCTGACGGTAAAGGTGTACATCATTTTCCAAAAACATCAACAATAATTGAAAAATTAAACAATGGGACGCCGATCATGTCTCTTGAAGCCGGCCGTGTTTCTTTTCATTTTTCTAACCTACTAATGTCTCTATCTCTATTATAATTATGCGTACATCAAACATTTGTATGTCTGACGATTATTAACAATGTTTCTAAATATATAAAATGTATTGATATTTATGACAAATAAACATTTCATTTCATCATTTTAAAATAAATTGATATTTTTCGCAACGAATGAATACTAAATTACATATATACACATTATAAATATTGAGAATCATTCGGTTTATTATTATTTATTATAAGGCTGTTTGGTGAAATTGTCATTGCCTCGACAGCTACATCTCCACGATTAGTGGACTCACGACAACGATAGATATTGCGCGTGAAAAATGGATTCCGCGCGCCATTTTTTCATAATCTATGTATCATGAAAATTCAATTCTTTTAAATTCCTAAACTACTGAATTTGAATTTAACCTTTTCGTAGATGAGATTACTTATTTTTCGGATTTGTATGAAACTTGTAAGCCTTAGTCATTAGTTACTAGTTTACGCTATTACGCAGCTTGAAGTATGATGACCTGATGACGAATTTGTCTCGCTTGTATCATAAATATTGACTATAGTTGTTTATTTTGTAAAGTTTATTGCACTAGCACGCCCTGATCATGTGCAAATATAGTTGCGTCTTAATTTTATTACCAAATAGTTTTAGTTTAAAATGAAATAAAAACTATTGTAGTTCTATTTGCTTTGTCCACTTATTTTTAATCAGTTTTAATCAGTGTTGTAAGATTTTGTGTCACTGTATCGCGCGAGCAGCGTACTCAAGGGCTCCACGCCGAGGGAACGGACCTAGGCTAGGAGGGCCTACTCTGGTACGCTCTTGTATATGTGTCGAGTACATCACTATCGCTAGATATTATAAAACAAAGTTCTCTGGCATGTCTAACTGTTCGCGATAAACTTAAAAACTACTGAACCGATTTTCATTCGGTTTTCACCAGTAGACAAAGTGGTTCATGAGGAAGGTTTAGATGTATAATTCATCAATTATTTTTTATTATCAGGGCGGCATAACGTCCGCCAGGTCCGCTAGTACATTATAGGTATCCATTTTTCGTTACACATTTTCATTTTATAAATAAAATCCGATTCACACCGTAACAAAAAAAGTTTTAAGTATTTCAAAACATAATTAGTCATTAATGACATAAGTTCAAACGAACCGGGTATACTCATGAATAAATTGACTCATCAAGATTACGAACTCACCATGAATATTGAGATCATTTTAACCTTACCTTTTGATAAAATCTCCATGGAAGGTGATTACTAGCTAAGTTTGAGGTTACTATTTGTCGAACAAAATTGCTTTTCCCGTTTTGCTATGTGTTCCAATGATATTATAACTAAAAAACTGTGCATACGATCCCATCATGATATTTTGCCAAAACAAATGGCACGATAACGCATACATACGTAAAGTAATATTATAACGCTGTCTTATATAAAATGTTGAAATGAGACGGCATATTCTCAATATCGTGGTGAAAAAGAAACAGTTATATGTTGCTTAGATACCGGCGGATTGACGGGGCAGCCGTCAAAAATGAGCTAGCTAGCCCAGTTTTAACAAGGCGCTGTTGAAGCTCTTATGACATATCTACGGATTTATAGTAACTAGTGGGCGCCCAGAGGTCGACATTCGACCATAGTTCATTAATTTTTTTAAGTTTAAATTTTATTAGGGTTAATATCATTGTTGAATGTAAAATGAAAAAGGGTAATTGGAACGTAAGAGTAAAATAATACATACAGTCGAGCATTGCAACCTCTTTCGCAACCTTTTTTGAAGTTCTTTATTGACGGATGTCTTTTTTATTTACATGTGTGTATATGTTGTGTAAAATTTAAGCATTAGTGTGAGTAATGCATATTTTAATTAATTTAATGTACTTCTAATGCATTTTATATGAAATAAATAGCTTTCGGCACTTCTCCTCTATATAAACTTTAACTATGCCAAATTTCACGTTCACCCGTTCGCGCAATTTCATTAAAAAGGAATTTTTGTCCGCTTACACTAATAACACTGGCTAAATCTTAGCAAATACATACGAATAATCTACACTAATATTATCTATAATAAACATTATAAAGCTGAAGAATCTGTTTGCTTGAACACGCTAATCTCAGGAACTACTGGTCCGATTTGAAATTCCTTCAGTGTAACATAGCTCAGTTATAGAGGAAGGCTATAGGCTAAATATCATCACACTAAAACCAATAGGAGCGGAGTACCAATGAAGGATGTTTGAAAATATTCTTCCTTTTGAGAGCTTTTTTTTAATGGTGGTAGAGCCACGTTGAAACTATTACTGGTTTCAGCATGAATGGGTCGGCTCGTCCGGGGTAGTACCACCCTCTCATAGAAAACCGACGTGAAGTAACAGTGCTTGCATTATTGCGTTTCGTTCGGTCAGTGAGAGCGCCGAAGGCCCACCTCCCCTCCCCTCTCCTCTCTCCTCTTCCTCTCCCTCCCCTAACCCTTCCCCCCAAAGGGTGGCAACGCACTTGCAACTCCTCTGGGTTGTTAGTGTCCATGGACGGTTGTGATCACTTAACATCAGGTGACCCATTTGTTCGTTTGCCAACTATAAAAAAAAAAGAAAAAAAAAAGAGCTTCCACTGCATGTTGTTTATAACCCAAAGTACTACTCCACGCGGACGAAGTCGCGGGTAGAAACTAGTATAACTATAATTTAAAATACTCGTAGTGTTTTTAATATAGTTTAGTCATTGTGAACAAGTGAAATGGATAGAAAACAATACCACGCAGCATGGATTATGATTTGCCACGAAACACCCTGGGAAGTTCTAACAAGACGGCTACAATCATGTTATTTCATTGAAATGATCGCAAACAATTTGTTATATCATTATCTGCTCGACAATGGTAGTAATAATCTACTATAAGATTGGTTCTCAAAATAAAATAAATAAATAGTGCATCCTACGTATAATACGCGTATATACATAGCAATCTGGAAAGAATGTAACAAATGGACACCAAATTAAAACCCGTTGCGTAATTTTCGGAGAACTAATGAAACATATAGACATAACAAAAAGCAACTTTGTTTCATATTATCTATTATACGTATTATTCATTAATATACGCGCGTAAAGACCCAGATTGTTTTTAGTTATTGATAGTCGAGACAGAAATGTTTGTTTTGTAAAATACCTATATAGAAGACGAAACAAAAATCATCTCTATTCACAACACACTAGCATCTGCCCGCGACTTCGTTCGCGTGGAATAGTTATTTTGGGCTAACGCTAACACACGGCGGAGGCTCTCAAAAGGAAAAAAAAACCCGATTTTGAAACATCCTTCATTGGCCCTCCGCTCATATCGGTCTTAGCGTGATGATATATAACCTATAACCTTCCTCGATAAATGAGCTATATAACACTGAAATAATTGTTCAAGTTTCTGAGATTAGCGCGTTCAAGCAAACAAACTCTTCAACTTTATAATATTAGTATAGATTATCTGATGACCACCAGATTCATGTTAATATGAATAAAATTATTGCCCTTTTTTAATTTAGTCAAAAATACTATATCCAATTTAGGCTCTGAGAAGCTTATGAACGTCAACACTACTATCGCTTCGGACAAAGTCCGGTGAAGCTGTTAAGACCTTGCTAGATCAACAGCGTAGTCAGCTCGAAGAAAAAAAAAGGACAAACAACACAGTCATCGAGAAGTACCGGCAAGAAACTCGATTGTGTTTATCTTTTTAACATAACATATGTAGGTAACATTACGCGTTACAATTGTTTTAGTGTATGCACAGAGAGGAGTAAATTCCAACATCGCTATCATTTACATATTGATCCACTCTATAACAACCTTAAATCTTGTCGTTAAATTCATATTTTTTAGTGATTTTACTGTTACCCCTGATATTTTATTTTATTATTACTATTGCGACCCCAAAGAAAAGCATAATATGTAACTTAGATAATATTCCAGAAAGCTATCTATATGACGGTAAAAGACTAGACAAACAACACACTTCAATTTCATTTATACGTATAGATTAACTGTATTAAATTTCCATCCAGCCGTTAAATTCCACTTATTTTCCATATATCAAGCAAAAGTAACCGCGACCCATTTTCCTAGATTTATTTTGTTTGAATGTTTTCTAATACTAAAACCTTTTTAAAAAATCTCTTTAATAATCCAGTTTGTATTGTTAATATCCATTTCAGTGTTTATTAAAAACACACTTTTAATAGAACTTAATATAAACAAATACGTAACGGAATCTGTGTTTTTATTCAATTAACTAATTTTTAAACAACATAACCTCTGGCATTATGGAAAAAATCTGTAGGTATATAAACATTCTTTGATTTTACATTAAAATAATAACAGATATCACTTCCAAATACTATTTTGTAGAAATTGATAAATATATTTCATTTAAAATTATAATAAAGAACAGAAAATGAATAACTAAATTGGCCTACTTACGAAACGCATGGTATTCGCAGGAGACGACCGCAACTCTGTAGAACGTCCTTAGTACTGCTAATTGCGTTTGTTTTTCCGTTATAAACACTATGAAGTGTGTGTACAATGCACGCCACAGTATAATTTATTCTACATAGTGAATCAAGTATGCAATTACTATTTGTTGTTATTGGTTATAAACAGTGGCGTAGCGTGCCTTGTCGGGGCCCCGTATAAAAATTTTTTTGGAGGCCCTTATATGGAGGTAAAGATTTTTCACAAAAGAAAAAAAATATTGTGAGAAGAAATATTTATTTATGACATAATTTACCCATTTTACAAATAAAAATCGAATTTTAAATATTCACTCTCCTTGCCTTTTTTTCGGCAAACTGATTTATTAAATCATTTATGGCTGATGATGATTTTAGTTTTTCTAAAGTTTCTGCCTCTATGGACAATAGTGAGATGTCTGACAGCCGTTCTTGTCCCATCGAAGTTCTTAAGTAATTTTTTATTAGTTTTAATTTTGAAAAACTCCTTTCTGCCGTTGCGATTGTAACTGGAAGGGTCAAGAATAAAAAGCATGCTGTGATTACCTCGGGAAAACTGGATGCAAGACTATTGAATTTTACTAGCAATAATTCAATGAGTTCTTTAATGGAATAAATTTTTTTTATTTCAGAATTTAAGCATGTTTTTAGAGCCTTTAATTGGTCACAAAGTTAAGTTAACATTAAGTGAGATGTCTTTACTGTATTTAGCAGACAGTTTTCCGGAAGCGTTTAATATCTCTTCGCTTGAAGAAGATAGGAGTTTTTCCGGTTGTAATATTTCGAATATACTACTCAGGTTGCAAAGGCTGTGAAATCTTTCTTTAGTTTGAGAAATTAATATATCTAAGCAGCAATAGTATACATTGACTTTGAAATAGGATTCCGGGTCGGAAATTCTCTCATCTTGTGATAACTCATCAAAAAAACGCTTCGTTATCTTTCGCCTACTGTTTTTAAAAACAGTTGTTACCCCCCACTCTTTTGCTAAATCTTTGGATTCATTTAGCAAACTATTAAATGAATTCTGATTTCTTAATTGGCACAGTCTATTTAAAAGTTTACTTAATAAAATACTAGATTTCTGTAAGTCATTATTTTCATGCTGTAGAGCTTTAGAAACAGGATTAATAATTTCAAATAGTGAAGAAAAAAATCAATATCTAAGAAAGAAATCAAAACTCTCTAAAATATTAATTATACTTTTACATTCTTCACGTTCATCTTTTTTATTTGAAATTAAATTTAGTTGGTACAAAGTTTTCATGATTAGTAAAAAAAATTTCTTTACTGCTAATAAAGCGTCGTTCCTAGAAGACCATCTGGTAGGACATACCTTTTTAAGGGTAATCAAATATTTTTCAGATGAATCGTCACTTAGCATAGCCCAGCGTTTTATACTATTGCCAAAAAAAGTATATATTTTTTCTAAATTATCGAAAAAAGTCGATACTTCACGAACATGTCTCGCAGCATCGTTCAAAACCAAGTTTAAAGCGTGCGCAGCACAATGAACATAATCGGCATTTGGAGCATGCTCTTTTATTAGGGTTTGTAATCCTCCATACACACCCGACATAACATTTGCTCCATCGTATCCCTGTCCTCTACATTTAGTCAAATCAATTCCATATTCTTTAGTCAAATTTAAAATGACAGTTTTCAGAACTGCAGCACTGCAATCGGTTACTGCTATAAATCCTAAAAAGGACTCACAGATTTTTATTTCTTTAGGCACATTATCATCATTTTCTGTAACCGAGATATATCGAAAAACTACAGATAGTTGGTCAATTTTTAACAAGTCTTGTGTTGTATCCAGAATTATTGTCAGAAATGGAGCTTTTTTAATTTCTGAGATAATATTGTTCCTAACGGTGGTACCAAGCAAACTAATAATTTCGTTTTGAATCGTAGGGCTTAAATAATTTATTTCACCTTTCGGTTTTAGAAGAAGTTCTTTTAAAGTGGCATCATAGTTAGATAGCAGACGTGAAATTGCCATAAAATTGCCAGAATCAGAATCATGCCCCCTCAAAGGTAGATTACAAGATACTAAAGTAATTATAACATTAATTATACGATGCAGTACATCTCTCCAGAATGTAATTTTACTATCGATTTCACTTTTCAATAGAGTATCGATGGTATTTCCTTGCAACCAATTATTATAAGAGAGTGAGGCACTAATATGCTGCTGTGACTTTTCATGGTCAAGAATAGTTTGTGTGAAATTGCTTCTAACCGAAACACCGTTAACCCAAACAGAGGAGTACGATTTGTTTTGACGATCTGCCTATTGGTTATTAAACCAACAGAAGTGACAGTACGGTTTGTTTAAAACGTTAGAATAACATAACCATGGTCTTATAATTTTTATGCCTGCCTGATTGAAATATGAATAATAATAAGCCGAAAAAGGTCGGTTATTTTCTGAAACTTTTGGAAATGGTCCTTGTGGTTTAAATGGACCCAATTTAAAAATTATTTTTCGTTCGCATTCAGTTAAATTGTCACCAAAATTTCCTCTATCTGATGAAATTATATTACAATCTGCAGATATATCAGAATCGTTGACTTGGGGTTCCTCGATTTCTGGATGGACATCCGATAAAGTATGTGCTTGGCTTTCTTCTATTTCCGGATGGATATGTGACGAAGAACATGCTTCAGAAGAATCTAAAAATAAACGAGTAATTGTTAAAAAATAAATACGAATGCTTTGATACTAAACTAAAAAGAGTTATATATAAATAAATAACGTTACTAAGGGTCACAGTTAGAGAGTGTTCAGTTCAGACGCACACAGACTCTACGCGGATTGTGCTCGTACCTATTAGTAGATACAAAATCACCTGCAGCCCGTCCGTGCATTACTATACACCTGCGTGCTATTTAAACGCAGCGCGTAGTGTAGTGGCCATACAAAACGAGAACCCGAAAGAGAGTCTGCACATCTGAAGTTCTCAACACGCAATTAACGATACGATACGGACTGATAGACAAACAACAAAACAAATCGATCCTATAGATAAGTTAGAATTTTGTTTTTTTTTTATCAAGGCACGGAACCCTAAAAACAGTATAATTGTGAAAATCGAGGGGGGAGACAACTTTTTGTGACGGACAGATGGACAGACCGAAATTAAAAGATTTCCTTGTTTATCACTACGGGCCCCTAATAAATGGGTTGGGTAGTACTTACCTTTCCAATCTAAATCACTCACAGTATCTTGTCTCTGAAAAAATGAAGAAATTTTGGGCACTTTTTTTATAACCTCGTCCCTTTTCTGTTTAATTTTTCTTTTCTCAGCGCCGCTGGGATAATCTCTTTTCCTTTCACTCATTTCTTTTACAAATCGCTACTAATACTGCTAAACCAGAAGAACAATATTGTTTGTACTGAATTACAATGTAATGCACATTTATATAAAGCGCGTAAATAAACAGTGCACTGCACTCCGTGGTTTAACATCCAATGCAAAGTACAACAACGTACACGTACATCGCGATATCGATGAAGGATTCCCGGGAATTCCCCGCTGAGTTGAAGATGAAGTAAATAAAACGGGGAAGTCCCGCAGCCCGCCATAACGATGTAGAGTGTTGCCAACTTTTGAACGCACGCTTAAGGCGGGAAAAAAAGGAATTGCTTTATATAATTTTGTCATTTGTAAAATAAAATAAATTAGAAAGTTTTAATTCTTTTTCCTTACACACTTTGGGGGCCCCGTATAATTGATACGGCAAATACGGCGGTAGCTACGCCCCTGGTTATAAACCTCATTTATGTTGAAGTTTTTTGATATTTTATTAAACTCTGTATTGCGATGGAAGTTCTAATTTTGACGAAGAAAAAAACACGTAGCGTTATAAAGACACATGATAGAAGTGAAATGTTAGTATTACAGTGGCATGTTTTAACCCTTAAATATCTGATTTCCTAATTTTTACCCAAGATAAATATTATGTCGAGTATTATACAGATTTATAAAAAAAAAAAAACATAGTTTGTACGAAATAGTATTCCTATTTTTGGTTGTAAATATTTCCAAAGTAATATGTCATGCAGTACAAAAATTCGGTAAGAACAAGTAATACTTTATTTATAAATTAGGGACAATGTTTCATTTATGAGAGATTATGCGTTTAAGGGTTAATTAAAAAAATACAACCAAAAGTCTACGTGAGGCGGTATTCCCAGGCGGTCACCCACCCAAGTACTGACAGTGCCTGACGTTCCTTAATTTCGGTGATCGGACGAGAACTAGTGTTTTCAGCACTCTACCCAACACAGTGTTTACATTCATCACTTTTCATCACCCAAAAAGGTTTTTTTTCGAACTGACTAAACGCTGTTGGCCTGATGCACCTTCACAGCTTAACCGGGCTTTTAAGGCGCGCTTAGGGTACTCAGCCTAAAAGCAACAAGCTCAAGGGGGCCAAAATGGCTGAACCTCGACTTGGGCTGTTGCATTAGATACAATGCAATTCGAACAAAAACTAACCCTCTGAGCTGAACTAACCATACATGTATACTTTAGTGAGACATATATATAAATACATATACAAAAACATATATATAAATAGAAGACATAGATATAAAACGTACATGTATATAGAGTTGGACAATTTCGGCTAAGACTAATTGACCAAAAAGGAAAAAGGGTTCGCTTCAAAACCAGTGTATGTACCGTGTGAGTGTGCACGTGTATGGAGTGCAGTGTGGTGTGTGCAGGGAAGTAGTGAATGCAGTATCAGCGTATCGCGCTAACAGCATGCTCAAGTACTCCCGTCTGGGGAATCGAACCTAGACTTGAGATGCTGCTGAAGGAGCCCGAACAGGGTAACACCCAAAAAGGTTGTGGATCAGAATTTTAAAGCCCTCCCATAAGTTTCACCACCAAATAGGAATTAAAAGAAATTAGAAGGAAAACGTAATTAAAAATTGTCACGTAAATCCTTTGATTGTAAACACATACAACTATCAACAATAAAAAAAAACAACAAATAAATGAATATTTTCTTAAATACAGGGTATAAGGTATCTATTTATTCATGTTTGCAAATATGTAGAACTACAACTAGGTGAGAACATTTACAATTATAGAAATGGTCTTTCAAAAACAATTGTAAGTACGACACGCACGCCACCTACAATAACCTGTAACGTGTACATTAGATATGGAAACACTAACAGTGTGTCAAATGAGGTTTACCATCAGCATTATATTTGGGACTTTAACTCACCATATAACTACATCAGTGCACACTTACACTGTATAAGGAAGTCATAAAAATATTATTCTAAAGGTGCCCATATTGCCAATATAATTAAGTTTTTGTGACTATACAAAAAATTATCGCTTGTCTGTTCCGCAAGAAATTATATTATGGAACTATTAACGTAATGCGTTTATGGTCTAAGATCTTATTAGAAAGAACTCTTCTATTTTGCAAAGTTACTATTAATTATATTAATAAGTAAATAATTATTTCTCTTATTAAAAATACAGAATAAGTTGAAGTATTTAAATCTTGCCCAATGTCATGCGGACGAAGTTACGGGTAACAGCTAGTCTAAAATAGAACAAACTAAATTATTTTCTATATAATTTTCTATCTGCCAGTGAAAGTCCTTTGAAAATCGGTCCAACCGTATCGGAGATAGCACTGGGGACAAAGCCGTGGTTAACAGCTAGTCTAAATAAACTAAACTACTTTTTATAACGTCCACTATCTGCCAGTGAAGAACTCGTGAAAATCGGGTCAACCGTTTTGGAGATAACACTGTGGACGAGGTAGCGGTAAATTACCATGAAGAACCCGACAAACAAACACAAAAATTTTCAAAATTGTATTTTTCTTATCAGTAGCGGGTATACGTCCATACTCAATCAGTAAAAATTATTATTTTTATATTACATACAGTCACTTTATTTTTGTTATATGTATAGATGATTTATAGACTCATTTGTGATCATCCAAAGTCAGAATAATTACAAATATAGCTAAAAGATTACTTTAAAGCATAAAATTTGTATGTCTAAATAGTTCTTGAACATTACTTAGAAAAAATTAAAAAACTTCACCCACTATCAGTATTTATTTTAACTATGGTTAAACAAGTTGCTGTAAACTCGTCTGAGTCAGTTATGATTCACAAAACGTGGTTTAATGACAGCAGATAACCCTGCCACGGTTGATTTCCGTGAAGAACCGGTTATGTTTTTTTTTCTGACAACTGTGACATAATAATTCATACGATCAGTTAACGGGTCCTAAGATAATCTAACTCTTAAAATACGAACATATTCTCGAACCCACGGCCATCGACGCTGTGTCCGACGAAAAAAGATAATATTGCTTAACAATACGAATGTGTGTTTGTTCCATTTTCACGCCTTAACCAATCAATTACGGATAAAGTGTGGAGCGAAAACAAATATAGACAGAGTCAGCGACACAACTGATTTATCGATATACCCATATGACCTACATTATATAGGAATGCCACATTACCAAGGCATAGATGAAGTCTACATTAACGTGAGCAAAGCCACGAACAAAAGCTAGTTATTAATACATTAAAAGGATTAGAAAATATTGCACTGAACTGAACACATTACTAAAACCATTTTATATTCTTGCACCGTTTCAAAAGCTTCTTGCCACGTATTAATAGAAAACAAAACCACAGTGTCATTTGCAGGACCAATTGGTAAATGAGGTATCTAATACTTCGTCCCCAGGTGTAGCAATCTCTCATAAATAACTTTAAGAATACGATACTTTTAACTGACGTTGCATGAAACGTTCACAACTCAGTGTCAAGCGATATATGTTCTAATAGTTGCAAATAAGTCAGACCTTTCGGTAAAGGGAAACCTATGAGACTTCCGTCCATTCTCACAGATCATTAATGTATATGAAGAGCAAGATTGGGCCTAAAATACTACCCTGTGGCACTCCATAATCTATAGTGCTTATCTTACTTACAATTTCATATATTTTTATACATTGCAACCTGTGGAAAATATAACCTCGCAACAGTTAAGTTAAGTTATTTTCCATATACCTATCCTTTCAAGTTTCTCATCTAAAATGGGAATAGAGAACATATCAAACGCTTTGGGAAAGTCTAAAAATAGGCTAACAACATATAGGTGATAATTTTTAATATTTTGCCTCTAGGTTTCGCGTCTAATCGTGTTTATAAGGTGTCTTAAGTAGGGATGGCAATTATTCACAAAAAAAAAAAACGATTTTTAAATCTATCCGAATCTTATCTGTGCAATCGATTCATGAAAAAATTGAGTTCTTGAGGATCTATTATTCAAAAATCTATCGATCTTTATATAAAAATAAGTTTTTTGTATAAGCTTTCTGTTTTAATTACGAATGTTTGCGTGGGGTTTATTTTTATATAAAAAAAATCGAATCAGCATTATAGTTTCAGATGATTCACTGAACTGATTTAATGTTTAATATAGATTAAAATAAACGATTATTCTATGTCTAAAAGTCGATTATTTGATCTCAGATCGCCATTCCTAATTTTAAGCTTCAAATAGACATATCACAACAGTTCGTTGAATTTTTTTTGCGAGATTCCAAAAGCAGGTTTATGTCGGCATTGTTTCCGTAATTGTTTTTCCTGTAGTTAGTATATTAGTTCTTAGACTTATTTGATTCATGATTCCCAAAGTATAGCTGTCTATATTTATTATACGGTAAAAGTCGGTTTGGTTTAATCCTTGGAAGAACACAAGGAATATTTTCAATATTCCATGATTCATCTTCGTCGGAAATAACTATTTTAGAATTGTATATCCATACATCGGGCTGTCTATGCACGCAGGACAATCATAGACACGTATAAACATGACGGCAGCTAAATTTTATTATTTATTGTAAGCTATTGTATTTATGTAGCATTAGTAGCATCACTGCTATTTAACTCCTATGGAAAAGAGTAATTTATTTATTGTGTACAAGGAAGACGAACTGCTTTATCACATTTTAGTAGCTGAGCTGGACACCATACTCTTACTATAAAACGGGTAGTTCGAGCAATTTATAATATGGGGCCTCGCGAATAATTAAAAACTAAGTTTCAGGAATTCGGTATCTTAACTCTATTCTCCCAGTATATTCTTGATAATTTGAATGTATGTCCACAAGAACTTAGATAAGCTGGATTTATCAAAATACCAACATAACTTTAATACATAGCAACAAAGTAGCAACAAAGTGGTAATTCTATATTTCAGGTGCACTAATACCAAAAAGTTTTTAGTTAACAGTATTAGGTTTTATAACAAAGTCTTAAAGCACATTACAGATTTGTCGGATAGTGAGTTCAAGCACTAAGTCAAGCGAGTTCTAATGAAATGCCTCTTTCTGTGCATAGTAAATGTTTGTGAAAATATATAATTATATATTAATACGTGAAGCCTAAACTTTATATCCCTTTTTAACGGAATTGGGCGAACAGATGAACGTGAAATTTGGCATAGTTAAAGTTTATATGGAGGAGAAGTGCAGAAAGCTATTTATTTTATATAAAATGCATTAGAAGTGCATTAAATTAATTAAAATATGCATTACTAACACTACTGCTTCAATTTTACACAACATATACACACATGTAAATAAAAAAGACATTTTGACATCTGTCAATAAAGAACTTCAAAAAAGGTTGTGAAGAAGGTTGCTATGCTCGACTGTATGTATTATTTTACTCTTACGTTCCAATTACCCTTTTTCATTTTACATTCTAACAACTAACTTTGACAAAAGATCCCTAATAAAATTCCAACTTTAAAAAATCAATGAACTATGGTCGAACGTCGACCTCTGCGAGCCCACTAGTATAATTATAATATATGAATTGTAGTGACGTCTGGAAATGACGCGTCCCTCTGTCCATCGACTAAAAATGAATGTAACTATCTATGTTTTGTAAAAGTATATATCATGAAAATATAAACCAGATTGAGTTTCTTGCCGGTTCTTCTCGATGAGTGGGTTGTTTGTCCGAACCGGTGATAGTTTTGACGTTCATAAGCGTCTTCTCAAGACCCAAATTGAATAATATACTTTTGATTTTGACTTGGAAGCGAATATAGAGAAACCGAATTCAGCTGAAATTTTCACTTCCGTAAACATTTCTTTTTAATGATGTGTATTGAAAAAAATATTCAAAGGACTTCGTACCGTCCAATAATCAATAAGCATGGCCGGAGCCGTACGCAGAGACTAGATTGTAGATCAAAATACGTCACAGCTTAATACGCTGTGTGAGTTAAGCATCATCGTCGCGTCGAGTCGTTATAGGCGGCACGTGCCATAATAGGGTGACAATGATTCCGTATTTTTTAATGTGAAACTGCTTATGACACGGTAGGGAAGTTTTTTTACGTTGCACGTTAAACATAAGGTATGTAGTTGTGTGTATTTGTAAATATGTATGAGTGTCAGGCTGGGTCCAGTAGTATACGAAAATGAGTAAACGTATAATTAAGTATTTGTACTACGGGCTACCGTAAAATGTATAGTTTATGAGCATTCTCATATACATATTATTTACTATCTATACCCGCAGCTTCGCTCGCGATTTTTGTAAATCGTGTTAAAGAATTATAAAATTGTGAGACTTACAAATTTTTCTTACAAATTCTTTGACAATTATAGAAATACTCTTTAAAAGCAATCGTAAGTACGACACGTACGCCACTTACAGTAACATGTAACGTGTACATTAGATATGTAAATACTAACAGCGTGTCGTATGAGGATTGTCATCAGCAACATATTTGGAACCTTAACCCACAATATAACTACCTCAGTGCACAATATAACTAATGAAACAAAATATTATTATAAAGATTTACATTACATTTAATATACATTGCCATTATAATTAAGATTTTGTGACTATACAAAAAATAAACGCTTGTCTAGGAATGCTAGGCGTGTAGAATTGTCTAGGCGTGTGGAAACAAGAAATTGAATTATGGAACTCTTTACGTGATACGTTTATAATCTAAGATCCTATTAGGAAAACCTCCATATCATTAAAGTTATTAATAATTATAATTTCAAATTGTAAACAATAAGCTGATAATTATCTCTCTTATTAAAAAATCTTGCTAAATTTCACGCAGACAAAGTCGCAGGTAACAGCTAGTCTAAAATAGAATTACTTTTTATAATGTTCGTTATCTACCAGTGAAAGTCCCGTGAAAGTCGTTTTGGTGATAGCACAACGGGCGAAGCCACGGTTATCAGCTAGTATAAACTAAAATTGCCTAAATTACTTTTTCTAAAGTCCGCTATCTGTCAATGAAAATCTCGTGAAAATTTTTCTTACCATTTTGGAGAAAGTACTGTGGGCACAGCCACGGTTAACAGCTATTATAAACTAAAATGGCTTGAATTACTTTTTATAAGGTCAGCTATCTGCCAGTGAAAGTTTCTTATCTATCTTTTAAGAATAACTCACAATACTCATTATATCTTCTAAATAAATGGTGACGTACAATTCGAAAGCTATTTAAACGTTTACAGTATTAAAACTTATCAACTTAAATACATAAGTTACATTAAGCATTTCATGCACATTCTTACATATCCATATAATTCTTCTATCCGTGTGTATGTAACTGAACTCGTCCTATACGGTTGTACCGATTTTGATTTTTTTTTTGTCTGTTGTTCAATCTCATTTTATCTTAAACCCCATTACAAATAGTGATTTAACCTACATTCATATCATCTACATACAAAGTTTTGGTCCACTCTGATGCCTCATGATGGATATCTGTATAGTATACATATTTTATTACCTGCAACAAATTTGAACTGTAGGTTAGCATCGACCACAAATATGTTATTCGCTAGCGCGAATATCAATATTTTTTATTTAATTTGGTTAATTTAATTATTCAGTTCTTTTTCGCTTTTTAGTGCCTTATTTGTGTTTCACATCGAAGGCGGTTAATTTATTTTTTGGAAAGAAAAATTATTTCCCCATTTTTAGTGTTCATAAATATATCTGGTTTCTAATGGGTACAATAAATCGGTTACAATTTCACGAAAATACGTAAACATGAAGTGGGTGAAAATCAAATAAACGATTTTCACCCCCTAAGGTTGAATATCTTCTTCAAATTTATATGCGACTATCTCTGAATATAATCAATTCAAATAAAAAAAGAATCATTAAAATCGGTTCATAATTGACGGTGATATCGATTAACATACATAAAAAAAATACACACAACCGAATGTAGTAACCTCCTCCTTTTTCGAAGTCGGTTAAAAACGAGTGCATATAATACAATATAAAGTTCTACGAAAAGAGACGGAGTAATTATAATAAGAATAAAAAATCACGATGTACTATTTCACACAATGATGTTACTATACAAGTGTATACAATGTACTATATTGTACAATAACAAAATGTACTACTATACACAGTTCAGATTATTTGTAATACCGAGAAAGGATATATTCACTGTTTACACATATTATTGTCCTTGTCCTTCATCTTTTTGCCTACTCCTTTTCAATCCTGTCACCCAGCGTCATTTATGATACGGTCAATTAACCAAAGCAGACACGTCATCAATAATTACACCAATTCATTACAATGCAGCATGTTGCAAAAATCTTCGATTGACTAGCTGGCAGATTTTAATAAATACAAAGGACATACTGCATTTCTAGCATTTTGTGAAGACATATTAATATTATTCTTTGTCACACTCATAGCCAATTTCACTTAACCGACTTTTACATTAGCGAATGATCGGCGACTGGAGATTTTCCTTAACTATAATAAAAAATCATGAATATGGCATTATGTGTCATGATTCTTGTCATAAATTACTTTCACATATTTACATTTTTACTTCCACGAAATAATAAAGGCGAGTCAGTCATAATAACTGCCGAGTCACAAATTAAAGGTTGTAGGTGGTAGACTCATGTTGAAGCTATTACTGGTTTCAACATAAATGGGTCGTCTCACTCGGGGTAGTACCACCCTCTCACAGAAAACCGACAAGAAGTAACAGTGCTTGCAACGCGGTCCACAACAACGTGCAAACACAGGCTGCAAAGCACATGCGACTCCTCTGGTGTTGCAAGTGTCTATGGACGGTGATGATCACTTAACATCAGGTCACCTACATGTTCGTTTGTCTCCTATTATATAAAAAAAATTAAACAAGGGGATAACTGTCTTATTTCTGAATTTTTAAAGGAATGAAGTCTGAATTATTTAAATTACCTAATTTGCAAATTGACATTATTAAAATTAGTCTTGTTTTTTAGATATGTTGTCATGCGGAGCAATAATTACACAGGTCAACAAAAAAATATATAACACTTAAATATTCATATTTAGCTCATAAAGTTTGCTTTGGTCTGATTTACGACGATAAGTATGATTTACTTTAATTCATAAACAAAAGATTACTACTAAATAACGAATTTAAAGACAACATGGGGGCCTACTCCGAGGAACAAGGATAACGTTTTCACCAAGATGTGATATACTTTGAACGGCGATATCAAGGGCATATGATGGGCAACGAGAATATGATGGGAGATTACATTTGGGGTTTAATAAGAGAGAGCTCATACGAGCATAAAATACGAAAAATATTCACTTTTAGACATTAGTTTCTTGTTATTTTACATCTATATGTTATTGTTTATCACAAATCTTGAATAAAAAAGACTCTTGTATCTAAAAAAATGTTTTCTAATTATAATTTACAGTGGAAGTGTAGAAAAAATATAAAAACCAATAATATTTGCCGAAAAATTTAAAGATTGTTCTAGTTTCTACAAAAGCAAACTTTAATCGGAAAAAAATCCTTATTTTTGTCGTAGGAGATAACAAAATTTAACATGTAGGAGTTGGACCCAAAAATCTTGTTGACCGGTGTTATCGTACATCATCGTGTATTATTAAATCAAAAATATGTTCAATACAAATTATAGAACGTGTAATACAAAGTACTATTATTGTACACAGGTATACTATGAGTCGTTAGTTTGACGCAAGTGCAATACTATTACATTTTACAAAAACAATTACACAAACAATACTGACATACACCTGGTTTTGTAATCTCGCAAAAAAAATCCACGAACTGTTGCGGTATGTCTATTTGAAAAAATTAGGGATGTCGATTGGAGATCGATTACTGCAATAATCGAATACTAGACATAAAATAATCGATTAAATTTGATTGATATTAAAATACGTCACGAGCATGTTGGTAACGCTTCACTAGCGTGTCCTAGCAAAAATCGTTCAATGCGGTTAAGAAGTTAAAGTTAAAGAAGTTTTCACTTCAAAAACATTACTTAAATACAACAAATTAACTTGTAACTGAAGATATTTTCATATTCTATTAAATAAAAGAACGATTTATTACATTTATAGTTCATACACTGACTAGGTTAATTAATGCAATGTAAGGATGTTTATAGTTTAATTGAGAAATTAAAGATAAAGAAAATTTCTCTGTAATGATAATTCGATTTTAATCAAGTACTATACCAGAAAAAGCAACCGTGTGGCCACAGCAGATTTTAAATCAATTTTAGGGACGTCACAGAGTCGATCTGAGTGGCCCTCTGTCGCGTTCCCTCACGGACAGACAGACTGAACGCAGTGTAGTTAAATGGAATGTCAGACGGAAGAGTTTAATTGCATATAGACCATGTCTATGAGATTGTATTTTGACATAGTAATCACAACTTCTGGTTTAGGCTATATGATAAAAAAGATAGGTAGCGTTAGTATAATTTTGTACGGGGTGCAGCTTTTATATCTAGAAATATTAGCAAAATTTGAAATGCTTATTTATTGAGGAAGGTTACAAGTTATTTAACACTATGCTAATTTTCTTAGGAGCTGTGTAACTTCCTTGGAAACTGTAGGTTAGAGGGTACACTTTTTACTTTTTATTTCCGACTTTACTAACGCTATTGGCCTCATAGGGCTTCACAAGACCATAATAGGTCGAGCGTTTATGACGTTTACCTACTTGGCAACAAGCTCAAGGGCGACAAAGTAGCCAAAACTTGGCCAGGGATGTTGCCTTGGATGAAACAACGAAAAACTTATTAAGTTAACCATACATATAAGAAGTATTGCGGCACATATGGGTACAAGCATCTATGCCTCACCATCTCAAACATGTATTTTGTATCTGTCAATTAGGCTATAATAAACTAACCAAGTTCGAAAAATAAAGAAAAAAAAATGTACCACCATATGTGTATTACGTATGTGGGGACAATTTGTGTTATGTATGTTAAGTAAGTGAGGAATATTTTTTTTTCAGTGTCAGCGTATCGCACTAGTAACGTGCTAGCAGGCTTCACTCCAGAGATAGAACCTATGCTTGAGCCGCTGCTGAAAGGAGTCGCGAGGACTGTGCGGGAGCGAAATTCACCGCCGGACCACAGCGTGGCGGCGTGATCTGTGATTACACGAGCATGGATGCTAACACGCTCTGTTTGAAGAGTCGGAGGGGTTTTGAGCGTTCGCTGTCGTTGTTTTATCGGGAATGTAGAGAACACATTAAAAGAGAACGAAGTTATAATGCGGTTGCCAAGTTAACATTAATGAAACCGCGGTATACGGTTATTAAATTTAATAAAGGTAAATTTAGTACGTACAATTAAATTGTAGTATAAAATAACTAACAACCGACATCAATTTTCAAAAATATGTTTATTTAAGATTACGACGCCTGTCTATCTGAGTAATTGTGTTAAAAGGATATTTTTATAAAGTGAGATAGATGTTTACTCGTGAGTTACGCCTGACCAAGAGTGGATGGAGCACGGGCTTCCAGTCCCACGATGCGTCAGGTGCACGAGGCATCGAGTCAGCAATTTCAGTGGAAGCGTTCAGCAACCCGATTCCTCCGTTGCCACATTGTTTTTATGTAAGTTATTGGACCAGATGGTCACTCGGCAGTGTTGGCCTAGCATCGGCAGCAGTCACATATTATTAGTTTGAGACTCTTTTGTAATTTAACATAAATTAAGTTAAAATTAGTTTTGTAGGTGGTAGAGACACGCTGATGCTTTTACTGATTTCAGCATGAGTGGGTCGGCTCGCCCGGGGTACTACCACCCTCTCATAGAAAACCGACGTGAAGTAACAGTGCTTGCATTGTTGCGTTTCGTTCAGTCAGTGAGAGCGCCGGAAGCACATTTACCCTCCCCCCTCTCCACTACCCTTTAAATCTACCTCCATCCAAACACAGGCTAGCAACACACTTGTGACTCTCCTGGTTATGCTAGATGGCGGTTATCACTTAACATCAGGTGACGCAACTATTCGTCTGCCCCTATGATATAATTTTTTTTTTTTAATGAAAACTTCTTTAGGCGCTTTGAGCGGTATTCTTATGGCAGGAGATAAACTTATGATTTCGCGTCATAGCATGGTAGCAAACACAACCGACCGTATTGAGCTTTCGCGGCTTGCGTCAGACTAGCGACGTGTAGATAGCGGCCTGTGTACGTATAATATTGATATTTTGCAGCTCATCATGTGATATATTGATTAGTTTGCACATATAGAGCAAATATAGAGCACATATTTGAGTTGTCACTTCTGTCGGCAGTCCTTATGGCTGACTCGACTTTTTTTATCTTCGGGCTCTGACCTTCGTAATTCGTGCCATCTACTAAACTAAAAGGTGTGTGTGTGATTCACACACGATAGAAGTGAAAATTCAGTAAATCGACAAAAGAATGAGATGAACAAGGGTAGGATAATTAACAAAGTTTATTTGTTTAGCACAACAGGATATAAAAATACTCACAAACACTGTTAAATAATAACACACCACGCTGACTTCTTACTAAAAAGCTGTAATACGCAGCCGCATATAGTGTACAGTAGTATTAGCTCACGTACTTTTCACATATACTAACACACGTTAAATGCTCAAATACAAGCAAGTATTAAACAGTGTGCAATATACATACACACCGACATTTGCTCTCTCGCTCTGGCTCATTAATTTTTGTATTTGTGTCTCTGACCTTTCGTTTTTTCCGTTGCATCCGGTTTTGAAATCACAACGATTCTAAAGAAGTTTCACTTCAATAAATGCGTAGAAATACTTTGGCTTTCAATACAAAACCGTGTCTCATTTCATTTAATAGGTTTAATTAAATTCATATTGTTTAAAATGTGTATAAACTCTAATCCAATGAATATGAGTAATGTTCCCATCAATCATCGCATTGGTGACAATACTGTATTAATATCGTCATTGAAAAATAAACAAGTACGTAACGCAGCTTTTTTTTTAATTAAAAGGAAAGAAATAACAACAAACCTTTCAATTTTATTAATACGTACATATATAAAATTTCATGGAATTTTTGGCGGGATCTTGGAATACCATGTGGTTGATTTTATGTTTAATTCATAATCCTGTGATATTTGGCTCTATATTTAGTAATATTGGTGGCGTTTTACGTAATATTGTTGACAAGGGAAGTGGATGGGAAATAATACCACGGAACATGGCTTCTTACCGTTCGTTCGTTCAATAATGAATGGAACTAGTCTTTTAGTGGATTTGTACTGCCATTATCCAGTAGGTATATTACAAGTTTCTTGCGATCATTTCAAATAACTAACAAGATGGCGGCCGTCTTGTTAGAACATTCTAGAGAGTTCTTGTGGCAAGTCAGAATCCATACTCCGTGATATTATTTCCCATCCACTTCACTTATGCACGACAACCGAACTATAATTACGTAAAACACCGTCAATATTATAAGATATAGAACCAAATAACACAGGACTATGAATAAATCATAAAAACCACCCTATGACAGGCTAAGATCCCGCCAAAAACTCAACCTGAAAAACATTGTTGATATCTGCCTGTCATCGGTTGCTAGGCAACGCTTTGTTCGTGAATTCTCTAACAATTTCAATGCAAGCATCTATACATATAAAAATAATGAAAAATTAACGAGTCTGTACTTTTTAGATTTCTGTGAATACAATTGTTGCGGGTGTCTTGGAATAAGTAATAATATACATTTTAATCATTCTTAGAAATGTCTGTATATCTATTTGTCTGTCTGTTTGTTTGAACACGCATCACTTCTAAAGTACTGCGTTCACAATAAAATCGCACGTACAGGAGAAAAGTAGATATGTAAATGGACTTAATAAATTCAGATGATTTTATTTGTAATTGTTTTTTTACATTAGATTCCACGAGGACAGAGTCGCGGGCATAGCTAGTTGTATAACTGTTGACATTAAATTTTGTTTTAAGATACTCACCGAAAACAAAGGATCGCAAACGTCACGAATGTTAGTATCTTCAAAAACGTTGTCAGCTCTTTGATCTCAACTTCTTTGAGGGTTGTAACAGTAGCCTTTTGCTTTGAGCGTTGTGACAGTTCGTTGTAAAGCCTGTCCGCCCGTCTGTCCCGCCGCAGGGCTGCCTTTCATCACGTAAAGCCAGGAATACAGGCTTTTGTAACTCTGACAGCTTCTGACATCTCACAAACATTCCATTCTATGACGTCATGAAAGTTTTATATTTTTGAAATAATATTGTTAAATTATAGAATTCCACTAACCTTTGCAGCGATAATGGCTTAGGTCAGCGGTCGGCAAACCGCGGTTCGCGGGGCCGCTTGCGTCCAATGATATAAATAAAAAGCTGCAGAAAACCAACGTGAAGTGAAAAGGCGCTGGAGTTCCGATCTGGGCTAGGTAGTGCACGCACGTGCGTTCCAAGTCTATATCGTAACTTATTTCTACGTGTTGAGTGAGAATTTTTATTTTTGCTTACGCTTTCATTTGTTCGTTTTGTTTTTCCTTGTGTTTTGTGTGTTGTTCACAGATCCGAAGGCGGGACAAGTCTGAGTAAGATTTTATTTATTTTTGCTTTATTGCTTTTATAATAATAACATTCTAGAACAGGTGTCAATCGTAGTAGTGTCAATGAGGTTCAATCGTGTAGGCGACCTCTCTTTTAAGGTCGATCTTTGTCATTTTTCGGAGTGACAAAGAGCGCACTTTTCAGTGCGTCGTTACAAACCGTACTTTTCAGTACGCACCGAGTCATCGTGCATCGCTTCGTGAGGTGCTCAAGCAAGAAGTGTTAGGGTCTCCCCCTAGGCTTCGTAGGTTCTTCTGTGAGGCATTGCACTTCGCCCACAGCTCTCTTGGTCCGGACTCGGGATAGTTCCGTAAATTACCGTTTGGCGTGCCCCCCTCCGCCCTCAAGCCGCCGGGATAGCTGAATTAAAAAATGTGGTTAGGTTCCGAGATTTCCTGCTGGAGCAGGGATCGAATGTTGATATAGAATCCGCGTACGACAACTTCATAGCGTTGTTCTCGGAGAACACGAATTACGTATCCTGCGTACCGACTGCGAACTCAAAAACGCTGAGTATACAAATCAGAATAGGGTTCTTAAGCACTTTCATATACGAAGACCATTTATAAGAGTGTTATAAGGGAAGATTTGGTTACAATTTCTTCGTCAGCACACTCGTACGAAGTCGGGGCAGAGCAGCTAGTATATACATACATTTATTTCGTACTAGCTATGTCTGTGACTGCAACCGCGTGTAACTTAATGCAAAAAACAGTTATAAAGCATCTGAATTCATATCTTGTATATTTGTAAACTTTCTCGGTTAGCTGGAACAAAATGGCTAGTGACATGAAGCTCTCTTATACATGAACTAAAAAGTATAGTAAGGTATTCATAGTGGTCGTTCATTCATTTTTGTATGTTGTAGAGCCACGCTGAAGCTATTACTGGTTTCAGCATGTATGGGTCGGCTCGCCTGGGGTACTACCACCCGACCCACAGAAACACCGACGTGAAGTAACAGTGCTTGCATTGTTGCGTATCGTTCGTTCAGTGAGAGCGCCGGATACCCACCTCCCCTACCCCACCCCCATTCCTCACTCTTCTCTCTCCAAAATTTATGATTTTCTTGTTGAAGTTTTGTCGTGAACGCAAGTACTTTAACAGTTAAAAAAAGGAGTAATACATTGCCTCCAGGTCCTACAAAAGAGCGATAATCTTAGCAAAGTCCACCTTCATTGGCAGAATTGGTGAGACACTGGTTCGTCTTCCTTCTGGAACTCGGGAAACTTCAGTCTGCCATCGTTCCCACCATGGCGGAAGGAAGACAACTTGTTTGCCTGCGATACTAAGGACAAAGCCGAACTTTTTGGCTGCTTTTTTGTGTCGAACTCGACTCTTGGTGACGAAGGGAAGTCACCACCAATCATAGCGCGTTGCAAAAGTTGCATGGCCAATGTGAAGTTTTTGCAAAAACACATACGCAAAAAGCTCTTCTCCTAGGCCATCAGTAAGCCTAGTGAACCCGACGGAATTCCCGCAATCATGCTAAGGACATGTGCTCTGGAACTGGCTCCAGTTCTCGCGCGTCTTTTTCAGCACTCCTATTGCATAGACGTTATGCCAGCATCTCGAAAATCCGCTTCTGTGCACTCGATCCCTAAAAAAGGTGACCACTCAGAGCCGTCGAACAATCGGCCAATCGCTATCACTTCCTTGCTTTCCAAAATAATGTAGTCCATTACCAACCGCCAGCTCTTGAAGTACCTAGAGGAAAACCAGCTTATTAACGACCGCCAATATGGCTTTCGCCAATGTCGCTTAGCTGGTGACCTTCTAGCCTTGCTGACACATCGATGGGCGGAGGCAGTCGAAAGCAAGGGGGATGTCATAGCCGTAAGTTTAGACGCAGCTAAGGCTTTTGATCGAGTTTGGCACAAAGAGCTTCTCTCTAAGCTTACTTCCTTTGAACTTCCCAGGAATTTATGCAATTAGATGTCTAGCCTCCTCACGAGCCGAAGAATAAGAGTTTTAGTCGACGGTGCGTGCTCTGCTTTGAAGCCCGTGAATGCTGGCGTCATGTCGTGCTGGCGTATTGCAAGTAAGCAATATTCATTGTTATGCGGACGATAGTACTGGGGATGCTCTATATATTGGTCAAGCTAATATTTCTCGGGAACGCGTTGTTGAGTGCCGGAACCAATTTGTATCTGAGATGGAGACCTCACTCGAGCATGTCTCGCATTGGGGTAGACAGAACTTGGTAAATTTTAACCCAACAACGACACAAGTTTGCGCCTTTACCGCAAAAAAGACAAAATTTGACGCAATGCCTAGCTTTCAAGGAGTCCACTTAGTCGCCAAGTCCAGCATTGGTGTCCCCGGCGGTGACATATCGAATGATGTTCAGTTCGGCGGTCATTTGGAAAGCAAAGCGAAGCTGGCCTCCGAAAAGTTAGGTGTCCTTAAAGAAAGAAAGAACGATATACTTTATTGTTGGAACAACCATACAATGAAATTAAATTACACAAACTAATTAGACAGAAAAAAATACATTTTAAAAATGAAAAATAGATGTCCAACAATTGGCGAACCCATTCAGCAAAAATCTGCAATACTTAAGTAGTACTGCAGCGCTGATTTTCGATGGGAGCCTATATATGATGATAAACGGACATTAATGTTAATACAAAATTTGAAACGAACAAACAAATAACACAGACACACGTAACATGTCACCGATGGTCATACTAAAGACAAATAACTACTGTAACCACAAATTTAGAATTAAACAAAACAAAAATGTATACGGAAAAAGATTAAAAAAAATACACACTAATAAACAGAGCTTAAAATAGAACTACGTGAATACGTTATACGTCACTTTAATTACTGAGTTTCAAATTGCAATAGATAGTGCTTATATGAGAGTTTATAGCTAAGTTTACTCTTTTTGGATCGACATAGCGGTGGGATGTTGTTCCAACAACAAGTGGCGGCATATTTAAATGACCCTCTGAAAGCGGTAGTTCTATGGAGGGGTATCGATAATGGATTAGTCATGGTGCGAGAACATGAAAAATACCTGTGCTTATCTTGTCTCTGGGAGAGGGCGCTGACCGTCAGTGTGTATAACGTATTGTATCGTGGCTTCGAAACATAAATTGATTTTAAAGTAAATAAGACTACTTTACCAGTGCAAACAATATCTCAATAATCCTAGTATTCTAAGCTTTCATTTGTGAAACAGCTTCCAACTCGGTTCACGGTGGACATTGCTAAAAAGGCTAATTTCGTTACATCGGATTGTGTGTGTAGTGTCAGTTATATAAAAAACAAAGTCAAATTACTGTTCGATGCTAAACTAATCAGTTGTGTCAATATTGTGCCAAGGTTCCAGCGCCCGTGGGATATAATTACAGTGTTATACAAAATTGTCTAATACAGCTAGTGATATTATTGTCGATTTTAATTATTTAATTGTACCGTCATTTGCAAAAAGCGCCGAGACGCATACTGTTCCATTATTTCGACGACAATATCAGCTAATCGCTTAGCTCAACGGGAAACAGCTCGGCTCATATTCGCAAGGTTTGTTTTACGACGTGAGTTCAAATCCATCCTTGCTCGACTTTTTGTGAATAGTTGTATAATCATTTCATCCAAAGGATATTCATTCGCCTATTTATATAAATAACCGCTAC
>MU158916.1:264106-282945 GCA_015888305.1 Antheraea pernyi | reverse complement strand
ATATATATATATTTTATTATTATTTTGGGATGGGCGAGTGCCATCCCTCATCGGATCACCTCTATCGTGGGGAGGGCAGAGACCTTGGTATTCCTTCTGTGTTCATTATCCATTTCGTGCAATTTCATCTCATTTTTAAGGTTTTTTCGTATTTAATGTTCCATTTAACTATTTTATTCTTATCCTATTTCTTCTGTCTCACTTCTGTTCTACACATACATTGTTATTCTTTGTTGATCTATTTTTACGTTCCTTAAGTTTTGTTTTATATTTCCTATTTAGTCTATCTTATGTTTGTTTCTCTCAATGTTTATATTCTTCAATTTTATTATCCTTGTTGTTTATTTATCATACAATACTTCCGTTCTACATCTACCTTGTTTTTCTTTTTGAACTATTTTTGCGTTCCTTAGGTTTTATTTGTTATTTAGTTTTGCCAACTTTTGGTTACAATTTTTATATTTTTCTGTTTATTCAATCTTAAGTTTGTTTCTCTCACTATTTGTATTCTTCAGTTTTATTATCATTATTGTTTATTTATCATTCAATTTATGTTAGTTATATCCTTATTATCAATATCTATTATATCATTATTTTTAGAATTTCGAATTTTGTTTTTTATGGTTATTTGTTGTTTAGATTCATCCCTTCTTTTTCTATTCCCGCATGCCTTTCTTTTCCTTTTCTTTTTATGAGGTTCCGATTTAAGTTTATCTTGGGTAGTTCAGCACTGTTTTCCTTCGCTTTGATTTCTGTATTTTACAGTCAATGATTCTATTTATATCTATGTATGTTGTCTTATTTATTTATTTATTTTCTTTATATATATCTATTTACTTTGAACTGCTATAATTATATTATTTTGTTTCTTTTACTATTTGGATTTGCAATAATTACTGTTATTTAGTATATCAGCATTATTGCAAATTTCATTGTTTTGTTTTGGTTACCCTTTCCATTTGGTGGCGATCAAAATGTAGGTGATGTCTTTTTATACATTTTATTGTTCGTCAATCTATTTTAGGGTATATTTACTAGCTTTAGTTCATTTTGCGCGCTTGTTTCTATAAGAAATAGTTTGTGCAACATTTTGGTTTCAGCATAGATTCGTATTTTTTGTTATTAATTTGGTCATCTTTCCTTACTCTGTAGTTTGATGCGCTTTCCAATTTCAGGGTCATGTCGATTATTTTGTTTGGGTTTTTCAATAGATAATTTGTTTTATTGTCTAAGTTGTTAACTATGATTATGGATTTCCTTACTTTAGCAATAAGCGACGCAAGCCCGGGCGATTCTGTCCCATCTTCCTCTAATCGGACATCCTTCGTCAAACGCGTTGTGGTGTGGGTCTTCTACCTTCTCCTGTTTGCAATTAACGCATGTGGGCTTCTTTCCTTCTAGTCGATTTATGCAGTCTGATGCGTGGTGTTCCTCACCGCAATGGTTACAGATGTCTTTGATTGTTTGGCATAATTTCTTTCCGTGCCCGTATTTAAGACATTTGCTACATTGTATTACGGGGGTTCTGTCTTGTACCGTCACTTGTTGCAGATCTATATGTATGCGGCCAGCTTCGATAAGGACTTTCCACAGTCTTGGTGAGACTCTTAATACTACATGACAAGTATGTTTGTTTCTTGCCCTTCTCCTATAGATTACTTGAGCTCTGTATTCTTCATTATTTACTTGGTCTATTATATATTTATTTTGGCTTCTCATGTATTTAATTATCTCCTCGTCCCTATGGACGGCTAGTACATCTTTGATCTCAACAAGTGGGTCTCTATTTTTAATTTCTTCCACCACTAAGTTGGAATTCATACTTTTTATTCTCTCTTTAATCTTTATTGTTGACTCTTGTTTACTACAGCCTAAAACAACCTTATGATTTTTGGTTTTTCGCATCCTATCCACCTTAAGGCCTGTCTCCTTTGCATTCACAGCTTCACGTATCCTATCTATAACTATCTCTCCTGTATCTGTTTTAATTTTGGATGATACCACCACTGAGTGGATCTCCTGTAGTGGCGCTGTCCTTGTTTCTGGTTTATCTAATTTTTCTTGATTTACTATTTTTGTAATTTCATTTTCACTATGTTTTCCAAATTTGTCCTCAATTTCTTGTAACTTTCCTTTAAATTCTACTATTTCTTTGTTTACTGTATTTGCCAATTTTTTAATTCCATCTCCTTCCTCTTCCCTCTGTTTTATAATTTCTAGTAATGTATTTCCCATCTTATTTATTGTTAAGGTCTCTTCTCTCCTTTCCACCAATAGTTTTGACAACTTCTCATTATGTATTTTTTCAACTTGGTATAACTTATTTGCATGTTCTTTCTGTATTTCTGTTTTGTCTATGTCCATATTCAGTATTATTTCATATAGTTGTTGTAAATTTTGTATGATCAACTCTTTTACGTTGCTTTTTAAAGTACCAGACCCTTCTAATTTTTTCCTGGCCTCAAGGTAGATCTGTTTTGCTTTCTCTCTGTATATAATTGGGTTTTCCATTGTCCTATCTTTCTTTTCTTCTTCAATTTTTGTAGTAGATTCCCTTTTCTTTTGGCTGGTGGTAGTGCTCATTATGTTTGGATTTTTGTATGTGTAAGACAGGAGGAATCAGAGTGATAATTAGATGTTTTTATATTGAGATTCCCCGTTTACCAATTTGTTTCTGCCTCACCCTTTTCGTCAATTGTATATAAATTTGTAAATAGTTTTTAAAAATATAAAATAAAAATAATAATAATTGTAAATAATTCTCTATTTTATTTGTAGATATATATCTATGTTATATATATATTTAGAATTCTATAAGCTTCTTGAGCCTTTTTGTCTCCTATAGTAAGTTTATCGAGTTTTGTTTAAAAAACTCCAAACTATCCTATCTCTTGTTCGTTGTGGGGTTTCAACAGGTCTTGTTCTTCTAAATATGCTACACTATATATCTATTAACTAAATCTATTGCTGCTTCAATTATCCTATATACTACTTTTTTTTGAGTGCGTGTAGTTTAAAATTTTCGGTCAGTTCTTACTTCAAGGACTATACTTCGATTTCCTGTCTTACAGATAACTTCAGAAGTGCGTGTATAGTCTCTTTTGTCCGTTTACACGTCACTCTATCCCAATCGACTCGTATTTTCGTATTTTCCTAACTTTGAAAATTTTCTACTATCGGAATCCACCTACCCGAGAGCGACAAATAGGTGTCGCAGGCGGGCCCGTTTTCGAATTTTTTGTCGGATTTTGTTAATTTTTTCTGCGGAATCGCCCTCGGGACGTCGAGGAGGATCCGCGGGTGTGAAAATCACCGGAAAATTCCGATGGGTTTTCGGGAAATTCGGAAAAACTATAAAAGTCGTATAGCGCCGGCCAGACGAAGACAACGGTATACGACACTTGTATATACTAGGAAAATTGAGATCAGAATTTGAAAAATTGGGCAGCCTCATTACATATATTACAAGAGCCCTGCAACAATTTTTTTCACAAAAATCTAAAAGTACAGACATTTTAGATTCACATTCTTATTATATTCATATACATTAAGATGAATTTAAAAATAAAACGATCACATAAATTTTCTCAACAATATTTATTCGACTCACAAAACCAATGTCCCTTTAATACTAATTTACAATCTATGATAATATTATACTTATTATTTATTAAATTCGAGATTTTATACAACGATAATTTATTAATATTGCACTAAGTATTTATAATATGAATTATTTATTATCAAATCCCATTATGGCCTTTTTCTGAAAAAACATAACCTTAAATAGTTGCTTTTTATTCGTCTATTGACAAAGAAGTTAGAAAATAATCTGCCAGAATAATATACACTCAATTTAATAAAGTGGATTAAAAGTGTTATGGATTACAATTATCTATGGGTTTAAAACGAATCCTTTTAACTAGACTAAAGCGATTTTATTTACATTTGTGTTTAACCTATATAATACAAAAACGTATGTCTTAGTAGGCCGACGACGACATTGAAATGTAAGTATTAAGTGGAAATACATTTCTATATATATATATATGTATCTATTTACACTATTTTCATTATCCCTAATAGTAAACTACAACAAAACCTTTTATTTCTACCAATGTGTTGGTATGGAAAGTTATAAATAATATTATCAACATGTTAGAATTAACTAACAATTAACATAAAATATAAAAAAATAACAGGTACTAAAATATTCGTAACAAATAAGGTTTATAGGAATATTTTTGCAATTCGATGTTATGATGCTGGTAACACTGATGATTGACAGACCGTCATTGACAGTCAGGTGATTGAGGGTTTTGGCGGGATCTTAACATGTTATCGGATGATTCTATTAACCGATTTCTTGGAGTTTCTGGCGGGATCTAGGAATGCCTTGTAATGGATTTGATATTTACTTAAAATCTTATGTTATTTGATTATATATTTGTTAATATTGGTGGTGTTTTACGTAATATAGTTTGGTTATTGTGCACAAGTGAAGTAGTGCTGAGTGCTTTAAGCGCTCGCCTTAGTAGCCCGGTGAAGCTGTTAACACCTTGCTAGGTCAATAGCGTAGCCTGTTCGAAAAAAAAAGGGAATTGAATGGGAAATAATACCACGGAACATGGATTCTGACTTGCCACAAAAACTCCCTGGAAAGTTCTAACAAACGGGCCACCATCTTGTTAGAACATTGAAATGATCCCGAGAAACTCGTAATACCATTACCTAATCGACATTGGCACTAATAATCTACTAGAAGATCGGTTGTCAAATATAAAAGAAAAATGCAGACTTAAAAAAAGGGGAGATTCGCAATTCGGTTGTTATTTTTTAAATGTTTACCTTCGTAATTTACACATCGATTTGGAAGCTTTTTTTTATTGTAAAGCGGATATTTTCAAGCGAGTCCCATTTTAACATTGGAACTTAGGTCTTGCATGTTATAGAGTAAGTTGGTTTTATTTTAGGTTTAAAATTTTCTTGTTTTCATCCATATATGTATTTTTGTAGGTTATCAATTAATGATGGTGCAATATGGTACCAATAGATTACTAAGAAGAAAAGACTATAAATACATATAGGATATCGTATATAAATATATATAGGATATCGTATATAAATATATATAGGATACATAATTAATTTAACGTCATAGATTATGGTGACATGAAGATTCAAAGCAGTTTGTAGTTAACCGCAGTGTTACCATGTTTTATATTCTATACATACAATTTTTCGTAACAGAATATTCAAATAAATATTATTACTAGACCAGAAACAATAGAAAAACGATACTTAATATTATTTATTATACATATCTGTAATGTTATGTTACATTTAATGTTGCTTATGCCCGAGGTATGTAAATTGTCAGCTTAAATATTTACGGTAATCCTTGTCTATTCAAACGTATTCAACTACAGTCATTTTTTATTATGGCACTTCTATTTACATCTGTATGTTTACTTAAATAGTTAAATAAATAACAACAATATTATAATTATCTGTACATATTTATTACTATTTTTGCACTTATGCGATATGTGACTAAGGTATATAAACCTAATACCTACAGATCTGGCAATAGCACGTGCGTCCGTGGTTATAAGCGATCAGAAAGTAACCAATCTAGCTTGCAGCTTCCATTCTATGAATACCGCCTGCAGTAATTTGTCTCGGATCTCCTTTTATTAAAGTATTTTTACTAGTAAATAATAACTTTTATCGTGGCTATCATTCACTAAAACCCGTCTTTGTGGCACACGCGTTCGGGTATCGAGCCAAATATATGCAGGGCGGCATGACATTGACTACCACCGATGGACTATAGATCTCTATACTTACTATCACAAACAGTCACTTTGTCGCTCCGAGATGTTTTTTTTAGATATTTTCTATAAAATCACTAAGAAGCTTAACAAAGCTCAGAGAAGTTGTACCCCCCTCCCCAATTTTCACGTAAGAATTTGAAATTTTGAATTACCCATTTGTGAGCATTATTTAATTTTTTTCTCACTACAAAAAAAGTGTTGAAAGATGCGTCGACTAGCGTCTAAATAAAATTTGAAAAATCGAAAATCTCAAGGTGTATTCTTCATGTTATTTGTCTGCCCACGGTTGTCCATCCTTTACTTTTCTGATAAGTTAACTAAGGGATGGAAAAAATATTAAGAGATCGAGAAATTTAATGAGAAGTCGGCTTTTCAAAAAAGTAAAAGATGGCCAGACGTGAGCAAAGGCTACTTCAAATGCATCATTTCAAAATTGTTACGCGAAAAATGGAGGCCAACTTCCCGGAGATGCTTGACAACTGTGCTGCAAAGGCGAAACAGCAAAATCTATAAATTAATTAAAAACACAACAATCAATCTTTGGTAAGAGAAACTCCAACCCCGTCCAATAAATACTAAATTATATCTGATTTGTGAGATCAAATTCGTTATAATTAAACATATATTGCGTAGTATATTATTTTATTGTAATTTGAATTCAATCTACAATATAATCTAATAACCAATGATATTATAACTTAAAAGCTGTAAACATGTCACAAGCGCTTCGACAGTGCCTTGTTAAAACATGGCTAAGTAGCTTATTTCTTACGGCTGCCCCGACAATCCGCCCGTATCTAAGCAACATATAACTATTCCTTTTTCACCACCGATATTGAGAATATGCTGTCTTACTTCCACATTTTTTCTAAGACAATGTGGCGTTACAATATTACTTTACGTATGTGTGCGTTATCGTGCCATTTGTTGTGTTAAAATATCATGTAGGTAACGTGTCTACAGCTTTTTTGTCATAATATCATTGTATCACTCTAATAAGTTATAACGTTATAATTTTTGTGAAATTCCTAACCTAAAAAAATCAAAAGGAAATTATCTTCTAACTTTTCTAGGGAACTTCACAGTGTTGGATTCTTTGCTGAGACGTCATTTCTTCGCTCCTATCCCGACAAGACCCTGGGCTGTTGACAACGTTGCTAAAGCGATTCTGTCGCTGGTGGGAAGTGTTCTTTCACTGGTCAGTAACCTCTCCGCCGAATTCAAGGTGTTTAGGGAGAGGCGGTTATCTGTTGCTGTGGTGGTGGTCGCTGTGATGGGAGTGTTCGACCTGGTGAGGGTTTTTGCCAAGGTCGTCTGCGTGGTGGGAGGTGAAGTACGGAGCATGGCGGTAGGCTTCTGGTCTCGTCCACTGCATACCTATAATATGAAGGCAATTTGAGTTTTTGGCGGAACCTTTGAATATCATTCGGTGGATTTTATATTTCATTCATAATCTTGTGTTATTCGACTCTATAATTGGTGGTGTTTTACGTAATATAGTTTGTTTACTGTGCACAAGTGAACTGAATAGCAAATAATACCACGGAGCATGGATTCTAACTTGGCAGAAAAACCCCCTGGAAAGTTCTAAGAAGACCACGTGGTTAGTTCATTAAAATGATTACAAGAGGCTTGTAATATACCTACTCGATAATGGCAGTAATAATCTACTAGAAGATTGGTTACCAAAAATAAAATCATACTGAAGGTAATTTTAGAAGTGAAACTTCTTTAGACGCATGAGGGTAAAATTTTTACAGATGTAACGTCACGCAGGTATACAGCGGAAGTGACGTCAGTTGCAGTAAACGCAGATTTTTCATAAAAATAAAAAAAAATAAAAATATTTTTTTTTTTCTATTTTTTAAAATTATTTTTTGTATATTTTTTTTTACATTTTTTTTCTATTCTTCTAAAGTTTTAGATTTGTACAAATATAAGCAAAACTTATAAATTAGTTCGCCAAAGAAGTTTCACTTCTGACATGTGTACTTTGTACGCACGCACTTTTTTTTAGTTCAAAAATTAGCAAAACTTTATTGAAACTGTTATCAAATTAGCAAAAGATTGCGATCTAGATTTTGATTTTGGGTTTATGATACTACTTAATAAGGTGGGAAAATATAAATGTGTTTGAGTAATTATCTGAACCATAGTACATATAGTGAAATGCTCCCAAAATACTCTAGGTTCCTTCAATAACCCGTAATCCGCTAACAAACTCTCCATCAAATAGCACCATTTATACTTTAATAATAATTTAAAACATTTGGGAAATACATCATTCTGTAATTACAATAGACATAGATGACATTAATAGTGGTCAGATTAGTCAGCCAATGTAAAAATAGTCCCCATTTGAAGCTAAACAATTCTTATTTGGGCCATTTATGCCTAACTGTACATTCGGTAGGTAAGTCCAAACAAGTATATTTTCAAAATAAAACAATAATCGATCTACAAGAACTGAATGTTTTTATTTTTACCTGGTGGTGGTTCTCCCAGTCTTTATGTTGGCAGAAGGCGCCGCAGTACCGAGCCGCGTTGCAGCCGGAACAAGTTTCTTGCGCTTTGCGACCACAGTTCCAACAACACTAACAAACAAAATAACGTTAAAACCTTAAATAACATCATATTACTGTTCATCATCATCATCACCAGCCTGTAACAGACCCACTGCAGGGTCATATGCCTCTTTCTGAAAGAAGGTATCGGCATAATCACTTCCCCAGCTCACGATATATTGGCGATTTCAAACTCTGAGAAATTCACAGTTCTATGTTTCCCATATACGAGGCACTACAAAACATTTCTCAGGTTCATATTTCCTTACGATGTTTTCCTTCACCGTCAGCCGATATGTTACCAATTTCAATTACTAAGTGTACGTGAATTCCGAGAATTTGTTAATACATGCCGGGATTGGAAACTGCGGATGTTGGGTTGATATTCCACCGGTCAAACCTCTAAATAGACCACCACTACTTAATTTGTTCCACGGCTTGTACGTAACCTCAAAATATAAAAGGTACTAACATTTTGCTGTCCAGCAGCATTAGGGCTGAGGTCTCTTCCAGGTGGTGGGCTGTGTCTCCTCTCAGCAACGCGGTCCACCTTACCTCTCTCAGTAGCTACAAGTTCTAAAGCCTTGGATTCGGCGGCGCCCACTGCCCGTTGCAACTCTAACAGAGCTTGCCGCTTTACCTTCGTAACATTTTTTTATTTAAAAACTTTACAAAAGCTTTATTTTTATTTGAGAGGAAATGTCCCTAAACAAAATTGCTTAACGCTATATGTACATATAATAAGAATTTAAGTTTATTGTGTCCTTTTTTTCTGATCTTACCGAAAACAATTATTCTAAGTGACTAAGATTAAATACATTTAAATCATTTATAATAATTATTGTTTACTTCTCCGCATATCACTGTTAAAGAACAACATTAATGATAAAACAAAGAAAATCATAAGATATATCCTCGAGTAATATTTACTCTCCGTTTCTTTAAAATCAATCACACATTTATTAAGATTTATTATAGACACTTGGTTCTGATTTAAAAAAAATCACGATAAGTTAACTTAATGTAGAATTATGAAAGTTTTAAGAAACTATGACTTTTATAAGAACTACAGTCTGAGTGATATGGTGCGCATGAGCAGGAGAGAAAATGCAAACGGATAGATTTTTTTTCATTTTTTACGTATGTTAAGAATAATTTGTTATATCAGCCTTGTTGTGTTGTTAACACAGACAAAATTTTGGGTATTAGCTATAAATTATATATTATTCTCTTTATTTTATACCGAAAATACCAAGGGATATAACCAAAAGAAAAGTAATTTTATGGAGGCCTTAATTTTTTTATGAATCTAAGACGACAGTTGTAATTAACTTAACGGACTCCATACATAATAATATAGAAAAAAAATTACTCTTCGCTCTTTATAACTTCGAAAATTCTCTTACCTGATTGACTGCATCTTCAGCTCGTCTCCGCACCTCGGCGACCCTCTCCTCTGTCTGTCTAACTGCGGTCGCCATTATCTCACTTGCAGCTCGTTTTATCTCATTACTTTCCGTTGGTTCCACACCTGGTCAAAAGAAACAATAGTGTTTCCATTGGGTAATGAACTAACACGAAGTTGTTGTACAATTAAGTGGAAATTACCAAACGCATTATAGTCTGACTACTACCGCTGTACTGCGCCATGGGTATGCGCGGGGAGGTGGGGAATGGTAAGTAAAAAGCATAAACTCACATGAGATTCGTAGTGTCAGAAAAATCTTATGATATCAGAGCACTATTTTTTAAAGCTTTATATTTATGTCTTTATGACATGACTGGTTATATCCAATCCCTGTTTTTGTCCAATATGATTTTTAAATAAGTACAAATAAAAAACGAATATAACTTAAATGAATCTTTTATTCTTGGTGATATAAAACTTCGAAATATATGTACATATTTTTTAACTTTCTTTGTCTGCTTTTCTTTACTTAAAATATTCGGTCACTTTGAAAATGACAGTCTTAATATCTCGAGAAAACGCACGACCCATCTTTATATATTTTACCTCATGTACATTTGACATAAACAGTCCGCAACAACTGCTTCTTCTTCTCAAGCTGTTGGCCTGAAAAGCTGTTACAACTTCACTGGAGAAGTAAGGCGAGCGCTTAAAGCATTATGTCGCTTGGTAACATAATAGGCAGTCAGTAGTAACTCCTCTGATATAGTAAGTAGTTTTTTTTATGTCATAGGTGGCAAACGAACAGATGGGTCATCTGCTGTTAAGTGATCACCACCGTCCATGGACACTAACAGCACCCGAGGAGTCGCAAGTGCGTTGCCACCCTTTGGGGGAAGGGTTAGGAGAGGGAGAGGGAGAGGAGAGGGGAGGGGAGGTGGGCCGCCGGCGCTCTCACTGATCGAACGAAACGCAACAATGCAAGCACTGTTACTTCACGTCGGTTTCTGTGAGAGGGTGGTACTACCCCGGGCGAGCCGACCCATTCATGTTGAAACCAGTAATAGTTTCAGCCTGGCTCTACCACCATCAAAGGGCGCATAGTACGGGCGCAGGTCAATATTAATTCTCCCGCTATAGTCAATAGTACAAATACAGGTCAATAATAACTCGCCGGATATAGTCAATAGCACGGACACAGGTCAATAGTAACTCCCGCGATATATATTTTTGCGGAATGTAATACATAAAAATAATCTAAATTATTGGTACAGGCTTACCTCTCTGTTGTAATATCGCAAGTGCCCGTTTAGTTTTCTCCACCATGCTGAGTATACAGTTGAGCATTGTATTAATGTTGCGCCATTCGTCGTCCCCTCTCCCCAGGCTGCCGGTAGAAGATCCTGGACCACGAGGTTCAAACGGTGCATTCATTGAAGACACATCCCGTACTGTTATGCTACCTGATATAGAAGTGTGACGTACAATTTACTTGCTATTAAGTAACCATTGCTGCTTATAATTGCCTATAACTTATTTCAAAAGCATAAAGCATTTTAATCCGAAGTCATTTACGAGTGTCTGTACATACAAGAAGAACATAAATCTAAGGTGTTTGCACTTTTTAGATTTTGTGAAAAAAAAATGTTGCAGGTATCATGGAATAAGTACATTACAATCATATTTGGAAATGTCTGTTTGCCTGTCAGTTTGTTTGAGAACACGTATCACTGTTAAAATACTGCCAAAAGCTGATTACCCGATTCGAACCTACGTCCAATGGAAGTGACCACAGAGCCATTGACGTTTTGCAATGATTTATCGGGCGTTCTCACTGACCGAACGAAACGCAATAATGCAAGCACTGTTACTTCACGTCGGTGTTTCTGTGAGAGGGTGGTACTACCCCGGACGAGCTGACCCATTCATGCTGAATGTAATAGCTTCAGCGTGGCTCTACGACCACTAAAAACTTCTAAATGACTTGGTTTAAGTTATATATTTGTACAAATCTTTAAAGTATGGCCTTGCTTTCAGGAGATCCCAATCAATTCCTTAAATATAGGGACAAAACTCTTATTAAGAATACATTGACATATTTATACAGTACAGTATAAATTGTGGGGCTGGTATTACTCGCGTCTCATTTCCTTGCACGTAATCCCCGAATGTTGCTAAAGAGTAACGAATTTTTGTCCGCTGCACTGTTCCACATAAACTAAACCTCGCACCGACAAATAGATTAATCAATTAATTGAAGATCGTAAAACATGGATACCCAATTTTGTCATACGATTAAATAACAAAAACAGTATAAATTCGTCCGAAATAAATTAGTGAAACTCACTATCTCGTCTCTCAAAGCCCCCGTCACTTTGTGCTCCGTGATAGCTGTGGTAGTGGCCATATTCGAAAAGGCTGGCGTTGCTGGGCAGAGGGTACATGAAAGGTGAGGGATTTAGGAATAGACTAGAGGGGGGTGGTCGTTTCGCCTGAGGTTGGTAATCATCCGTGTGACCCCCATTTGTCTGTGCAGTGTCATAGAACCTGTAACAATAATTTAATTTATCATCTATACATATAATAGGTAAAGTACTATACTATATATACATTTAGATTTTTGTTGAAAAAAATGTTACAGTTGTCTTGGAATAAGTATAGTGTTCCATTGTTTTGAGTTTTCACTTCTGGTGCCAGTCTTAATGACTGCCTCGAATTTTTCACTGTTATACCAAGTTACCCCCTGGCACTAAAAGTCACATGCCAGTATATTTCACACAATCGGAGTTAGATATTTTACTACCTTCAGTACAATCTCCTGAAAGCAGGAGCGTTCTAGTAATATGAATGGTAAACATGAAAAATTACGGATACTTATGTGTTAAGGCCACTACAGTGCGCTCGGCGACCGCTACCGCGGCCGGTTTACACTGTCTTTGTTTCGCAAGTCTAACCTAACCGAACCGAGACCGCACAATTGAGAAAAATAAATAGTCCACCTAAATATACAGGGCAAGATATTAATCACATGGCCCAGGTGTAGATTGTCTGCACTTAATCGACTTCAATTGCGTGGAGTTTACACGTAATTCGTTCGGGGCAATGTGATTTATAACGGCCGTCTCGATTCGGTGACGTTAGGTTAGACTTGCGAAACAAATACATCGCGAGCTGGCCGCGGCAACAGTCGGCGAGCGTATTGCGGTGGGGTCAATACGTAAGTACCGAATTACTCTTTACTTCCTCTCTGCCTACTCCAATAATATAACTCTGTCATAAATATGTTATATATACACATAACAGACTATACGACAATTTGTATTTTGATCACTTTAGTATAATGAAAGATATTCTATAATCAATATTTTATATATATACGCATATATATCTTCTGTCCGTGTGGATGTGATTGAACTCCTGCTAAACGTATGAACAGATTTTAATAAAATTTTATGTGTGTTTGAGCGGATTCAAGAATCGTTTCAACTCACAATTGAATTCCGTAGGTGGCGCTGCGGTTGATTTTAGATTTTTTATTATAAAGACAAGACAACATCTACCGGGGAGTTTTTGGCGGGATTTTGGTTGTCATGTAGTGAATTTTATTTTTTATTCATAATCTTGTGTCAGCTGACTATTTTGTATATTGATATTGTGTAAAATTGGTTGTGTTTTATGTAATATAGTTTGTTTATTGTGCATGCAAAATGGTGCACTCATAATTCACAACAACTTGTAGACGGAATTGCGTCCGATATACTTCGCGCTACTTACATATTAACGCCACCGCACTTGCGGACCGCTCTGCCGCAGCCGGCTAGCGTTGCCTTTGTTTCGCAAGTCTAACCAAACATAACCGAACCTATATGAAACTGTTTGGTCTTAACTTTAAAATCATCAAGTTTCTAATACACAAAATTACCAATTATCTGATGGAAATTCATATAAACCTGTCTCAATATAGAGTATCTCAGTTTCATCTCGATCCGTAGGTTAGGTTAGGATAATCTTGCGAATGCCTTCAGATGAAGGACGCGGGGGCGTCCGTTGCCACGAAATGAAGGCCCGTGTAGGCAGAGCACGGCTTTAGCCGCCGCTCCACAAGAAGAGCATAGGGAAGAACTACTTCCTGGGAGAAGGGTCCCCGACCTACCATCTACGGGTGACCCATGCGCGTGGCCAGGGATGTGGCGTATGCTAGCCGTGAAACCGCTCCCTGGTCCACATTCGCGCTGAGCAGAAGAAGGATTTTTAGTGAGTAAGAGTCTCACATAACCCTCGCGCTGTTCCCCGCCAGTGCGAGGTGTATCCATGCAGGATTTTCCCCTCTATAAAAAAAAGGATAATCTTGCGAAAAAAAGAAAGTGGTGGTGTTAATAGTAAGTACCCAGTTCGCAATCCAAATAATGAAGTAATTAATTACCTACAAACAAAATATTTTTGAAAGTTGCTCGCGGAACAATGAGTCCAGTTGCGAAGTAATTAATCGATTTATCCGAATATCGGTCGTAAATTAGAATAAGACAATGCAGGAACTTTTAACGGGACTTGTTAAACTACTTTACGTATAAAGGAAATCGGGAATATGCGGTGCGAAAGGCGTACAGTACTTTCAAACAATTCTCTCCAAGCACCAATTTCCTTAAAGAGAATATTTCATTCTTCCGCATGAGAACATATTTGTTCTAGCGTATGGAAAGAGCACATAACTACCATTTTTGTAGGCAAGGTATTTGGTACAAATTATTTAAAACCATACCGTTGATTGCCATTGTTGAATGATTCCAACCATAGAATTATGAAAACGCTTACACTTACAACTTACGCTTAACTACGCGCGGGTTTGTTACTCTATGATTCCAACCGTTACATGAGAGAGTTTGTAACATCATTCAAAATTCGGTTGATATTAGGGATGCAACATCGATCATAATAAACATCGACGTTTATGAACAATATATCGATATTTTACCCAAAAACAAATGTTAAAAATGTTTATTTGATACATGAAAATTAATATTTATTTCACAAAATATAATTTGATAACCTCCTTGGGTAGCTATAATGACTTAGTTGATAGCGTGTTCGGACATAATCCCAGCAGTTGGGTCAGAGCTTTCGGTGAAGGGGTATATCATAATGAAACCATAGGATGTTAGAGCTTTTTCTTAGTCCGTCTGGCTAACTATCACCCTCAAGTTAAAATTCTGTCGCCAAGCATCTGTTGGTATGTTCCAGCAGCTGCACTTAAAAGTTAGTCCAGTTTAGCGTGTTTAGATCAAACGATAAAACCTATACAGTATAAAAAAGCCACCTCTCATCTCTTGAACCACACACCCATTGTAAAAGGCAAATTCGGTGTGTTCGTGTAACAGAACAAATAAATCATAGTTCGAACAACGGGCCAGACGACGCCTCTTATTGATAGGATTCTGCCTTGTTTACCACTATACAAATCATCTATACATTCATATTATGCTTTAACTAATATATCTGTAAAGTAGTTAAATATTTAATTTTATTGAGTGTTTTATTATGGATGTGTTGTCAATCTATTGAACGTTGTTGCAACTTGGTGGGAATCTGCTACCAAATGCGGTCAAATCACTTGATTCCTTTTTCCTTCGTTGATTGCGGTGTTTCTTATAAGGTTAGATGTGGACTGTATTTTTAGCGGCCTGCAAGGGCAAGGATATTACGGTGATACACGCTCAATCGTAGTGCAAATAAACGATTTTCTTTGGCACGTAGTTTGATAATATCTAGCTGATACTGCCCTTCGCTTAATGCTAATCAATTCCGATTAAAAAAGCTGTTAAACTTTGTAATACCGTTATGCATATTTAAACAAATTCATTATCTATTTAAATTTATATTTTAGCTGTATGAAGCGAGATGAAACCTAAGCATTTAACTTATACCTAGAGCAGTAAAACTTTGTAACATATGTTCGTAGTATGGTACTCTTGATTCGCACAAAGCGCCTGAATTTATATATTAGAAATTATTAAGCAATGGCACTTGCAATGTCTTTGCTATTTGTAATTAGATAGTCGACTTTTTTGAATTCTTTATTGTAATTTGTACTAAAAATTACACATTTCCTTAATAAATAAATCTATAGCTCTCTTCCGGAAGAAATATTAATAACTAGCTTTGCTGGCAGCTCCTCTCGCGTTAATGTAAGTTTGACCTATCCCTCGGAAATAGTACATTTTCTAGATTAAAAATGTCCCTATATCCTATTCTGCACTTTTGACAACGTGTGCGTATAATTTGATAATGTTCGATTGAGTAGTTTAAGGCTTGAAATTGTAACACACAAACTCACTTTGGTATTTATAATATTAGTTAGGATAAAGAATCTTGCAGTCAAGAACAAATTTTGCTTTTGTAACTAAAGATTGTGTCATTGAGTATATGACATTATATGTTTAGTTAAATATACAGGCAGTCCTCGACTTACGTCGTTTCGAGTTACGTCGAACATTCTTTTGACACTATTCCTCAAGCATACGTCAATTGTTTCGATTTCCGGCATAGGAGAATTCACTTGTCTCGGGGATTACCCCGCAAATGCCACTGATTTTGTTCAGTTAGCTCATGGACAACGGACAATCAAGACGTAATACATTAGTTTTTTACATCTTTGATAGTTTTTGTTTTTACATACATATTTAAGTGAATTTTATTCTAACTGTGCCTATCGAAAAAATATGTATCGACTTACGTCGTTTCGATTTACGTCGCGTATATCGAGAACCTAACATGCCGTAAGTACGAGGATATGATTTTATCCTTATGCTTATGTTAACATTGACTTGGATTGACTTAGCATAGCTTTATAAATTTGGATAAACATATCATCATTTTCGTAACCTTATCCCACCTAAGTAGGGTCGGCACAACATGTTTTCCTTTTCCACGCTCGCCTATCAGAAGTCATCTCAGTCATCACACCTTTTTCACACAATCCATCCATCCTTTTTTCGGTCTTTCTCTACTCTTATATCCATCGACTGTCATACTCAAAGCTTTTCTAGTTACATGGTCTTCATCTCTCCTCATAACATGCCCATACCATGCTAACCTATTACTCCTTAACTTGTCTGTTACTGGTGCTATTTTCAAACTTCCTCTGATATATTCATTCCTAATCTTATCCATTCTAGTTACACCACACATCCACCTTAACATTCGCATCTCTGCCACATGTAGTTTTCTCTCATCCGTCTCTCTAGTCGCCCAGCACTCAGATGCGTACAACATTACTAGTCTTATAATAGTTTTATACAACTTCCCTTTGAGTTTCAATGGCATTCGTGGATCACAAGCTACACCAGACTCCTTTCGCCATTTCATCCTGCATTTACCCTATTCTTCACGTCCTTGTCTATGCAACCATCGTTTTGGATCAGAGAACCGTGATACCGGAAATCAGAGCAGGTTGGTAAGGATAAACCATTTAAAGTTATAGGAGAAAAGCTGGATGAACCACCGAAGTCGCAAAACAAATGTTCTGTTTTTAGTCTACTGATTTTCAAACCAACATTCTCCAGTTTTTCTCGCTATTTTATCAGCCTATTCTGGACTTCGGTAGCATCTTGGATAAACATAGTTGTTGGATAATATCGATACAAATGCCAAAGTACATTGTTATAAAATATAGTCGCTTTCGAATAACATCTATATATTAATAAAAATTAAAAAAGCTAGATTTCGTAAAAAACCGGCACAATCTCAATACTAGAAAGTGTGGCAAACTGGTTGTCCCGCGTTTTAGACTTAGTAAAACCGGTAATAGTTTTTTGGGAAATAGTGTTAGATTTTACAACAAGTCCCAAGGGATATTACCGATTTGCCGGATTGCGAATTTAAGAGCCATGTCAAGCGGGTTTTAGTGTCAAAAGGCTATTATAGAGTGGATCAATATGTGAACGATGGTGATGTGTGGAATTGACTCATCTCTGTGTATCCATTAAAACGATTGTGACTTTTACTATTATATATAATACATTATTATTGTAAATATTATATATATTTGTTAGAAAGATAAACCAAATCGAGTTTCTAACCGGTTCTTCTCGATGACTGGGTTGTTTTCCGAACCGTTGGTAGTTTTGACGTTCATGAGTGCCTTCTTAGGGCCTAAATTGAATAAAATGATTTTAATACGAGAAGCCCAAACTTTGTATCCCTTTTTGAGAGAAATGCGCGAACGGATGAACGTGAAACTTGGCATAGTTAAAGTTTATATGGAAGAGAAGTGCTATTTATATTATATAAAATGCATTAGAAGTACATTAAATTAATTAAAATATGCATTACTCACACTACTGCTTCAATTTTACACAACATATACACACATGTAAATAAAAAAGACATTTTGACATCTGTCAATAAAGGACTTTAAAAAAGGTTGTGAAGGAGGTTGCTATGCTTGACTGTATGTATTATTTTACACTTACGTTCCAATTACCCTTTTTCATTCTACATTCTACAATGATATTATAACATAATACCCTTTGACAATAGAACCTTAATAAATTTCAAACTTTAAAAAATCAATGAACTATGGTCGAATGTCGACCTCTGGGCGCCCACTAGTTATAATAAGTAGGTAATAACGCTTAGAAAAATAGGCAGAAAATGCATAACCAAAAAATTATAAGGTGCAAAACAAATAACGTACCTATTCAATGTACACTTTTACGAGAGATATACAAATGGACATAAGATTGAAATAGAATATTAGTTACCATCACATTTAAATTCTAAACCTGTAAATACTCAAACGTACTATTTATACATTCTAACACACTGAAAATTACGCCGTAATGTACCAACCGATCAAAAGCACCTGTTCACGGCAACGCCTGCTCGCGACGTTATAGCAAACTTCCAATACTCATAATTGCTGTAACTAATTGAGTAGGCGTTTAACAATATAATTTTACATTACATATAATTATTTTAAAATATATTTAAATGAAAATAATTTATCATTATTATATAAAGGGACTATATATA
>MU158916.1:238585-261429 GCA_015888305.1 Antheraea pernyi | reverse complement strand
CCATTGATTAACCATTAAAATAATGCTATGGTTTTATTATTACAAAAATAAGGTGAAACAATTACAGTTATTAAGTTTTTTGATTATAATCCAAGATTCAAATGTCATATTTATAAAAGATGGCAGAGTTATTTTACGATTAGACTCTTGTATTATTGTCGTCATTTGATTGAGGCAGTACGGGTGGCGGAGGAGCGTGTAATACGCGCGCCAATTCAGCTTTCTCGTCGGCAGAGAGCACGTAGACAGGGGGAGCGGGTGGTAAAAAGCGTTCTGCTTTTTGAGGCTCCCGTTGTAGTCTAGCCCTGTACAGCATTACTAAGACGCAGAGAACACTTATGATAAACGCTGATGTCGCGGCCAAAACAATCAGCGCGGTGTGATATGAGGTTGATGCTGAAACCTGTATAATTCAATCAGAATATAAAGAAATGAAAGAGATATATGGTAGTGACCATCGTTTTAAATGATCAAATAAATAATAATCTATATAGTTTAATACATTTTAGTTTATTCCAATATTTTTTTAAATGAAAACTAAATAAATAAAAGTAACTTACTGTTGATTCGCTAAGAATTTCCCTTTGTTGTATTGCGGGTGGAATTTCTGCTGACAGTCTGTATGAAGTTCGAATAACATCTGCTCCCAGCAATCCATCCTCCTTTGATTTGTGCGTAGCCGCTACTTTTTCCTGTTTCACCTATAAAAAAATGTTTACAAACAAATTACATGGTTATATTCAAATTAGGAAAAGCAGGTAAAGTAACGTAACTATGATCAGTAATCTATGGATAACTATGGAGTATTTTCATATTATATACTTTTTACTAAATATTCGTATAAAAAGTTAATATTAAAAAAATGTGTCTTTTATTTTAATTAATTTTAGGCTGTAATTTTTTTGTTTGTTTATAATCTATTCGTTACTATTTAGACATTACAACCCCTTTACAAAATATTATACTGCTTAGAATCTATAATAAAAGTTTTAGCCTAAGTAATACATTAAAAATTTCTCTATCTGCCATTATAAGCCTTATCAAATTGGTTCAAGCGTTCCGACCAGTAATCCAGATAAACAAAAAACATTAAAATCCGATATATAGTTACTGAATTAAGTTTCTATTTCATTGTTGATTTTGACAACCTTTACAGCATATTTTAATGAGAATCAGGAAAAAAAATAATATCTTTATGTACTAAAAATACTGAGGATCATTCTACAACTACTAGTACTCGAACAATCTTAGTGGGATTTAAAATTATTCAACTTGGATAGAAAAGCTGTCATCCAGACTAGGCTCTTCGACATAAGAGGCTACCAGACTAGGCCCCCCTCTGCAGCTGCTCAAGCCTAGGTCCGTTCCCTCGGCGTGTAGCCCTTGAGTACGCTGCTCGCGCGATACAGTGACACAAAATCTTACATCACTGCGACAACATTACTCATGTCACCTCCACACACGTGCACGCATACACGCTTACACATGCAGGTGGAAGGGTTTTATTTTTTCCCTTATCAAACTGAAATAGTTTAGAATATTATCCGATACGAAATATATATAGGAGTTGTTGAGATATGTATGCTTGGTACACATATATGTTTCAGCAACTCTTATTGGTATGAATAGTTTAGCTTTAACTTAGGTTAGCTTTGATAGGTCGCGAATTGCATGAACAGGCAACAGCCAAGCCGAGGTGTGCCATGCACCCCTGAGCTGGTTGCCAAAACAAAAATCGGCTGAGTGCCTTAAGCGCTCGCCTTAGTAGTCCGGTGAAGCTGTTAAGACCTTGCCAGGTCAATAGCATAGACATTTCGGGAAAAAAAAAAGATGCTGTGCATACTCGCTCAGACCGACTAGGCTAGTCACACCTACGGATAATTCGTCGTAAATATAGTCAGTGTTGTGTTTCTGCATCGGTTAACGTTTTATTCGATTGTTCTTGATGGATTAATCGATCAAACCATAACCATGACGTCATTATGGATGACGTCATACGTCTACATGGACGCCATTTTTTTCTTTGCCCCAACGTATAGAATACAGTTAGAAAATATTATTTCACACCTTTGAGGTCGCTTTAAGACGGTTCTTTTTACTTTGAAAAAGGGTTATAATAATGTTTCTATGTTTGAAACCACATCAGATTTTTCACTTGTTACATTTTTTTATAAAATGATTTATAATACAATATATGTAAAAACACCATAGAATAATTTTTAAACGAATTCATAGAATAAATCGAGTTTTTGGTGGGATCTTGGATTGTACTGAATTTTATATTTTATTCATAATCTTGAGACTCCATAGTTTGTAATAATTGTCATGGTTTACGTAATATAGTTTGGTTATCGTGTACAAGTGAGGTGGATGGGAAATAATATCACGGAGCATGGATTCTGACTTGCTACATAAACTCCCTAGAAAGTTCTAACAAGAGGGCCACCATCTTGTTCGTTCATTGAAATGATCGCAAGAAACTTGTAAAATAATATTACCTACTCGACAATGGCAGTAATCATTTACTAGAAGATTGGTTGCGTACAGATAAAATAAATAGGTAGTTATTTTGACAAAAAAAAAACATTAATTGCAGCGATATGTTGGCAAACGCGAGCGCATAAAATCGAACACCCCCGATGCGGGGTGCGATCGTAATTCAACCCCGTTTCGGTTCTAACGAATACAGCCTGTGTAGAATTTAAATCGAGTCTGCGGCGTCCCGCGCGTTGCCAAATTGTGCAATGACGATAATTCAACTAAACACAAGCCCCCGGTGACGATGCGGTCGCGCACGTGCCCCGTGCCAACAAAATCTCTGTTTCAATAATTCTACTATTTATTACATTCATATTATATACTTACGCTATATTTTATTATAAATATGGTTGTCGGAAACATTATTTATACGTTTATAGCTAAAAACATTAACAGAGTGGAGCGATAGTTTGACCGACCGCTAAATCGATACGAGTGTTTCGATCTGACTAGGCTGTTGGCCTGATGGGCCTTGACAACTTCACCGGACTAATAACCCGAGCGCTTAAGGTACTTCGCCGCATGTCAACAAGCTCAAGGGTCACAGAGTGCCCGAACCTCGGCTTGAGCTGTTGCCTTGGATGCGACACCGCGAATATGTCTAAGATAAATTATGCTGGCCATAAATACGTATCGTCATGTACGCCTCACGAATTCAAACGTGTATTTCGTGTCTAACAAGGCTAATCTGAACGAACCCAGTTCGAAATAAGGGAAAAAATAAAAACCAAAAAGATATATTGTGCTATTCATTTTACTATAACTGATAGTCCAATTATATAAGCAAAAAAAAGACATAATAAGAGATAATAAGCGGCAAACTCGTATAAATCTGTATTTTGCCAATCCAAAAGTTGTCCCAAAAGTCTATTGAAATCTCATATTCGCTCGTCATAAGATATTCGAGGTCAAATGTCACAAATGTTTCCTATGGGTTTAATGTTATTTTTACAGGAGTAGCACCAGTTTTTGTAGATCCACGCTGAATCTATACTGGTTTCAGCATGAATGGGTCGGCTCGCCCGGGGTACTACCACCCAACCCACGGAAGCCCCCCCGTGAAGCAACAGTGCTTGCATTGTTGCGTTTCGTTCGGTCAGTGAGAGCGCCGGAGGCCTACCTACCCTCCCCTTCCACCCCCTCCCCCCAAACACAGGATGGCAACGCACTTACGCCTCTCCTAGTGTTGCAACTGTCCATGTACGGTGGTGATCACTTAACATCAGGTGACCCACCTGTTCGTTTGCCTCCTATGAGATAAAGAAAAGCCTTCTCTCGGAGGTGAAAGCCCTAATATGACTGGACTAGGAAACGTTAATGGCTCAGTGGTTTGTGTTTTCGGACATCGCGTCGGTCGACGGAGATTCCAATCATTGCGAATGAGCTGGACCGCCCGGTATAAGGAAACATCATTATGAAATTATAGCATAGTGGTAAGGTTTTTACTAAGTCCACCTGCTAGCTAGCACCCTCAAGTTGAAGACTTGTCGCGCGTGTAGCCATGTTCCGCTAGTTGCACTTGTCAACCAGTGTTGTTTACCAGCATAGACCACAACGTTATTTAATATAGCTGTGACCGTGACTCCGCCCGCGTGGAAATTAATGTAAAAAGTGCGTGCGTACAAAGTACACATGTCAGATGTGAAACTTCTTTGGCGAACTAATTTATAAGAAAATTAAATTAAATACCTTAATTAATTAAATTGATTTAATTTAATTTAGTTAATCATTTTTTTTTCTTTTTTGTTTAAATTAATAGGATTATTATAGATTAATTATAATGTAATTATATAAGAAGACTTATAAATGAATTCTTTAATTTCTTATTTATTATTTTATTCTAAAACTTTAGATTTCCGTGACTTGAAAAATAGATGAAAAATCTGCGTTTTCTGCAAATGACGTCACTTCCGTTACATACCTGCGTGACGTTACATCTGTAAAAAATTTACCCTCATGCGCCTAAAGAAGTTTCACTTAAAAAAAAAAGTGACTAATAAAATCATCTCAATGTATTAAGTAATGTTATCTACTTTCGTCTCGTATCTAAGTCGCGTCGTCATTAAAATTACAATAACTTTTGATAGAGTGAACCGATTTTAATGAAACCAAGACTAAATGTTACTCGAGGATACTTTAGCAGCGATGCGTGCTCATACAAACAGACATGCAGACAGATAGACAGACAAACAGACTTTTCTAAAAATGATTGAAATGTATTCTATTAGTTATTCCTAGACACCTAATATTATAAAGCTGGAGGGTTAGTTTGTTTGGTTGAACGCGCTGATCTCAGGTACTGCTGTCTGATTAGAAAAATTATTTCAGTGCTACATAGCTCATTTATCAAGAAAAGCTATAACCTATATATTATCACGCTAAGACCAATAAGAACGGAGCACCAATGAAGAATGTTTCAAAATCGGGGTTTTGTTTTCCTCGTGACAGCTTCTGCTGAGTATTAGGGCTAATCTCAAAGTAACTATTCCACGCGAATAAAGTCGCCGGCAGAAGCCAGTAGTTTAATAAAATAAAAGGAATCGAAAATAAACATAGCACAAAAAAGTGAGCGGACCCATGGACAGATGTTAGTCTATCCATAAATTTTAATTTTTATATAGCCTATAAAGTTATAACAAATCTCTCTTTAAGCCTACATTCAATGATTCAAATACTAATTCCCTAAAGGTATAAATATGACGTATTAATTCATTTAGATCCCACACACGTCACAATCCTCAATTATGTTGAACAATCCCAACCCATCGAGTGCTATCAAAGGCTGACCGCAAAAAACCTCGTCATCGCACCCCTGACGTTTGCGAATGACAGTTCCCGTAGGGCTGCCGCTACCGACATTTAAACCGGAAAATTACGGATATTTTCTATGTAAACCATGTAATGCCAAGTTTGGAGACAAAGTCAATAGTACATGCATTTATATGTAACTACTAATAACTTCTCATGGTTTCGCACGCGTTTTTGTGCAGAAATTACTTTCGATTTTTTATTTAACAACTACAAATATATAAAAGAATAATTGATAGACGGAAAAAACTACGGAGTTTCATACAATCATTTCGAGATAAAGCTTTTTCTAAGTCTGTTAGAGTAGCTACCACCTTTAAATTGAAAATCTGTCACCAAGCATCTGTTGGTGTGTTCCATCAGCGGCACTTGACAGCCAGCACCCTCTAGTTTTATCGTGTTTACCATCTTAGAACGCATTGTCATTTAAAATCAGATGAGATCGTGGGCAACCTACACTGTTTTTTAAAGAAAGAAAATACAATTTTTCATACTCTCTTTCACCAGTTCACTTTCTTTAAAAAACGCCGAAGAAGTAATCCTAACTAATATTGTATAAGGGAAAATTTGTCACGCTCTAAGTTCTTAACCTCAGAAATTTTTTAATACAAGTTGTCAAGGATTCACAAAAGGACATGGAGTGAATGGAACCTACCTTTAACCTAGAAAAAATGTATTATTCCCAAAAGATAGGTCAAAACTATATTAAACCACGCACTCTTATACTCTACAATAGTCATTTATAAAGAAACTATTTCATTCAAATATACGGACCGGCAAATATATTTTCCGGTTGAAAATATTAAGACCGGAAAGCGTGACATCCCTAGAGGCGGGGGCGGTGGGTACTGGGCGGGTGGTAAGAGCAGAAGGCCGTACAAATTACCTGTCTACTCCATTCACCTGTTACCGAGTACTATTATTGATAGTTTCGGAGCCTTTGATGATTGCTTTGCGACTTTTAATATAACAACTGAAAATTTATGTTTCGTAAGCGGAACTCCATTTAACAATTTTAGATTTTCGGCAAATGTAGACGGCATTAACTGACCCGGCCACGCGTTGCTGTGATATTATGATAAACTATTTTCAAAATTACAACGTGACGCCATCTATGAGTTATCTATAACAGTCGATCCTACAGTTTTCTGTCAATAAACTAATTTAAAGCGCCATCTGTACGAACCTGATGAAACTTACAATTAATAAGAATAATCAACATTGACAATCATTTAAAATTACAATTTAAAGTACAAAATATTAAATATTGGCTAATTAATCAAAATGTTAATTACCCTATCTGTCCAGTTGGCCCAAATTATATAAATGCCGACCGTTTTATGAAGATCGGTTGAGTAGTTTCGGAGTTCATCGTGAACAAACATAATCATGACATTGTTTTTTTATATATCAGGATTTTAATTGTGCTACTTTAGATAGTCTTAAAGTTCTAACACATAAAACTACTACCTTTCAAGGTAGTTCCAGACATTAAGCCACCAAATTCTGGAACAACTTTCCACCGATTCGCAAAACTGATAGTATTCACTTACAGTTGAAAGTTTAAAGTTTTTCTGTCCTCAATACAAACCAAGTATTATTTAAATTATTATTTATTAACAGCCTATTATTTTGTGATACTGACTTGATCACAAGAAACTTGTAATATAACTTGTATTATTTAATTTATATTGTTGTATTATGTATTAATTGTAATATTTTAATTATTCTTGACATTGATCTGTTATTTTATTTACATTTATTTTTCTATTATAGTTTTCATATTTTATTTTATATTGTTGTATTATGTATTAATTGTAATATTTTAATTATTCTTGACATTGATCTGTTATTTTATTTACATTTATTTTTCTATTATAGTTTTCATATTTTGTATTTTTATAATGGTTTATTATATCTAATATTATATTATTATTACTGTGAAGAATCTGAAACCACGAATCCTAAAAAAAAAATGGCAATATAGCATGCAAACCATAATCTGGAAGAACTTCGTTTTTAACCGGAACGAAAAATTTTAAGGTTAAAAGAGCCCATCAGACTTCGTAACTATATAATAATAATCATAAATACAATGGTACAACAAAATAATCCCAAGAAGGGTTGATGTCAGGCAGGCGGCCGATCGTAAAAATTAAGCCAAATCATATACCACAGCATGACAAACATGTTGTACCGACCCTACTTATGTGGGACAAGGGTAAGAAGAAGAAGAGGGAAAAAAAAACAAAACCCTCCCACCATGTGTATATATGTGCACGTGTGTGAGAGAGATGATCTCATATGTCTGTTCAAGTGATGTAGGTGAGTCACTGTATCGCGTAAATAATATCAAGAGGGCTCCGCGCGGGGACGACCTAGGCTCGAGATATTATTGAGAACCGCGAAGTGTGCGGGAGCTAATAGGGATCGATTACAAAAGCGTGGGCGCAACACGCATTTTATAAGATTGAATTTAAATTTACTAACGGTGACGGCACCGAAGTCTAAAAATAGACATAACAAAAATTATTATTATTGTTTGACGGTTATTTTTAGGGGAAGATAGACGTAAATACGCGATTTACTCTATCTTATTTGAGTTATTTATTTTTTTAACAGCTGCGCGCGCGAGCCTTTGTAGTGTAGCCGCGATGGCTGGAAATCTATGGATTGCCGTGACGGCACCTAGTAGCGGATTACGAGAGCACTCTTCGTACGCCGAGATCTCCGAGATCTCGTGGAAAATGAGTAGTTGACCTGCGTAGTCAATACTCGATAGGGAAAAGGAGTATGCGGGGTCATCCTGTGAAGGATTAGCCGCCGGAGGTTTGGGAGTGTGCTGGGACGCGGGTTTAGGAGCCCACGGGGCCTGAGGGGCCCGGTAGGGGCGGGGGGGCGCACTAGTCGTGGGTACGGACGCTGCCGGTGCACGAGACGTGCCCGGCAGGTTCGGGAAGGCCTCTCGAGACATGAGAGGCGGAGGTCGAGGACGGGCGGGGGCAGCGGCCGTCTTAGACGGCGACGCCTGCCTGGGGTATCGAGGGCGCTTTGTGCGCGGGGCGCGGGGACATCCGCGATAATTCGCGGTATGGCCCACGCCGCGGCACAGAACACAGCTCGGAGGGTCGGAGGCGTCTTTCGTGCGAGAACACTCCCTAGTGGAGTGGTCGCCGAGGCACTTAACGCACCTGGGTTTCAGGCGACAGTTTCGTGCGGAGTGTCCGTACACCTGGCAGTTGTGACACTGCGAGGGCACAGACGTTTTGCGCGGCGGCTCGACTATGACGCCGGAGAGGCCGCAAAGGGATGTAAGATTAAAAATCGCTTTCCCCTGAGGGGTGCGATCGAGGACAACGAGAACCATATCATATGGAGCCCTGGTGCGCGGAGAGCGCATACGATGAACCTCGCGAACAGGAATCTTCTGTTCCTTGAGGTCGTCTGAAATGTCGTCAGTCGGGAGTTCTGAGGGGACTCTACGGATCACAACCCGTAGTTTACGCTCCTCTTCGAGAGAGTGCGTGAAATAGCCCCACTGGTTGTCCCGAAGGAAACGAGTGAGGTTGCGATGGGCGGTGGACGTGGCTACCTTCACCTGAATACCTACAGCGGTATTCACGGCGGAGGTGTAAGGGATACCTGCCGTTTCCAGCAGGCTAGAAATCTCAACCCAAGACGCTTTGTCTTGGATCGTAACGGGGGGCGGTGGGCGGGGCTTCTTGCCCGAAACTGCGGAACCCGCAGCCACGGGCGAGTCGGGTCTAGAGGGCGCTGGTGTCGCCTTTGGCACTTTCGCGCCATCGACGTTTGCGATCTTTTTAGAGGGCAATTTGTCCTCCGGATCGGAAGGTGAGTTCGGGCGCTTCTTGTTCTTGCGCGGTTTGCGGTGCGTGACGGTGGTGAAGCCATCGTCCGCAGCAGGGGCTTGCTCAGCCTGAGGGGCTTGCTCGGCAGGGGGATCCTGCTGAGCAGGAGGGTCTTGCTCCATGTCGGAGCCGGAGTCGGAGTCGGAGTCATCGCTATCGCGATCGGCTGGGGTTGGGGAGTTGTTGGAAGCCTCGATCTTGGCATAGATCGAGGGAGCGGGCTTCGAGGAATGAGGGAGCTCGGTGCGATGCTTTGCAGCGTACGCATCGTAATCGTCTACGAGACGAGGACAGATAGCGGCTATGAAGCCGCGGAGGCTAATGAGCTCAGTCTCTAAGAGACTGATCTCTTGTTCAGCGGCCATACCGGGGCCTGAGGAGGGGAGTGGGGCGGGGGAAGACATGTGAAACCTCCCTGCCAGAGGGGCAGGGGAGCGCGCCTTAATGAATTTAACGGACTATCCCGAGTCCGGATCAAAGGGAGCTGTTTAAAACTAAACAAAATAGGAAAACAACGCAAATAAGTAACTGAGCGAGACAGGGGAAAAATAACATAAGACTACTTAAATAAAAAAACAATAAAAAGAAAATAAATTTAAAAATAAATCACTGAAGAATTAAAGAAATACGTAAATAAATAGATAAACAAAAGAGTAAATAAATAAATATACCAAGAAATAGATAAAGCAATAAATAAATACAAGGAAAGGTCTCACTCAGTTCCAAGAAAAAGAACGCAGGTGCAGTGCACCTGTGAAGCGCAGGTGTGCCGGATCGAAACAACACAATAACTGACGTCACTAAATCACGAGTATTAAAATCGAACTTAGCGCGCGCAGCAAAACGGACAACCGCTCGAGTCGATGGTACGATCGGAACTCAGATTTTAATTAAACTTGTAATATTGTACCTACTCGACAATAACAGTAACAATCTACAAGTAGATTGGTTACCAAAAAAAACGTATGTTACGTAGTACATGAGGTCTTTTCGACCTCTTACGATAGTTTTTCCTGGCAATAGTGGATTACTAAATGTTATTTTAATACTGGTACTGCATGTGGTCGGTGGAGTGAAAGAGATTTCACATATTGTTCTAAATTTTGACAAATATAAATAAATAAACATAAAATAAATGTTACCATCTGTTTCATAGTACGCTAATGGATCACTATGTTGTAGACGATAACTGATATGTTGCATTCATCTGTAACATTCGAACTATACATATATACAACCTGAGCATGTGGTTTCGAACACATTTGTTATAATGAATACATATAATAAGATTATACCTGTCTGTACTTTTAGATTTTTGTAAAGAAAATTATTGCAGTGTCTAGGAATCATTACATATTATAAAACAAAGTCCTCAGTTACGTCTATCTGTCTCTCTGTTCGAGATTATCTCAAAGACTACTAGGAGTTTTTTTTTCTCTCGAACTGACTACGCTATTGACCAAGCAAGGTCTTAACAGCTTCACCGGACTACCGACTACTAAGGGATTTTCATACGGTCTTCACCAGTAGATAAAGTGATTTAGGTACATCTGTCCTGATTTTGTGTAAATTGGATGAAATATCTATATATTAATACGTGAAGCCTAAATTTTGTATCCCTTTTTAACGGAATTGGGCGAACCGATGAACGTGAAATTTGGCATAGTTAAAGTTTATATGGAGGAGAAGTGCAGAAAGTTATTTATTTTATATAAAATGCATTAGAAGTACATTAAATTAATTCAAATATGCATTACTCACACTACTGCTTCAATTTTGCATAACATATACACACATGTAAATAAAAAGACATTTTGACATCTGTCAATAAAGGATTTCAAAAAAGGTTGTGAAAGAGGTTGCTATGCTCGACTGTATGTATTATTTTACACTTACGTTCCAATTTCCCTTTTTCATTCTACATTCTACAATGATATTATAACATAATACCCTTTGACAAAAGAACCCTAATAAAATTCAAACTTTAAAAAATCAATGAATTATGGTCGAATGTCGACCTCTGGGCGCCCACTAGTTACTATAATTGTGAGAAATGTCGGAAACAATCAAGCCCTGTTTGTGTGTGTTCCAGTGGATTTAAAAATGGTTTAGATTCACCACTGGGCCTGGTAGGTGGCGCTGCGGTCTGATTCTAGGATTTGACATGACAGCCAACGTCCCCCGGGCCTGCTAGTCAGTAAATTCGTAGGTGGTAAAGACACACTGAAGCTATTATTGGTTTCAGCATGAATGGGTTGGCTCGCCCGCGGTACTACCACCCGATACACAGAAAACCGACGTGAAGTAACAGTGCTTGCATTGTTGCGTTATCCGCCCGATAGCTAGTTTTTACATTTTTTTTATGGTTTATCTATATTAACATAATAAAGCTGAAGAGTTTGTTTGCTTGAACGCGTTAATCTCAGAAACTACTGGTTTTAATATAAAAAATATTCCAGTGTTAGATAGCTTATTTATCGAGGAAGGCTTATAGCATGTATACATCATCATGCTAAGACCGATAGAAGCGGAGCACCAATAATGAATTTTTCAAAATTGTCTTTTTTTCCTTATGTGAAATTCCGCTACGTTAGAACAAAGTAACTATTCCAAGGCCGAAGTCGCGGATAGAAGCTAGTGATTATATAAAAGTAAAACGTAAAAATTGTAGATCATCTGCTAGTCGAAAAATAAAGGCAAGTCTTGAAATCTATCATCAGCGCACTAGAATATAATCTTGCCACAGCTAAATCTGAACATCAGAACCGCATTGTGATACGGCTAAATTAGTCACTTTATCTGATTTCGTTTTATCACTGTTTTCACTATCCCATCGTATTATGGCTTATTGAATAATTAAATATATTTTACTAGCGAGCACGACAGGCGTTGTCCTGCCTTGATAATTAAAAAAATCATAAAATGTAACCGCAGCACCACCTACCGGTTCCAATTATGAATCTAAACCACTCTTGAATCCACCTGAATACTCGCAAAAAATAGTGCGTGGAGTCCCTCCGCGCGGAAGAAGTGAAACTTCGTAATGTGGAAATGAAAATAGGAAGTGAAATCATATTGTTTCTTTAAGACGAAACTTTATTAACATTTTACAACTTTACAACAATTATCATTTTCGAGTGGAGAAATATCCAAATATATAACATTTACAATGGGATTACGATAACTAAAGTAAGATACGAAATGTTTGGTTATTTTTCTCGCTCTGCCTCTTTCTATTCCCCCTCCTCAGGAGCGTTGAACGTTTAATGCAACAGTGCTTTCATACCCCCTCTATGGTAGCGTTAAACGTTTAACGCAACCTTGTTGGTAGTCGCATTACAAGTTTCGCTTCAATAATGTCATCAAAATTTGTTCAGCCGCTTAGGAGGAGTTTAGTCACATACACACAGTTAGAAGAATTATATATACAAGGATATAAACTTGTACTTACGGATCGCTAGCTCGCCTCTTGATGCCAGCTTCTATTGTACCGGGTTGCTGAGCTACGAAGATGTCGCTGGTGTCGCCACCGGCTTCCAGGATGAGGTGTTCATGAGATCTTATGTACTGGAGCGGAGTCTGGAGGATATTAATGCCGATTAACAAGGATTTTATACTTGGGTATACATTTAATAGTAATGTATATACATTTTAGCAGGATTTATCCTCGGTTAGTGATTTATGCGGATTTATTTTTTTATATATTTAATAGTGATTTTTTCAATTTTATTTTAATTTAATTTAATTTTAAATTTACCTGTGAAAAATCATTGATATAAGAGTATGTAGTGGTAATGCTGACAACGTTTTTTTGTATTGAAAAGTACTGCGTAGTTAGCCACAACCCCCACTCGAGTCAGTCGTTGTAGAGCCTCCGTCGCTAACCCATGTCTACTTTCCAAAGTAAGAAATCTTGATTATTAGTGTATTTGGAATATTATTTTCTCCACCCTATACTCACACATCAGGACCAGGAGAAGACATAAAACCCACTAAACACTAAAAGTATTTATCTTATAACTAGCTGACCCGAGCAACTTCATCTGCGTGAAATCGGTTACCTACTAGTTCTATTGTATTTGCAAACTCGAAAAACCTTAAAAAACCTAGAACCCGATTACAGTGACCCCCATCGTTTCCAATTGTGAAACCAAACAATTCAGGGACTCACTCAAATACATACCTAATTGGTTTAGTGAAATGATTTAGAAATATGTAGAAGAAATTACGATGATGCGGACATAACGGCTCTGTCATTCAGCAGCATCCGATCGTTGAATTATTTGGATATTGTCTAATTAAAAATACTAAAGTCGAGAAGGAAAAAATGGGAGGGTGGGATTAGGTAGGTGAAAATATGGGGTTGTGGATATTTTTTTGTGGCAGATAAAAAAAAGACAAAAAATAAAAATTTTCAAGAACTTGAAATTGAAAATAAATATACTTTACGACCTATTATCATACCCCAAAAATATTTTTTTTTTATTGTTGCAGCCGTTTCGGAGGAGTTCGAACACTAACACCGTGACACTGTTTGTTCGCAACAATTTATAGTGATTAGTGTTAACTAGAAGTGTGTTTTAATTGTGTGTAGTATTATAGTGTTTTGTCTAGAAATAGTGCATAGATTTATAGTATATTTTGATAGTTAGAATAGAATAATTGTATTATTTCTAACGTAATTCTTGTAATTTATAATTTAATCGTTTAAAATGTATAAGTTGTTAGCTGTAAGAATAACTGTAAATAGTTTTTGAAATAAAGAGCGAGCGAAGGAAACTCATCGCGCCTCCGTACCGCTCTGTGTAGTAGGTTTAGCCGAGCCCTGACGCTGTGCGCGTGGCTATTAAGTGCTCAGATTGGCGGAGCACCGCCAGCGTGAGGCGAGCGACCCCGGTGCCGTACAAGCAAGGCCAGGAGCGCTGACAATTCAGGTGCGGGCGGCATAGAGAGCAGTCGTCATAATAATAGTAACCGCATAATAAAATCATAGTTAATAGTAATCGAATAGATAGTGAATAGCCTGTTTCGAAGGAGTCTGCATACGAGCACATCCTTCGCTGCTCTACTAGTAACAAATCTTTTATTGCGAGAAAACCTCATCGTTCTTCAAGTTCAACTTCGGAATCAGTAAATCATCGCTATAGTTGTAAGTCATTCGGGGGTGGCTCACATCGTTATATACATATTAGATTGTGTCTCCGGTATTCACAAACAAATTGCATTTATTACCTTTGTCGAATTTATATATTATTTTAATATTTATTTCTATTCAATTCTATTTAAATCTGCAATTGTGTGTAATCTACATTAACATATAAAATTATCTGTGTGAATGCTTGAATGGATTTAATTTAAAAATATTCCAGAAGGTATTTACAGATAGCAAAAGTGCTATGATGTATTGAATAAAAGCACTTCTCGTAATGGACATGTAGTGTTGGTAATTGAGCATTTGCTTTATGAATTGTAAGTCTTGCTAACCTGTTTGGCACGTCGGGCGTGGGCATGCAAATCTCGCTGAGCTAGCGGCAGTAACGCTCGTAAAAAACCTGGCACTGACGCACGCAGAGGATAGTTCGTGCTCTCTTGGACTCCAGTTTGAAATTCTTCTATATTCATAGTGCCTGCCTGGTGGAATTAAATTTTATACTTTATAGGCTTCATCGTATGATCACAATCACATTTGATATTAAATGATGTTTAGTCTAAGATGGTAAGCAGATTGACCCTAGAGGGAATTGGTTCACAAGTGCGTGTACCGGAACACACAGAGCAGTGCTTGGTGACACATTTTTAGCTTGAGAAAAGTAGCTAGCCAAGCGGATTTAGAAAAAGCCCTACCACCGATTTATCGCGATATAGACGTAGTCCGGTAAGCTGTTAAGACCTTGCTAGGTGAATAACGTAGTCAGTTCGAGGAAAAAAAACGATATAGTCCTTCTCCGACAACTCTGACTTCGTTGCTAGGATTCGAACCTACGTCTATCGACGCGGTGTCCGAACACGCCACGAACTAAAACATCATCGCTTCAGAATAATGTAGCAACCATACGTTACACATAAAATAAAGTTGTAATAACCGTCTATAACTATCACAAAGAACAAAAAATACTCCAGTTTTGAGGTCAGATAAATATAGAGGGATGATAAGGAAAGGTTTAGCATGACCTGTGTCAATACCTGTTATTAACTGAACCCTTGAGATCGAAATACAGAACAGTGAATAAAATTGTTTTGAGTTATAAATAGGTGGTGCTTCTGCATGAGACTACTCAATTTTTGGGTAAAAACACAGATTATAGAAAAATAATTCAAATAGTAACTGTGTCATACATATTTTTATAGTTACATGCAAAACACTAATATTAATAAAATAATTCCTTAGATATAAAATGGTAAATAAAATGTGGATCCTCAACAAATCCAAATACTTACAACCAAGTTAAAGATGAACTGACGAACTCTCTCCCCTGTGTCGGTGCTGACCTCGCTGGCGAACTGCTGGAGTGCAGAGAGGAACCTTCGGAGACGCTGCAGTGCTGGACCAGCCCTTGAACCCTCTGCCAGTGGAGGAGAGAGAGACTCTGTTGACGATAATGTCGCTGTGAACGAATGTATCGGTAACATTAAATGGTTCCACACGCTTGTCATATCATCCTTATAATTTGTGGTGCCATCTCATCATCATCACCCTATAACAGACCTACTTCAGGGCCATAGACCTCTTCCTGAAGGAAGTTTTGGGAATGATCACCATGCCAGGCTACGATGTATTGTCAGTTTAGTACAGTAGTATTACACGAACATTTCTCAGGTTCGGGTTCCCTCACGATATTTACCTTCATCATTAGCTGATAGTCTTACTAATTAAATTAGTAAATGTACGCGAATTCCAAAAAAAATGATGATATATGCCGGGTTCGCACCTGCTGCCATCGGATTAATATTCCACCGGTCAAACTACTAGGGCACCACGATCACACAGTGACGAGATATATTAAAACGGATACACACTTAAAAATAATACCACCTTCCAAAATGTTCGCCGAAATGGTATTGAAATTTATAAATAGAGACGATCCTGAGTCAGCCTTTGGGCTAACTACACTTTAGGCTTCAACATTTCTCGAAACATTTTGGAATCCAAGAACAACAAGGCCATGAGAAGACAATTATACACACCGGGACACTATACACTGGGATGCATATCTATTAGAGTTATTATATGATGGAAATCCCTTGGTTAAACCAATACTGTAATAACTACATATGTAAAAATTGGAATGAATTAATTAACTGTAGATTTCTGTATGAATAAATCAATAAATAAATGTCAAAACTAACACCAGTTCACACAAACAACCCAGTCATCGAGAAGAACCGGCATGAAACTCGATCTGGTTTATCTTTTCATTGATATATAATTTTTACAATCATACATAGTTACGTACGTCTCCGATAAATGCACAGAAATGTTCGAAATCGCAAATACGTCTTGGGTGGGCTTGGTGCATACACCTTGTTTCGGAATGAGGTTTATGACCCTGCAGTGGGTTGATGGTTATACAGTGTGCCATTACGATGGGTGTTATACCCATTGTGTAGTAGTTGAGATTGAATCGGACATTATTGACATGAGAATGATATTATAATAATAACTAACACTTGAAACCTTTTCATTTCTCTGCAATAATTATTATTTTACAAACTGAATAAGTTTTCTTATTAAATCTGTCATTACCTGTAGTTCCATTGTTCTGAGGGCTAAGAGGTCCAGGAGTTGGAGAGGATCTGGGCTCCTCTTGTTCTGCAGAAACGTGGTCTTTGCCAGCAGCTGTTACTGTAATAAAGAAGAACTAATTATCATTTGTTACATTACTCATCAATCTACGTTAATTAAACTACGCTTACGCTTTCGCTATCGTTTAGAAAATGTCTTTTGAATGGTACGCCGGACTGCACTCGCCCGTTATTGGTGCCACTCATTTTGTATGATAAACATAACCGGCCGTGTTCAGAGAGCTAACCGGCCTGCTCTCGCGCGGCATCAGTCCAATACCAACCGCTTAAGCTAAAAGCGCATTTAGAAGTATAAAAAATCGGTGTATTTCAATGGAGCCCTAAAAATATTTTTCACTTATACTGAAGTTATTTTGCCAAAGATTGATGAAGTATGACTGAATATGTACATATTTTGAAAAAAAAAAGTATAACTGTCGGTTTAAACACGCTCATCTGCAAAACTACTAGACGATTTTTCAAAGGGGTTTTATCTACAAGCCTTATCTACAATCAACTTATCAACATTAGTATAGGTTTTATATTTTTTAAACAGATGACGAATTTAATTAATTTTTTTTTCTAAAGTTATAGGACGCTACAACTAAATATAATGAAAGTAATAAAAGTTTAGCTTAATACAGTTTGTAGATGTACAGTAAAGAAAGATGGCGCTTTATGCATTGGTTCCCAGACGCTGCCTGATACAAGCATGGAACTTGGTGTATGTTGCTTTATTCACACACAATCCTACATGGCTCTCACTCGTCAGTGAAGCAAACAAGCAATAGATTTTCCATATCATTCTAACTCACGTTGTACACAAAATAGTTTTAGACATAAAAAATAAGACATAAACGAGTATAAATTCCCAGGCATAAAATAAAAAAAATATCTCCAATACAGTATTCAAAAATATATTGCCCTATCTAGTAATAAGCTGCAACATGTATACAATGTTTTGTTTCTAAAGCTTAATCCACACTGACTAATTGATCCAAAATTATTATCTCTCTCTTAGTGAAAATAAAACCAATGCGTACTGTGCTTTAAATTGTTGGTCAATTCCAACGTTGTGAATTGTTATTTCAAATTTATCTTGAGAATTTATATTTGATTTCTTTTGTTTTCGGAAAATCAACCTTCATCGTTTGTGACGTATTTCTTGATATTTCTTATACTTTCATAATATATCGACGGGAGTAATTAACGTCGTGTATTCGTTGACAAGTTTATTGACAGTAAGTAACTGACAGTGATAGTGCCAACATAAGAATGTTATGTTTGACATAAGTGACAGTTTTTTGAGTGAATATATTTTACGGTTTTCATTTTATTACAATTGATAACAGTCACGGTAAAATTTACGCGCGTTGAAAATACGTAGTCTATGATAACGTTTAAGCCGCGACCGTACTGTGCCTAGATTGCACTGCGAAATATAATTTCATCTGTTATTTCAAATCAAATCTCAAATCAAATCAAAAATATTTTATTCAGTTTAGGCTCTAATAAGGCATTTATGAACGTCAAAACTACCATCGGTTTGAAAACAACCCAGTCATCGAGAAGAACCGGCAAGAAAGTCGATTGGGTACATCTTTTTAACATATATATATATATATTTCGAATACATTATACGTTACAGTACCGTTTTTAGTGGATGCACAGAGAGAAGTCAATTCCAGGCATCACCATCGTTCACGTATTGATCCACTCTATTTCCACACTAAAACCCGCTTGACATGGTGCTTAAATTTACAGTCCGGCAAATCGGTAATATGTTTTGGGACTTTATATTAACCTAACACTATTACCTAAGATACTGTTACTGGTTTTGCTAAGTCTGAAACATGGGACGACCAGTTTGGTACAGTTTCTAGTATTTAAATCATGCCGGCCCTTTACAACGTTCACGTTCTAAACAGACCTAAAACCCAATGCGAATAAAGGCCATAGAGGCTTAAGCATAGTGAAACGGCAGAAAAACATTTAAACGTTATTTAGGGGACATATATTGTCGCGCGTAGATGCGTAGAATACAAATGTAGGTAGGTATCAGAGGGACGCAGCGGAGGTGAAGGGGAGCAGGCTCGTATATTTTGTACTTTGTATATTATGTATGTTACATAAAAACGCGTGGTGAATTCTCGCAGTGTGGCCTAAGCCTTACTACAGCGATAGCGTAGAGCTGTTCTGTTTGAACTGCGTCTATAGGTTTCGTGCTCGCGCACCTCGACCCCTGTTTATGCTTTATTGAATCGATATCGATTGTTCGAACGCTTTAGAATTTGTTTGGACACATCACTATCTCGACGTGCACGGTTCGCGGATTTAAATTTATTTTGCTTGAACTCTATGCTCAAAATATACCGTTGTATCAATACCGTGAACAGTTATTTAAAATATAAACTATTTCTTCATATATCAAATACTATGTTCGTAAGTACAATGTAAAATACTAGCTTTTGTAGGCGATTTCGCATGCTTTAATATAGATTTGGTGTAGTCCTCGAAAACGGCTTTTGAAGTGAAAACTTCTTTAGGCACATTGAGTGGTATTTTTAGCAGGAGATAAATTTATAATTTCGCGTCTTGATATGCTACTTCAACATGACCGGCCGTATTGCGCTTATCCAGCATGCGTCAGACTAGCGACACGTAGTGGAAAGGCCTGTGTAATATTGTTATTTTGCAGATCCTCATACGTTCGATTGATTAATAGACTTTATAAAAATGTATATAATTACTATATAGATATGAATATCACACTAAAGTTAATAATTTCAATAAACAAATTCTGAAATGTAAATATTGTCATTCATAGTTATTTAAATTAATTTTAATTTTAATATTGTCAAATTGTAGTTAATTAATATGAAAATTCAAAATAGAACACATTTCTTTCGTTTCTTATGCTTTTTTTTATTTCTCTGATAAATGGTATCATATGTCCTTTCGTGTATCCCTGACAATGTGCATGCATTTTTTTCCTTTATTATTTAAGCGACATTTATTATATGTAAATACACAAATGTTGTACCTAGTTTAATAAAAAAATAAAGTTATTTAAATTAAAAAAGAAGATGTTTTCACTGTATCTTATGTTACAAATAGGAAAACGAAAAAATGACAATTCTAGTGGGACTAGTGATACATAGTGATTTTCTTGTAGGACATTGTTTCATTTGGGCAGAGAACACACAAAACCTATTATGTAATATTGTTGTCCTACAGTCAGTAAAGAGAGAAATGGTCTTGTGGTATTTCTGAGCGTAGGACCGGGATAACGTACCACGCGATTTGTAGGACAATATGACTCTTAAATTATATAAATATTAAGTAATAAAAAAACAGCTGGTTAGTACTCATTTTTGATGACCTTATTATCGATACACGTTGGAAGGAGGGATTCTTTGATCAAATGTATGGTACTATGGTATTTTGTAGGACAAATATTTTTTCAAATAATTTAGATAATTATCTTCAGATTTAACAAAAAAACCCAGTTGGTAATAAATTTTCGAGAATCATCATATTCACATATTTTATTCTTGCTACCTCTGTTAGCTACCACAATCGAAAATTTTCTTACAGGAAATTGTTGGGCGTCTCATCGAAATGAAGCTACTCACGGAAAAAGCTTGATAGTACTTAATCAAGTGCAAAAATGGACCGTGGATCCTGGACTATTATAGATATGAAGAAGTAATAACAGAATTGAGTCGTTACATATAAAAATGAGATAAATCCAATTTTAGTCGTTCCTAGTATTTTACGTTATTTTTCAAGATCTTCAAATATTTTACACGTAAAATATGAAGATCAGAAAAAAAAGAACCGCATAAACGGAAAAATTTGAACTTCGCTCTCGGTGTATAAAAACTGGAAATAAAAAAAGAAACTCTTTATTGCACACACGTTGAAAATATACAAAATTAGTTACACAGTTTACAATATGTGTACAGTTAGGCGGCCTTATCGCTTAGAGCGATCTCTTCCAGGCAAACCTGAGGAGACATTTTATTTTCATAACTACCGGGTGGCAATATAAATAGACAAAAAAAATAAAAAAAATACAAAAACTATAGATAAAAAAAAAAAAAAGAAATAACGCAATACAATAGTTATATTACGACAGCGAGAGGTAATGCCGGTGGAGATATTTTTTAAATAACGTCAAGGATCTTGCCTGCCTAATATCACAAGGGAGTGCGTTCCATAGGCGTACAGCTTGAACTGCAAATGATTTACTATAAAATTTAGTGTGACAGATAGGGAATTTGAGTATATGTTGAGAGCATAGACGGCGTGATGAAGAATCTCTGCAACCTAACATCTCGAATTTATATTGTAGGTAGGGAGGGGAATTGGGATTATGAAGAACGTTATACAGGAGGGACAGGGTGTGGCTATTTCGTCGGTGCCGAATGGGTAGCCATTTAAGCTTTGAGCGGTATTCAGATACATGATCAAATTTTTTAAGTCCATAAATAAAGCGAATGCATGTATTCTGTAGCCGCTCCAATTTATTAATCAATTCCTCATTAGCGTCCAGGTAGCAGACATCAGCATAATCAATGATAGGCAAAAGTAATGACTCCTCAAGCATGACTTTAGTCGGTGTAGGTAATAAATTGCGGATTCTTCTCAACGAACTCATTGAAGCAAATATTTTTCTACTGACTTCACTCACATGATTTTTCCAAGATAGATTGTTATCAAAGATTACACCTAGATTTTTGGCTTCTCAATTTTTATTAATTCTATAACTAATTCTCTCTCCTCTTCTTTTCACTTATATGCGGACGATCTGCAGATTTATTACCAAACACCAGTGATTGATTTATCTAATGCAATAGATGTCATGAATTCAGATCTACAGAAGGTTGGACACTGGGCTGAATCCCACGGACTGTCTCTTAATCCCAACAAATCCCAATGCTTACTCATTGGTAGTAGTAGGCAATTGCATAAGATAGACTGGAACTCTTTAGCACCCATCTGCTTAAATAATGTTACAATTTGAGAAAAGCAGTGGAGAGAGTATACCTCCTTGTGGAACACCAGAGGTAATTTCGCACCACTGTGAATATTTGTCGTCAATCCGGATACGCTGACGACGGCCTTTCAAGTAGCTAAGAAACCAACCTACAACAGTAGGTGCCAAATTTATAGATTCAAGTAATGCTAGAAGGATGTCATAATCAACAGTATTAAAAGCATTACTAAAATCAAGAAGGGTAAGTATTGTCACCTTTTGGTTTTCCATGCCATGACGTATGTCATCAGAGACTATAACTAGCGCCGTTACAGTGCTATGACCAGAACGAAAACCTGATTGCAACGGATTTAAAATATTATTAATGACGTTAACTAAAGAAATTAACTTTCGTGAGCGATGATCATTTTTCAAAAGACATGTGTTAATATCACCTAGTATCAACGAGTGAGAATAAATAGGTATAAAATGATCTAGAAGATTTTCAAGAGTATTAAAATAATTTATAGTCAGGTTTGGGGAATAGAAAACTCCTAACAGAACCTTAGTGTGGGACAAGTTCAGTTCTAGGAAAAGATGCTCAGAGGTACCGGAATACTCAGAATCTGATTTTGATATTACTGAATAAGGAATATGGTTACGTAGATATATCGCTACCCCACCGCCTCCCTTCCCCGTACGGTCATTACGTATAAGTTGAAATCCAGGTAAACTATAAAGAGTTGACGCAAGACAAGGCTTTAAAAAAGACTCTGAAACGAGAATAGCATGAATGTTGGTCACATCAAACGATGTCACGATATCGGTGTAGTGATTAGGAATGCTCTGGGCATTAATATGAATTA
>MU158916.1:202675-238435 GCA_015888305.1 Antheraea pernyi | reverse complement strand
GGAGAGAGTTAAACATTTCAATCATCTTATCAACACATTGGCCCTGCCTTACTGCATTCCAGTCAAGCAACTCCGCATCCTGGCGAAGCCTTTCTATATTTAATTTAATAAAATTACGCTGCATTATTACTTTATGTTTAAGTTTAGGGGGTCGTACCTTATACGATAAGTAAACAAGATCATGATAAGAGAAGGCGTCAGCTGAAAGTTGTCCGTATGAAGCTACGTGGTCTGTAGAACTTACTATCATCAAATCTAGCAGGGAGGGCTCACAGTTTGGGAAATGATGAGTAGAACTTGTTTGTAGAATATTCAAATTTGCATCGTTAACTAAAGAAATTAATTTTCGTGAGCGATGATCATTTTTCAAAAGACATGTGTTAAAATCACCTAGTATCAACGAGTGAGAATAAATAGGTATAAAATGATCTAGAAGATTTTCAAGAGTATTAAAATAATTTATAGTCAGGTTTGGGGAATAGAAAACTCCTAACAGAACCTTAGTGTGGGACAAGTTTAGTTCTAGGAAAAGATGCTCAGAGGTACCGGAATACTCAGAATCTGATTTTGATATTACTGAATAAGGAATATGGTTACGTAGATATATCGCTACCCCACCGCCTCCCTTCCCCGTACGGTCATTACGTATTAGTTGAAATCCAGGTAAACTGTAAAGAGTTGACGCAAGACAAGGCTTTAAAAAAGACTCTGAAACGAGAATAGCATGAATGTTGGTCACATCAAACGATGTCACGATATCGGTGTAGTGATTAGGAATGCTCTGGGCATTAATATGAATTACGTTAAAGTTTTTAGGAAATAACTGGAAACACTGTGTTAGAGATTCATTTAAAGGAAGAAATTGCGAGGATGCACTATGAGAACTATCATCACTCCGCTCGTCTGATAATGTTTGTAATAAGGTTGATTGTGAAATTCCACCATAAGAGCTGTCTATACAATTATATGAACATGAAACATATTATATGAACGATTAAAATTGCATTTACCTCATTTTAAAATGTAACGACTCAATTAAAAAAAATAAAAGACAACCCCATAATGTATCCTGATAAACAAACACAATAGAGTCGTTTTTGAAGTAACTCAGTGTCTCAATAATTTGTCATTTTTGTATATATATGTGTATATCAAAGAAAAAGCTGAGTGTATTGCCGGTGACAGAATAAATAAAAGTTTTGTCGAAAAGCTAGTGGTGGCAAGTGCGGCCCGACGCGACCCGCCGCTCCGGCGTGCGACGGACACGCGCTCTCTACTGCACGGACTTTGAGACGTTAGAGTTGTTATCGATATTACTACAAAAATACATTTTTGATTGAACGAGGCGTTACTTTGCGGAAATTCATCATTAAATGTTATAGTGGACGTTTCTTTGCATTTCCGCCTGGAATAGATTGCCCGGTACCACGTCGTACCGCAACAAAAAACGTTTGATTTTATTTATCCGCGTGCCTTGGTTGACGTTTGACACTGTTGATATGTCACTGAAAAGGTTATATTTGAAACCAGTAATAGAGAGAGAGAGCGAAATATTAGTGACAAAAACAATAAAAAGAATTAAAACTGCGTTGCTTGGTTAAACATGATGGCTGTCAACGTTGTTGATATGTAACTGTAAATATAAAATTAATTAAAATATGTTGCAGATTCACGAGTAATAACCACAATCGATTACACGTGTTTCGCTCCGTATCCGAAAAAAAAAATACAAGTAAATACCGCCAATTTTGGACTTAAGCGGTACTGTTTGCATCAACGTTTGTATCTTTGGTAATGTTTGTATGTGGGATAAAAATGGGTTGCCGCTGTTCTAAAGCATTTTCGTAAGATTTTAAAATGCAAGAAGCGAAAAGAATTCTAAAGCCGATCTAGCTAGCTACAACACACAAGTGGAAATCACAGAAATTTTGTCACAAAGCATTGTAGATATATTAGGATAACAGCATTTCTTGTTTAAATTTAGTGTGTTACTATCTTGGACCATGTTCATCTTTTAATATCTGATGAGTGAATGCAACTATAACTATAACAGGCTGAGCGGTCTCTGCAACAGATTAGGAGTTGATATGGGCATCTCTGGTGACTCCATAGGCATTTTCAAGTAAAAGTTAGAAAAATATTGTTGTTGAGAGACATCAGTTTTAAATTTCATATCACATGTACCTCATTTTTGTGTACCTTAATAATATCTCTAAGTAATATTTTCCTGTGTATAACTTTTTTAACTGAAATTATATACCTTTACACATATGCTGTGGCATCTTTTAAAAACCAAACCGCCTATAACATGTTGTACATAATTAATTAATGTATTGTTTTTTTTTATTAGTTTTTTTATAAAATATGAGTACGTAGTCGCTATAAAGACAATAATCTCAGTTAAAAATCCTATGTACAATCTTTATATATGTGAATCTTCTGCCCGTGTGTATGTGACTGAACTCCTCCTAAACAGCTGAATAGATTTTGATGAAGTGTTTTGTGCGTATTCCGGTGAACTCAAGATATGTTTAGACTTACAATTGAACACGAAGTAGCGCTGTAGTTGACTTTAGATTTTTTTTTATTGTCAAGGCAGGACAACGATCACTGGCTCCACTAGTAGTTAATTAAAATAATAACAATAGTTGCTCACATTTAAATATTTTTAACATGATTAATGAAATAAACGAACAGAAAAAAGGTGCGAACCAAGAGTCTGCAGAAATGATGAAAAAATTGTATCGGTCACAGGCTGCTAATAAATAAAAGCTTATGAGGTATTAAAATTTATCGTATATCGATATGTCTACGTGTCACATCCCTAATCGTTATGGAGTGCGGTGCGCGTGGCAGGCGACACCTAGCCCCGGGCGCCGCTTTCATCTCGCCTACACAATTACTGCTCGAAAATATTCTGCGGTTATCATATTTATGTTATACTTGCGTCAGCGTGCGACTTCGCTCGTATATTAACCTATGCTAATGTTTCAAAAAGTCGTGGTGGCCTAGTGGTTTGACCGGTGGAATATTATTTCGATGTCCGCAGGTTCGTACCCCGGCATGTAGCAACGAATTTTTCGGAATTCGCGTACATTTACTAATTTAAATTGGAACACTATCGGCTGACGGTGAGGGAAAACATCGTGAGGGAACCTGAACCTGAGAAATGTTCTTGTAACTACTGTATGTAGGAAAAATATAGAACTGTGGATTTCTCAGAGTTTGAAATCGCCAATACGTCGTGGGCTGGCATGGTGATTATGCCCATACCTTACTTCGCGAAGAGGCTTATGGCCCTGCAGGCTTACAGGCTGATGATGAATATTACAAAGCACAATTATTTATTTCAACACGCATATCTCTGGGACCGCCCATCGGATTTGAAAGATTATTTTCGAGTAACATTTACTCTTTGTTTCATTAAAATCGGTTTGGTCTATTCAAATTTATTTTAATTTTAATGACGACGCGGCTTTAAGTTCGAGATAAAAGTACATAAGTAAATAAACTTAATACATTTAGATGACTTTGTTAATCACTGTTTTTTTACATAAAGTTCAACGCTGACGAAGTCGCGGGCGCAGCTAATAAAGTATGAAAACCCACTACATGACAGACTAAGCTCCCGCCAAAAAATCAGGCATAGATTAAATATTTCTGCTGTCGAGTTTTTTTTTTTTAATCTCGCTTCTAATGCAACGAGTTGCCAATCGTTTGGAGATACCAACGGCAAATGACAGCGTGATTTATCGCGCACACTTGTCTTGTACGACACTGGAGCTGCTCTAAAGCCTTAGTATGTTAGAGCATATAATTTATTACATTTTAATGGTTGTTTTTTTATCAATCTAAAGTACGCGTTATAAAAAAAGAAAACGTGCCCCTGTATGTCCATCTGCCTGTTTAACTTTAAGATATCTGAGTTACATGAACTTTGTTTTTGAAGTTAAACTTTTTTGTTACATTTCTTTACGCGTTACGTGTAAATAAAAAAAAATCGAAGAAAATCAATCGATTGGTTTTTGTATGATGAGTGCAACGACAAACCTATATTATTTTATTTATATATTATAAGATACATTATAAAATACCCTGATTTTTGGATGATATCTCGTACTTAAGTTGGGCTACTATTCTAATAACAATAACTTTTGATAGACTGAACAGATTTTGATGAAACAAATACTAAATGTTACTTGACTGTATGCTCTATGATATATGCCGTTTTACCATATACATAGTAATTTAGAATTGATGCCTGCATCAACAAAGAGACAGTCATTTCTGAAAATGGTATAAATGTATTTAATTACTTATTTTTGGTCACTAGCAATTTTTTTTTAACAATTATCTGATAAGTATAGGCATGTAAAATTTACATCTTTATTATAAGTATATATTTTTTTAATGAAACGTTTTTTTCCTTCGCCTCAATTTTTTTCGTCCATCTATCGCATGTCCCATTACAGAAGGCTTTTTTTTTTCCTCGAACTGACTACGCTATTGACCCGGCAGGGTCTTCACAGCTTCACCGGACTACTAAGGTTGGCGCTTAAGGTACACAACCGATTTGGTTTTTAGGTAACATACACAAGGGTGCACGCGCACCTCGGCTTGGGCTGTTACCTGGAAAAAGTCGCGTCTGACCTAGCTAACTATTCTAAGCTATTCATACATATATACATTTGTGAACCATACAATCGAAATTGCATGATTCACAAATGAATACGTGTATATCGGAATGAAACGAACTAAAACTATTCGATTCAGTTCGTTGAGGGAAAAAAACAAAACCCTCCCACCATGTGTATATATGTGCACGTGTGTGAGAGAGATGATCTCATATGTGTGTTCAATTGATGTAGGTGAGTCACTGTATCGCGATAATAATATCTCGAGGGCGCCGCGCGGGGGTGACCTAGGCTCGACATATTACTGAGAACCGCGATGTGTGCGGGAGCGAAAGAGGATCCCTTCCCTCGCGGTGGCGCGAGGGTCGGTTACAAAAGCGTGGGCGCAACATGCATTTAATAAGATCGAATTTAAAAATTGGCTGAGCGTTATATCGTTTTCTAGTATGATTTTAATTTTCATAATATATACAAGTATAACGAATAAATGGTGCTACTAGTTGCCTTTTCTTCTCATAAAATTCTTTATTACTACTTTCTACTAATATTCCTATTCAGATGTATACTTATTTATTAATATTATATTTATTTAAATAATACTCTAAATCATTGTTAGAACTTACATACGCTTAAAAAGATACATGTTAATGTCACAGCATTTTAATGTAAAATCTGGCAATTCAAACGACTTAAGCAAGCGCCAGGAGGTAGCGCGGTGCGATATAGTATATGTACTTACATTAATCAATTTATCTTCTTAACTAATGAAAGGCCCATTTTAAAATGTATAGTGTATTATAAGTGTACTTTGGGCCATGGTATTAAAATTTTGTTTTGAAATATTTACTTTCCGGTTTTGCATATGAAAAAAAAGTATTTTTCAAGTTTGACTTTATTTTTAAAAAGAGCAATAATTTATCTATATCAATCGCTACCTTCGATATTTTATTGCAAATCTGTTTAATTCGAAAACCTTTAAAACTTAAAGTTTAGTTGAATCCTTGCTAATGTCATAAGTGTAATTGGAAGTTTGTTTGTTTGTTACACTCGCACGCCTTAAATAGGTATACAACTATTTTTTATTTTGCAGGAATATTGTCGGTGATACCAAAAAGAACGCAGGGTATCTTTTATGCAGTATAAAGTACTGCTTTCAAGTGATAGTTCTAGTGTACATTAACGCGAATAACCTTAGTTAGTAATTACTCTGTGCGACAGAGAGAACTCTAAAAAACTGATGCAAGTCGATTTTAACCCATCATCTCATTCATCTCCCCAACGTGCCAAATCAAATGTCGGGTACTGCATATATTTTTTATTTATCTTACCCTAGGTGCGGGGCCCGTAGCATTTGCTATTTTCAATAAGTCTTATTTGATCTTGAACCGTTAAAAGTTAACTTCATTAGCACCGTGCTAACATACGGGCGTATCGCCTGTACTCACGTCAATGCGCCTGCAGGAGTCGTCCCATTCTGCGGGTTGTATTCTGATTATGCCGGCCTTTTAAAAGACTCAAATCAAGGATTCCTTATTTATATTATCTTAGGTACGGTATCCCAAGTTATCACACTGAGATACCTGAATTAAAAGAAAAAAGAATTGTGTGATTTTATGAAACCACGATACAAGTGAAACTTTTTTTCGGATCGTAAGTATTTAATTGAAATTTTTCCGAAAATTACTTGATTTAAGATATTAACATCCTGTTTTTAATCTTAGTTCAATAATTGGTAAATGGGAATGATATTGGGAAATCAATAGTAGACGAGATATCCAACTATACATTTTAATTTTAAACTGCGTATTAGAGTAGGGAAAACATAAATATAATTATTTAGATGATACACATATTGGCGTTGGTTGCTCTACCGAACGCCTATCACTTTACCCCTACTACGCAACCACGTACCTTCTGTAATGGAGTTCCGATCGGACCGTCGACTCGAGCGGTTTGTCCGTTTTGCTGCGCGCGCTAAGTTCGATTTTAATACTCGTGATTTAGTGACGTCAGTTATTGTATTGTTTCGATCCGGCACACCTGCGCTGCACAGGTGCGCTGCACACCTGCGTTCCACACCTGCGTTCCACACCTGCGTTCCACACCTGCGTTCTTTTTCCTGGAACTGAGTGAGACCTTTCCTTTGTATTTATTTATTGCTTTATCTATTTCTTGGTATATTTATTTATTTACTCATTTATTGATCGAAACAATACAATAACTGACGTCACTAAATCACGAGTATTAAAATCGAACTTAGCGCGCGCAGCAAAACGGACAAACCGCTCGAGTCGACGGTCCGATCGGAACTCCATTACAGAAGGTACGTGGTTGCGTAGTAGGGGTAAAGTGATAGGCGTTCGGTAGAGCAACCAACGCCAATATGTGTATCATCTAAATAATTATATTTATGTTTTCCCTACTCTAATACGCAGTTTAAAATTAAAATGTATAGTTGGATATCTCGTCTACTATTGATTTCCCAATATCATTCCCATTTACCAATTATTGAACTAAGATTAAAAACAGGATGTTAATATCTTAAATCAAGTAATTTTCGGAAAAATTTCAATTAAATACTTACGATCCGAAAAAAAGTTTCACTTGTATCGTGGTTTCATAAAATCACACAATTCTTTTTTCTTTTAATTCAGGTATCTCAGTGTGATAACTTGGGATACCGTACCTAAGATAATATAAATAAGGAATCCTTGATTTGAGTCTTTTAAAAGGCCGGCATAATCAGAATACAACCCGCAGAATGGGACGACTCCTGCAGGCGCATTGACGTGAGTACAGGCGATACGCCCGTATGTTAGCACGGTGCTAATGAAGTTAACTTTTAACGGTTCAAGATCAAATAAGACTTATTGAAAATAGCAAATGCTACGGGCCCCGCACCTAGGGTAAGATAAATAAAAAATATATGCAGTACCCGACATTTGATTTGGCACGTTGGGGAGATGAATGAGATGATGGGTTAAAATCGACTTGCATCAGTTTTTTAGAGTTCTCTCTGTCGCACAGAGTAATTACTAACTAAGGTTATTCGCGTTAATGTACACTAGAACTATCACTTGAAAGCAGTACTTTATACTGCATAAAAGATACCCTGCGTTCTTTTTGGTATCACCGACAATATTCCTGCAAAATAAAAAATAGTTGTATACCTATTTAAGGCGTGCGAGTGTAACAAACAAACAAACTTCCAATTACACTTATGACATTAGCAAGGATTCAACTAAACTTTAAGTTTTAAAGGTCATGTTTCCTATCATTATGGTATTCTGCCGTGGGGAACGGCTGCTAAGGTAGAGACCATATTTTTATTACAAAAAACGGGCAGTTCGAGCAATATACAATATGGGACCTCACGAATCATTAAAGACGAAGTTTCTGGAATTCGTTATCATAACTCTACTCTCCCAATATATTCTTGATAATTTATTTATGTGCGTAAAAACTTTGATAAAGCACTTTTTGTAAAAGACCGGCATGATTTAAATACTAGACACTATAACAAACCGTTTCGCATGTTTCAAACTTAGTAAAACCAGTAAGAGCTTTTTGGGTAAGGTGTTAGGTTTTACAACAAAGTCCTAAAGAATATTAGCGACTTGCCGGACTGTAAGTTTAAGCGCCATGTCAAGCGAGTTTTGGTGTCTAAATTCTATTATAGAGTGGATCAAAATGTGAACGAAGGTGACGTATGGAATTGACTTCTCTCTGTGCATCCACTACAAACGATTGTAACGTATAATATATTCGAAACATATATGTTAAAAAGATGTACCCGATCGAGTTTCATGGCGTTTCTTCTCGATAACTGGATTGTTTATCCGAGCCGATGGTAGTTTTTATGTTCAAAAGTGTCTTATTAGGGCCTGCACTTAATAAAGTATTTTTGATTTGATCTGTACAGACGAGAGAGATTTATATTGTAAAAGGAGGCTTACAGCCAACTATTATTTATTATAAATTATATTTCGTATATACTTTACACTAATTTAAATCATTTTCGATAGCTATAATACATTAATTTTTAATCTATATATCTATCTATGAAATTACAAAAATAATTAGTTAAAAACTTACAATTTGATTTTTTTCGGTTTTGAAGTTATAACTTAACCATATTAAACTAACAAATAGAACTACATTGTGACAGTTACAATGTATAGTTTTTATTATTTTATAAATTTATGTATAAGTAAATCATAGTTAAAGTTCCAAGTTAGCTTGTCGTGTAACTTCGCACACATAAATTAAATGTATCAGATGTTAGTATGGAAGCAGTAAAAAGATCCTTCGAGCCGGATTTGAACCAGCGACCTATGGATTCCAATTTTACATGTTCACTCTACAGTCCACCGCTCTACCAACTGAGCTATCGAAGGCTTGTATGTTGCGAATGTAAAGCTGTACAAACATTTGCCTTTTACGTATTCGTTATATAATATAATTATTGTGAAAGGTGTCTACAAGCGATGGAATTACGTTGTACTAGTGATCGCCTAGTGGTCGAGATTCGACCATAATTCAATAAGACCAAAGAACATAATTATTATTTCAGTTCAATTAATTATTAATTTACATGAATTTATATAATTACTAGCTGACCCATGCAACTTCGTCTGCACCAAATCGGTTATCACTGGTTACAATAGTATTTTTAAACGTGAAACATTTTAATAAATCCTGATTGCAGCCACACACAACGTTTCCAATTGTAAATCCAAAATATCAAGGGACTCACTCAAACATATACCCAGATGGTATGTGAGGAATCTTTTAAAAAAAGCCAAGAACCCGTTGGTAGCGTCATCGACCGGGTTCAATTAAGATAAAAACTAACCTACATATATTGGTGGTAATTAAAAAAAAAGCTTGAGGGGTCTATGCACCCTCGGTTGGAACGAAGTTTCTTTCCCTTTTTTGTAGATGTTTACTGTAGAGTCAGTATAATTTACATTATAAAATATCAAGTTGATAGAGTTACATTGTAAATTAAACTATCATTATTACATAGGATAAAACAAAGTCCCCTACCGCGTCTGTCTGTCTGTCTGTTCGCGATAAACTCAAAAACTACTGAACAGATTTTCAAGGGGTTTTCACCAGTGGATAAAGTGATTCACGAGGAACGTTTTAGTATATAATTAGTCAAGGATTTTTTTATAGTCAGGGCGGAACGTCTGCCGGGCCCGCTAGTAAAATATATATTTATAAAATAAATAATGATAAATTAAACACTGAATGATCTGGGATAATCAAGTTAATACATCAATAGGTTGATTGAGTTGGTTTGTCATTGAAATGAAAATGAAATTTATGTATGTACATATATATTACACTTGTATTAAACTTTTTCACACTCCATCATTGTATTGAAGAAAAATATAAATATGAGAAAGATATGACGCGTCAAGGCATCAACTGTCACTTGCCTCTATCTATACGTCTAAAAGCTAAGCAATGGTTTCGAGAGCGAATTTTAATAAGCCATATTTTTATATATCTTTATGTTCTTAATAACGTGCGGGCTACCTGGCTGCCGGTAATTGTTGCGTTTATTAGTGCATATCGCACCTTTGCAGGCAAAAATATTGATTTTTAAATAATTTGAGAATGTTTTGTTTTTCACTAACTTTGAAATTTATTAACAATACATAATTGATGTTACTTTTTGTAAATAAAAAAAGTATGTTCAAGCCATGTTAAGATAGCTGTAATTTTAATATTATTTTATTTAGACATAAAATAGGGTAAATTAAGAATATTGTGTATAGAATAACTTAGTTATAACTATAGTTTAGCACGACACTGGCTGTATGATAAAGATAGCGATAATTGTGGCTGCGCCTGTTATTCAACATGACTTCAGTCCCAAATAATATATTTACGTTTATCGTTGTTTCTCATTGTTTGCGATGAAATCTTAATATCATAATGGTTAATAAAATGAAATATGTTCTGTGCAATGGAAACAATGTAATGGTTTGAAATGAAGTATTTTTAATTATAAAGAATACCATCGGGCACATTATAGTCAATAACTAAATTGTCTGGTTATATAAAGTCATGTTTTTAATAACGTTTAAAAAGAAAGTATTACTGAAAAGAAAGTTTTCTAAAATTATTTATAAATCAATATTTTTATCTGTAAAGGTGTGATGCTTTTTTTTCGAACTGACTACGCTATTGACCTAGGAAGGTCTTAACCGCTTTACCGGACTACTAAGGCGAGCACTTAAGGCACTCTGCCGATTTTATTTGACATCTAGTTCAAGGGTGCGCGGCACACCTCGGCTTGGGTTGTCGCCTGATACATGCAATTCCTTTTCCCCTTACTTTCCGCTTTGGTTGGAGCGACACGAGATCTCATTGGACTTCATCATGTCGCCCCAAGCGGATGGTCCAGCGTCAAACAGACACCAGATAAATTATTCTATCTCTCAAGCAAATTATTTGTAAAGGCTAACTTTCATAAAGATCGGTTAAGTCGTTTCGAAATTCATAGCGGACAAATATCATGACACTCAATTTTTGTATATTATATTTAAGATATGAAGGGCGGTCGTGAAAAGTTAAAAGTTGACATGAAATATTGAAAGCAAATTATAGTCAATTGTCTAGCTACGGCCATCCAATAATCAATGCCTTTGTATATAGGCGGTTCCAGTGAATAATTTAATGAACTTAGATTGTACTACGATGGATCGGAAACGTTGCTTGAATTAATTTTACATGCAAATTATGAACAAGGCAGAAAAGGGAACGTAAGTGAGCTACAAATAATGTATTTAAATTTGTAGACAATAGCAGAAATTTTTTGGGGTGTAAGGGGTGTCGAATAACATCTAAGTCTTGAGACATCCACCTCACCTGCACGTGGTGCACCCTGCTCAATAACGAACGAGGCAATGGCGAAGCGGAGTGTTAAGGTTTTACAGCCTGACTGGTCGCAACCACCATGTATATGGCGAAAAAGCCCGTCAAATGATTCGCTTCTGCGGGTCGCGTTTCGGGATCAGCCTGTGCATATCCCGTTTTTCGCAGGCCGGCATGACAGCGGCGACCGGCGATGGACAGTGTGTCACTCGGTGGTCGCCATTGTTTCTGGATTGTACTGTGCTTACCATCAGGCACAGTACAGTCATTTCGCCGTGCTACAATAAAAAAAAAAAGAAATATTGCTGTTTTTATTTTTATTTTTTATACTGTATAGGTTTTATCGCTTGACCACAATCTCATCTGATAGTAAATGACAATGTGCTCTAAGAGGGTAAACATGATAAACTTACAAGGGACTGGCTCTAAATTGCAGCTGCCGGGATACATCAACAGGTGCTTGACGACCAATTTTCATTATGAAGGTGGTATCTAGCCAGGCGGACCGAAAAGCCCTACCAATATATTACGTTTTCCTTCGCCGAAAGTTCCCACTCAGTTGCTAGGATTCGAAACTACGTCCATCGACACGGTGTCCGAATACGCTATCAACTAAGTCATCATCATAAGCAGGTTTATAGATTTACCTGAAGTTAGCCCGAATAATAATAGAAAACCTTGCTCTACATAATATAGGAAGCACTATGTCTAACAAAAACTGTATTACAGCAGATATACGGCTGATCATTTGGCATATTAGAACGTATATTTTCACGAAAATAACCCGAGTGCGATAGACTACATTAAAGATAGTTGCGGTAACTAATACCAAGTTATAATTAAATACCTACATATCCTGTAAAATTGTAAAAAAATGTGTTCGTGATTTAGGTATAAGATTAATCCTTATCAACATGCTATCTGTAGGTGGTAGAGCAACGCTGAAGCTATTACTGGTTTCAGCATTAATGGGTCGACTTGCCCACCACCCACTCATAGAAAACCGACGTGAAGTAACAGTGCTTGTATTTTTCATTAGGTCAGTAAGAGCGCCGAAGGCCCACCTCCCCTGTCCTCTCCCCCCTCCTTTCCGTTCCCCCAAACACAGGGTGGCAACGCACTTTCGAGTCCCCTGGTGTTGTTAGTGTCTATGGACTGTGGTGATCACTTAACATCAGGTAACCCACCTGTTCGTTTGTCTGTTATGACATAAAAAACATAGTGACTCTCGTCGTTAATTTTGCAGTATTTAATTACATATAATCATTAGCTAAATTAGTCTGGCGACGCTGTAAAGAATTGACAGGCCAATAGCGTTATCAGTTCGAAAAAAAAAGAATAACTAAATTTCTTTCAGATTTATGATACATATTTCAGATCACTATGCTAACCAATTACTCAACTCAATTTCTCTGTTACTGGTGCTATTTTCAAACTTCCTCTGATATATTCATTCCTAATCTTATCCATTCTAGTTACACCACACATCCACCTTAACATTCGCATCTCTGCCACATGTAGTTTTCTCTCCTCCGTCTCTCTCGTCGCCCAGCACTCAGATGCGTATATATCCAAAAACTATAATATAATTATGTGAAAGAATTCTACATATAATTTAATTTCAAGACGGCATCGAAAAGTTTGTGTATGGATCTAATAGACATTTGTTGTTTGTAATAGTATTTTATCTGATAGCTACGCGAATTCTGCGACTTTGTATGTCATTTACAACTCGTGTATCAGTGTGTACACGCGAACAAGTGAAAGTTCTTTGGCTTATATGTATTAAATTATAAACACACTAGCGGGCTACGTGGACGTTATCTTGCCCTAATAATAAAAAATAACCCTGAAAAATTATATACCTGAACCTTCCCCGTGAATCACTTTATCTAATGATAAAAAACCGCATGAAAATCCGTTTAGTAGTTTGTGTTTTTATCACGAACGGACAGACAAACAGACGTGGCACAGGACTTTGTTTTATAATAAGAAGTGATGAAGCTCCGTAGTATAAATACTAAACTATATATTTACTAATTTTAGTATACTATTAGATCCAGACAGACACTTATAACACATATACTTCTACATACATACAAAATACATACCTGTCTTAGCTTAACGCATATCACTAAATTTTTTAACTGTCGTGATAAAGAAGTTTCACTTTAAAAAAAAACCTGACACTTCTAAACATTGCAGCTCAGACGAACAATCACTTGTAGACATAAAATTTCCTATCCAGTAAAAGCTTAATCCTTGAGAATTATATAGGTAGGTCGAACCAAGCGCCGCGTAACGAGTGGGCGGTACCTTCTAGCAAACAACATGAATAAACACCGTGTGAAACTAACAAGGCGGACGGCGACCGAGCTTAATTCTACTTACTTTAACTTGCGCTTCAATAGTCCCGGATTCGGTGACAAAAATTTTAAAACTTAATTAACTGTGAATTATTAAAAGCTTAAGGTTATAGTTATTTTTATTAAACTGACACTTTATTATGAGGGGCGTGTCAGCGAGATGAAATGAATGCATTTTTAATATAAAACATTAGCTGTGCCCGCAACTTCCTCCGTGTGAAACCTAATGTAAAAAAACAGTGACGAATAAAATCATCGGAATGTATTGTAATGTATTGTCATATTCTACTTATGTAATTATTTTTAATGATTTAATATTATACATTTATAATATTTAATATGGCCTTTATAATATTTTTATTAACTAAAATGATATTCAATTGATTTAAACACTAACGACACCCTATTAGAGCTGGGCATATAAGAGGCAAATGTCATCGATAGGAGAGTACTTGTTTGTCGAAGTTATTTTAAGGCGAAGCTCTGCTCGGATAAATAATCGCAGTGCATACAGTGTTACTGTTCATTGGTTCCTCTGACTGACCGAATACAAGTTATTCATTACAGTATTAAGTCCCTTTACTTAGATGTTTATTTTTCTGTCGTATTTAAGCCGCATCGTCATTAATAACTTTTAATAGACCGAACCGCTTTTAATGAAACAATAACTTAATGCTACTCAAATATATTATGCTTTATAATTTTCCTGAAGAGGTTTTTTCATAAACGCAGTATTTTAGCAGTAATGCGTGTATATATAAACAGACATTTCTAGACACCTGAAATAATTTTATATAATTTTATTATTATAATAATTTTATATGAGGTGGTTCTCACGTTCCCACGTTGGTGACGAGCCCCCAATTCCTCGTACTATCATCGTGTTGATTCTGCTTGGAGAGGTTGACATGCAAAGGCGACCTATACTTCGCTTTAAGGATTGCACTAAACGTGACATGGCTGCATTCAACATCCCAAGCCCCCAGAGGAAGGAGCTAGGCATATACCGTGCTAAATGGTGTCGTCTAATTCACGAAGGCCAATCAAAGCACAACACGACCTGGTTTCGGCAAGTAGAACAAAAACGCATGAGGCGTCACAAGCAGGCCTCCTACCCCCGTCCACTTGGGGGTACAGATGTACATACTTGCCGAATTTGCGGTCGAGTGTTTTCAGCCATTTACGAAACTGCCGCCAGAATGCTACTTATATCATCTTTTACAGATACAAAGGCTTATAGATAGAGACAACTTTTAAATGTCAATTACATTAGAATTTTTGTCTGTTTATCTGTTTGTCTGTGCGTTTGTGCACGCTAGTCTCAGGAACGCCTTATCCGATTTAGATGTGGGTTTCACTAATATATCGTGGTAAGCTTTATTTAACATTTAGTGTTTGTTTCATGTCAATCGGTTCAAAAATAAAGTTATGCCGATTTAAAGAACCACGTCGAACATTTGCTAAACTATCTATCTACTATTCTTTCTCTGTTCAGTAGCATTGACTGAAACTTTACTAAATTTCATAATAAAAATAATCGTCTATATAAAATTACGATTATCTATACATATAATAAAAAATGAAGTGTCTGTATGTAATATCAAAATAAATTTTTTTCACTGATTGGGTATGAAAGTATACACTAGCTGTTAACCGTGGCTTCGCCCGCAGTACTATCTTCAAAACAGTTCAACCGATCTTCACGAAACTTTCACTAAAAGATAGCTGACGTAATAAAAAGTAATTGAAGCCATTTTAGTTTATACTAGCTGTTAACCGTGGCTTCGCCCACTGTGCTGTCACCAAAACGGTTATATCGATTTTCACGGTATTTTCACTGGTAGATAGCGAACCTAATAAAAAGTAATTGGTGTTATTCTATTTTAGACTAGCTGTTACCCGCGACTTTGTCTGCATGAAATTTAGCAAGATTTCAACTCATTCTTTATTTTTAATAAGAGAAATAATTATCAGCCTATTGTTTACAATTTGGCATTATAATTATTAATAACATTAATGATATAGAGGTTTTCCTAAAAAGATCTTAGATGTTACACAAATCACGTATAGAGTCAATGCAGTCGGGAATGGCAATAAACACTCTGAAGGAACTGTAACTATTTATCCGGGCAGAGCTTCGCCTTACAGTAACTTCCACATAGGAGTGCGTGCAGGAACAGACAAGCGTTTATTTTTTGTTTAGTCATTAAATCTTAAATATAATAATGGCAATGTATATTAAATATAATGTAAATGTAAATCTTAATAATAATATTTTAAGTTTTGGTTTCGTTAGTTCCTTATACAGTGTAAGTGAGCACTGAGGTAGTTATATGGTGGGTTAAGGTTCCAAATTGTTGTTGATGACAAACCTCATTTGGCACGCTTTTTGTATTTATATATCGAATGTACACGTTACATATTACTTTTTGTGGCGTGCGCGTTGTACTTACAATTGTCTTTAAAGAGCGCTTCTGTAATTGTACATAGTCTCGCAATTCTATAATTCTTTAATACGATTTTTTAAAAAAACGCGTGCGGAGCTGCGGGTACAGCTAGTTATTAATAAAAATATTGAAAAATTAAATCTTATTTTTGCCGTACCGTGAAGCCGTGGAACAATCTCCCGGCTAGTGTGTTCCCCCCTTCCTATAACATGGGGTCCTTCAAGCGTAACGTGAAGATATATTTACGCAGGTCGGCATCATAGCGGCGATCGGCGAGGGATAGCACATCTCCCGGTAGTCGCCATTGTTTTTGTATTGTACTATGCTCACCATCAGGCAAAGTGCAGTCACTTTGCTGTCCAACAATTAAAAAAAACATTGAGAAACATCATTATCACTACATAGTATAAAACAAAGTCGCTTTCTCTGTCCCTATATCCCTATGTATGCTTAAATCTTTAAAACTACGCAACGGATTTTGATGCGGTTGAAGAGGAAGGTTTATAAGTATAATAACATCGATTAAATAGTGGAGAAATACTGTTTTTTTTTAGGTTTCTAATGTGATGTCGTAAATAATTACATAACCGATTCAATGCAGACGAAGTTGCACGGGTCAGCTAGTATAGTATAAAACCAAGTGGTCTGCCATGTATGTTCGCAATAAACACAAAAACTAACGAACGGAGTTTAACGGAACGGACAAACAGAACTTATTTTTTTTTATACTTTAACTTTATTTATTTATAACATTTCTGTTAAGTTTTATGGCAACGAGAATTGTTTCGCGGACGTTAGTGATATCGGGTAATTAACCCCTCTTTCTACATACGCGAAAAAATATACGTAAAACTAGCTGGCCCAGCGGTTGTTGTCCTGCCTTGCTAATAAAAAAATCTTCAAATTCAGCCACAACGCCACCTACCGGGTTTAATTGCAAATATAAACCATTCTTGAATACATCTGAACACACACAAAAAAATTCATCAAAACCTATCCAGCCGTTTAGGAGGAGTTCAGTAACATACACACGTAGAGAAGAATTATACTTATATGTATATAAAGATTTTTTTTATATTATTGTTGCCAAACGAACAGGCGGGTCATCTGATGGTAAGTGATCACCGCCGTCCATAGACACTAGCAACACCAGGAAAGTCGCAAGTGCGTTGCCAGCCTGTGTTTTGGGGTTGGGGGAGGAGTGGGGAGGGTTGCACGGGTTCGGCGGGCTGGGAGGTAGTCTCACAACTGGGCAGCCTCAGTCGGGTGTGGCGTGGGAAACGCCTGCCGCAGGGGGTGTTGCGGAGCTTGCTAACGCAACCCCGGGACACTCCCATAGTGCGGCGTAGGTTGTCGTGGAGTTTTTAGCCGGTTAAAGTCGCCGTATGGCACCACCCCTGCGTGGCAGCACAATGGCTGGTAGTCGGTTCAGGTCAGGCCCTCCCCCGGGGGCCTGACAGTCCATGACGGATTTTTCTCTAAAAAGGAGTGGGGAGGAAGGGAAGCGGGGAGAGGGGAGATGGCCTCCGGCGCTCTCACCGACCGAACTAAACACAACAATGTAAGCACTGTTACCTCAGGTCGGCTTTCTGTGAGAGGGTGGTAGTACCCCGGGCGAGCTGACCCATTCATGCTGAAACCAGTAATAGCTTCAGCGTGGCTCTACCACCTACAGTGCAGTACAGATTATCCTGATTGAGTTCCTTCTTGACTCTCCGTTATAGAAAAATATTTTCCAAACCAATGCTTTCTTATGGCAAGAACGCTAGACAGATGTGAGGTATAGGAATTGATTGTAATTGAATATACACTAGAAATATAAAATAATAGGTCTTTACCTATGAAATTTCCGTTCTGCAGTACTGGCCATTTCAAATCAAAATAATTTCTGTTTGGCTAAGAATTCTAATTTCAAATTAATTTTATTTTAAAAACATGGATTTCTTTTTTCCATAAGTAGTCATTTGTTTATTGATTAGTGTTACATTTTCATCGCATTTCAATCTTTTTTGTCATCATGGATACGTTAAAAATTCGAGTAATTATGGAATATGAGTACCGTCGTGGCAGCAACGCGGCACAAGCGGCACGCAACATCAACGACGTTTACGGAGCTAACACTACAAACCAACGCACCACTTGTTATTGGTTTGCTCGCTTCCGTTCTGGGAATTTCGACCTGAAAAATGAACCTCGCGGTCGTCCGAAGACTTTGGTCGACAATGACGAATTAAAGGCGATTGTGGAAGCTGATGATACACAATCTACGGCTGAATTAGCAGCAGCTTTCGATGTTAGCGTCAAAACAATATTGGTCCATTTGCGTCAAATTGGCAAGGTAAAAAAGCTTGACAAATGAGTGCCCCGCGAACTCAATGATCGCCATCGCGAAGTACGCGTCGAGGCGTGCCTTGCACTGCTAAACAGACACACAAATGAAGAAATTTTGAACCGCATCGTTACCTGCGATGAAAAATGGATTCTGTTTGATAACCGCAAGCGCTCAGCAAGTTGGTTGGATCCTGGTTCAGCACCTAAACAATGCCCTAAACGAAAACTTACCCCTAGAAAAGTGATGGTCACTGTTTGGTGGTCTAGCGCCGGTGTGATTCATCACAGCTTCTTACCAAACGGAGTGAGCATTACTGCAGATGTGTACTGTGAAGAACTGAACACAATGATGGAGAAGCTGGCACTTCTTCAACCAGCATTGGTTAATCGCTCGTCTCCACTGCTCCAGCACGACAACGCGCGACCTCTTACTGCGTAGCAGACGGTTTCCAAGTTGCAAGAACTGGGGTTGGAAGTTCTCCGTCATCCGCCCTACTCACCAAACCTTGCCCCTACAGACTACTACTTTTTCCAGAATTTGGATAATTCCTTGGCGGGAAAAAAATTCAATACCCGAGAGGCAGTACAAAATGCCTTTAAAGAATTTGTTGCCTCCGTCCAGCTTATTTCTTTAAGAAGGGCATAATTAAACTGCCACTGCGTTGGCAAAGATGCATTGATTGCATGGGTCCTTACTTCGATTAATACAAACAAAAAATACGTGAAAAATTATCGTTTAATTTTTTTCATATACAACGGCAATTTCATAGGTAAAGACCTAATATTAAAATGAATAAGCTTCTTAAATTTTGTTTTCAAACAAACTTCTCGTTAGCTATCTGGTCTTACAACCTAACGTGATACAAAAGTAATAGGAACAAACCTAGAAAAGACATCTAGCTCTCGATTCTTACTCTCAGAATAGCCGAATATTACATACATTAGAACTATCAAACAATTTCACATATTAAGATGGACATGAAACTACCAAAATCCAATTATCGTGAAAGAAAACCCGTATTTTATATTCGACACGGATATAAATGGAAAGAACGCGAAACAACTAAGCTTTATACTTGAATTTAAACACGGCATTCGGTGAATACACTCCTCGTGGAAATACCTCCATACGTAGAACAATAGCAACTGGAAGCGACTACTACGGCCGTGAAATCGGTTTAAGGTGGTAGAGCCACGCTGAAGCTATTACAGGTTTCAGCATGAATGGATCGGCTCGCTCGGGGTAGTACCACCCGACCCACAGAACACCGACGTGAAGTAACAGTGCTTGCATTGTTGCGTTTCGTTCGGTCAGTGAGAGTGCCGGATACCACATTCCCTTCCCCCGAACACAGGCTGGCAACGCACTTACGACTCCCCTGGTGTCGCTAATGTCTATGGACGATGGTGATTACTTAACATCAGGTGACCCACGCGTTCGTTTGCCTCCTATGATATAAAAAAATACCTGCCGGAATTTATACCAAAAATATAAATACGTAAATGGGAGTTTTTGGCGGGATCTTTGTCTGAAGTCGGTCTGTCGGGAGTCTGTCATGTAGTGGATTTTATATTTTATTGATAATCTTGTGTTATTTGACTTTTTATTTTGTAATATCGGTGGTGTTTTACCTAAAATAGTTTGGTTATTGTACACAGTAGGTGGCGCTGCGGTTGACTTTCAAGGTTTTTTTTTATTATCAAGGCGGAACAACGTCCGCCGCGTCCGTTAGTCAATACATATTATAAAACTAAGTACTTTGCCACGTCTGTCTGTCTGTACGTGATAAATTCGAAAATTACTGAAGGGATTTTCATATGATTTTCAACAATAGATAAAGTGAGTCGTGAGTATTATCAAGGCGGAACAACGTCCGCCGCGTCCGTTAGTCAATACATATTATAAAACAAAGTACTTTGCCACGTCTGTCTGTCTGTACGTGATAAATTCGAAAATTACTGAAGGGATTTTCATATGATTTTCAACAATAGATAAAGTGAGTCGTGAGAAAGATTGAGTTATACAATTTGTCAAGGTTATTTCTTATTTTCAGAGCGCTAGTATAGTATAAATCCGACACGACGATTGACAAATAATAGTTTTTTTTTACGTCTACGAAACTGTGTTTAATTAATCTTACAATTTGAAGTTATGTATTCTCTAAATATACTTCAAATTAAAACTTAAACTTAAACACTCCTGCACGTAAACACAACTTACACTATTGAAACGGTGCGTATTAAAGAAATATAAAAGAAAAATAACTAATAATTAAAATTTACCTTAAAAAATAAAATACACAACTAAAAAAATAAACAACACTAATACTATCTATTATTATGCATAAAATAAAAGCAAAAACAACAGTTATAAGAATGAAATAATTTAAAGAGTAAATACGATAATGTTGATTTCATTTGGTTTTAAATGAGGCCAAAGGTTAACAGAGAAATAAATTTATATCTTTTTGAATGTTTTTATACTACGAACACATACGATAAATAAAAAAATGCTGACCTAAATTGGTTCTCGATTGAATTTTCCTGCACAATACTTTGACATAGTATAATTATCGTCTCATCTAGGGAGCGTATATCTATGTGACAAGCGTCGGTTCGTGCCTCCACGAACCGCCGTTAGATTATGATCGACCGTCAGATGTGACCGTTCTCACCAAACATAGACGAGAAATGATACATTTTCAATATACATTCCTACCTATTATAAACATTGGATCTGATACTGAGTTCTTTGGTGTAATAAAGAATCACAATGTCTGGATTCTAGACGAGTAAGTACAATAGGATTTATTTAATAACGGACTTATTTACTAAGTTTGCTTTTTTATTTGGCTATCGTTCAAATCGTTAGCTGATAGCCCAAATACATTTAAGAAAAATAAAATCTGATGTCGTTTACCCGTGTCTTAATGACGATGATCATCACCATCAGCCTGTACGAAACCTACTGCACCACCTTAGGCCTCTTCCCGAAGGATATATAGGCATAATCACCACGCCAGCCCACGACGTATTTGCGATTTCAAACTCCAAGAAATATCCAGTTATATGTTTTCCCACTTACAGTAGTACTCAGCATCATCTTACCCTTATCCCACCTAAGTAGGGTCGGCACAACATGTTTTCCTTTTCCACGCTCGCCTATCAGATGTCATCTCAGTCATCACACCTTTTACACACATATCATTTTTCACACAATCCATCCATCCTTTTTTCGGTCTTCCTCTACTCTTATATCCATCGACCGTCATACTCAAAGCTTTTCTAGTTACATGGTCTTCATCTCTCCTCCTGATATGCCCATACCATGCTAACCTATTACTCCTTAACTTCTCTGTTACTGGTGCTATTTTCAAACTTCCTCTGATATATTTATTCCTAATCTTATCCATTCTACTTACACCACACATCCACCTTAACATTCGCATCTCTGCCACAGTAGTACTACAATAACATTTTTCAGGTTCAGATTTCCACACTATGTTTTCCTTCACCGTCAGCCGATATCGTGTGCCGTGTTAACGGTTTAAATTAGTAAATGTAGGCGAATTCCTAAAAATTGATTAGTATATGCCGGAGCTTGAACCTGCGAACATCGAAATGGTATTCCACTGGTCAAACCACTACACCTCCTTTTTTAATATATGTAATATTTTTTTTCATTTTTCAGAAATCAATTTTGTATCTTATTCTTTTTTTTTCGAACTGACTACGCTATTGACCAAGCAAAGTCTTAACAGCTTCACCGAACTACTAAGGCGAGCGCTTAAGGCACTCAGCCGATTTTACTTTGACAACTAGCTCAAGGGTGCGCGGCACACCTCGGCTTTGGCTGTTGCCTGATACATGCAATTCGCGACCTATCTGAGCTAATCTAAGCTAAGCTAACTATTCATACATATATGAGTTGTTGAAACATATATGTGTACCAAGCATACATACCTCAACAACCCTTATATATATTTCGTATCGGATAATATTTCTATCTTGTTCGTTTTATTGAATAAGTATTAATAATTCTCCATGTATTGTGATCTCTTGGTATGGAGAAATTGTGATATGGGCGTCTAAAATTTAATTTGTATATTTTTTCTTAAAGGTTTTTGTCTATAAACTAAAACGATATGAAAGATTCCAAGTAAAAAAAAGCCAACTTAATAAATAACGGACACCCTAAAGTACCTATTTCGTGAGTTTTGAGGTGAAATTTTTTTTAACCCTGTTGTAACTTGAAATTCAATGAAAAACGAGGCATTAAAAAAGGACAAACATACAGAACTATAGGCTGTATCGTGCGAGAGAATGAGATAGTATACATTATACAGTGTTTCTTATATTCACTGTCTGTTCATTGTATATTGCACCAACTAATACTTGCTCTTGTACAAGCGTTGTATGCATTAATGTGCACCTGCGTATTACAAATTCTTTTATAAATTTTTTTTTATCATTTATTTGCACTTGTACGCATATCAACTATATATTTTTAAGCGTTGGACCATATTCTCACCTGATGTTAAATGACAAATCGGTTATGATGGTGAATACACTAAACCAAGAGAGCAATTGACTCTCAAGTGCAGATACTGGAACACATTTATAGATACTTAAGCTGAAGCTATTAGTGGTTTCAGCATGAATGTGTCGGCTCGTCCGGGGTAGTACCACTCGACCCGCAGAAAACCGACGTGAAGTAACATTGCTTGCATTGTTTCGTTTCGTTCGGTCAGTGAGAGCGCCGGAAGACCACTTCCCCTCCCCAAACACAGGTTGGCAACACACTTGCGATTCCTCTGCTGTTGCAAGTGTCTATGGAAGGTGGTGATCACTTAACATCAGGTGACCCACCTGTTCGTTTGCCTCCTATAATGTAAAGAAAAAAAAAACTTGAGGATGGTAGCTAACCAAGCGGGCTTAGAGAAAGCCTTACCAGCATATTATGATTTCATCATGATGTGTACCTTCACTGAACGCTCCGACTCATTCGTAGGGTTTAGAACCTACGTCGATTGATGCCATGTCCGAACACGGTAACTACTGAATCATGATCTTATTCTTCATCTTTCGATAAACAATATCTACGTTCATAAATACACTTACCTTTTTTCCTTTCGGTTGCAGAAATTGTGTTACTTATACTATATTCTTTATCAGGCATTTCTTCTTTCACTTTTGCCTCCATCTGTAAATAAATAGCACTATATTAATTATTCAATAAAATTTAGCTACTTACGGTACTTAAATAAATAACAATTTTAGATTTTTATAATAATAATTTTACTTTACTATATTAAATTCTTACCAAAATTACGCGCTAGCCTGAAGTTATGGCCATAAAAAGATTAAACCTATACATATTCGGAGTGATTATGAACCATACTATTGACCACGCTATCGTACTATTGACCCAGTACTTGTATAATGACTTCATGTTCGTACTATTCATTCTCAATAAATCAATATTTACACACACAGAACACTTTCGTTTGGACTTTTAGACTATCAACTTTTTACAAATATTTCGGAAACATATTCAGTTTTAAATTTGTATCTGCTGTTCAAAGTATTCGCTTTTGTTTATAGTTATTAGTTTAATATAGTTATAAGTTTATAGTTTTATTAGCTGATACCCGCGACATCGTTATCTTTTTTTTTATTATCTTAATAATATATTTTACTTATAGAATAAAAAACGTAAAAAATCTTCGGTCCTTCGTAATTATTTTTTTTATTTCTTAAAACAACAATTTTATTTTTATCATTAAAACACACGTGCGAAGTCAGGCCCGGTAGCTAGTTTATAATATTACTTAGAATGGTGTATAGCTGAAATGAGAGCCTTACAACTTTGTATCTAAGATTTCTTTTTTTTCCACTGTTAAAAGAGACATTATATCCAGCTCAAAACATGTTCTGTGTGACGTTCGCCGAGCCTATTTTGAGTTTTAAACAAAAGTTAGTGTACTCTCCGAACATCTACGTCAGTGAGTGCTCCGGCTAGGCGGTCGGGCGGTTTGGCCCACGCGTTTCCTGTCTTTGGTTCTTGTTAAAAGATAACTCTTTCGTTCAAAACTATTCCATTTTGTGTATCTCAACTTTGAATTCGGAGAAATTTCTTGTTTTCATAACGGTTAAACTGATGTGAAATCATGAATTTCAGTTTTCTGTTGGCCGTATGTAATGTAATGTATTCGATACCTTTGACTTGACAGACAGACAGATGTGATGATGGCTTAGTTTATAGCGCGTTCGGATACAGCGTCGATGGGCGTAGGTTCGAATCATTGCCACTGGGTCTGACTGATCATGACGAAACTATGATGGTAGGATTTTTTCTAAGTCTGGCTAGCACCTGTTGGTGTGTTCTGGCAGTTGCACTTGAGAACCAATAATACCTTCTAGGTTTATCGTATTTCGCATCTTAGGTCACCTAGTTATCTATACTTAATCTATACTAATACTATATACTGTAATATTATAAAGAGGTAAAGTTTGTGAGTTTGTGACGTTGTAGGTGGTAATCTCAGGAACTACTGGTCCGAGTTGGAAAATATAGCTCATTTCATATCATATCATCACGCTAAGACCCATAGGAGCGGAGCAGCAATGAACAATGTTGCAAAATCGGGCTATTTTTTCCTTTTCAGAGCTTCCGCTGCGTCTTAGCCCAAAATAACCATTCCACGCGTACGAAGTCGCAGGCAGAATCTATTAATTAATTATATTATGTATACTAATATCATAAAGAGGTAAAGTTTGTGAGGTTGTAGGGAGTAATATCTGGGGAGTCGGAGATAAAATGGTCGAACGAAAACGTTTCTTTCGAACGCTGCCTTAACGATGGGAGATATATGATTGAGTTGTAGAAAAAAGTTGTAGTATATATCATTACGCTAAAACCAATAGGAGCGGAGCACCAATGAAGAATGTTTCAAAATTGGGTATTTTTCCTCTTGAGAGCTTCCGCTGGGTGTTAACGTTAGTCTAAAGTAACTATTCCACGCGAACAAAGTCGCGGGCGGAGGCTAGTTTAACATAAGATGAGATTGTGGTCATAAGGATTGCCGACAGAATTAAAAACTCCAAATAATGAAATAACTGTGTTCTCTTTTGAATTTTTAAATGAGTTAAAATTGTATAGTCTCTGTGTATTGAAATTATGAACATAAGTCTGGTTATCACATCTATTGGTACACGCAGTAATAATAATATACATTTTTATAAAGTCGATTAATCAATCAAATATGTGATGAGGTGGAAAATATAAATATTACATGTACACAGGCATGTACGCGTCGCTAATCTAACGCAAGCCGTGCAAGCGTAATATGCTCAGTCACGCTTTATTATCATGTCATGACGGGAAATCATAACCTTATCTCCTGCCAAAAAACGCTTAAAGAAGTTTTCACTTCAAAAAAAGTTAGTCGAAATCTATCCAGTCGTTTTTGAGTGATGTCCGCACAACTACAGACCCCTATAATTCTTTTTAGGACATTTCAAATGTAAACATGTAATTCGCAGACGGTTACTTACCTCTACACGAGTTAAGTTACGCTGACGTCACGATCTATGATTTGTTAATATGTTTCAACGCATTGAGTATAATTGTAAACACACGGTGTACTGGCAAGCATTAGTGAAACAGCAGACGCTAGCGTGAGAGGTAACAGGTGCGTCCGAGGAATGCGCTGAATGTGACGCCTGATGCCGGTGTTGCCAGGGGTAGAAAACTTTACAGATTATATATTATAACTTTATAATTTCTGATTACACCAATGGAAACGCACAGTGATATGTCGCTTAGCTAACATTCCAAAAAGTCCCCTATATGCCTATAATAGTATAGTCAAAGTTTGGGTAGCTATTTCGAAACAAATAGTTTATTTAAATAAATGTTGCATTTAACTTGCTTTGTTATTAAATGAAATAAAAGTTACATGATTTACGTTGATCTTGAATATGAAACTTATAGAAATGAAACACAATTATTCTTTTGTCAAATAAATTCCTGAAATCAAATTGTTATTAATAATTGCTCGCTTTGTTATCATTAAAGCCTTTGCCTGCGACTTCGTTCGCGTGGAATAGTTATTTTGAGCTAACGCTAACACGCGGAAGCTCTAATTTTCCAACCAATCCCGGATTTTGAAATATTCTTCATTGGTGCTCCGTTCTTGGTCTTAGCGTGATGATATATAGCCTTAACCTTCATCGATAAATGAGCTATCCAACATAAAAACAATTTCAAATCGGTCCACTAGTTCCGTTAGTTAGTTAGTTAGTTCACAAACTCACAAACTTTACCTCTTTATACTATGAGTATAGATAGATAGGTATTTCAATAAACTAAAACTAAATTCATAATAACGTACACGCATATAACAGGTATAGTAAAAAGCATTAATCAAAATGCAATAACTATAGAGATAGCCTTTGACAAAAGAAAACAAACTTTAAAATAACAATTAATTACAGTCGAATTTCAACGGCCACTAGCATTTCACAAAATCACGTGAAGTTAATAAAATCATTATGGCAACACAGCTCTCGTCTGGTTAATGGAACGGTCGAGTGCGAGAGATGGTAACCTTAACGCGTAGAAAACATCTGTACGTATGGTGGCAATAAATCTTCAGATCACCTGATCTACGCCTTCCTCGTCCAAATTACATTTCGGGGGTGGACAGAGATTTAACACATATGGATGTTACTGTAAGTAAAGAATTCTCATCGGATGTTATCTGCAATACACATTTCAGTAGTTATCAGCGCCCACTATAAACCCCACCATCGTAATTCTTTCGTTGGTTTTTGGGGGCATTTTAGAATGTTATCATTATATATAGTATAAAACAATGTCCCCTACGGCATCTGTCTGTCTGTTCGCGATAAACTCAAAAACTACTGAACGGATTTTCATACGGATTTCACCAGTCGATAAAGTGATCCACGAGGAAGGTTTTATATATAACTTGTCAAGGATTTTTTTTTTAATTCAGGGCGAGACAACGTGTGCCTTGCCCGCTAGTTATTTATAACTGTGCTCGTGACTTCGGCTGCGTGGAACCTCATGTAAAAAAACAGCGATTAATAAAAGCATCTGAATGTGTTAAGTCCATCTACTTATCTACTTTTCTCACGTACTTAAGTCGCGTCACCATTAAAATTACAATAACTTTGGTTAGAGTGAACAGATTTTAATGAAACCAATACTAAACGTTACTAGACGATATGTTTTATGATTTTAGGTTTTATCGTGAACGCAGTACTTTAGCAGGGATACGTGTTCAAGGAAACAAACAGACAGACAAACATTTCTAAAAATGATTGAAATTTTATCACCTATTTATTCCATGACACCTGCAACAATTTTTTTACACAAAAAAATTCAAAGTACAGATTCTTTAGATTCACATTCTTATTATATGTATAGATATTTTATGTACAGAAGAAAGACGAGTTAAATCATCGCATCACACCATAATTACTGACCAAGAGTGGATATGATATCCGGGTTCCCAGTCTCACGGTGCAGCAGATATACAAAGCATCAAATCAGCAATTTCCACGAATTCAGTGGAAACGTTCGGCAGCCCGACTCCTCCATTCCCACATTGTTCATTTCAAAATGATTGGACGAGATGACCACCCAGCAGTGTTAACCAAGCATTGGTAGCATTTTTTTTAAATTGTAGCACGGTAAAGTGACTTCACTACGCCGGATGCCGGTCACCGAGAGACACACCATCCTCGGCCGGTCGCCGCTGTCATGCCGGCCTGCGTAAATGCCCCTTCACGTTAGGCTTGAAGGACCCCATGTTATAGGAAGAGGGGAACACAGTCCGGGAGATTGTTCCACAGCTTCACGGTACCGCAAAGATAAGAAGTTGTGAACTTTTTAATTCGTGTCCTGATAGGATTTACTGTAAAACTGTGGCTTCGAAAACCAGCGCGCATGGTTCGATTGTAAAAAGGAGAGGAAGAGATTAAATAGAATAACTCTTCAGAACACTCGCCATGATACAGACTAGAGTCTAGTCTAGTCTAGTCATTAGACGGTAGAACACGCTCAATGAGGCAATGTCTCTGCGCAAATGAAGCGCAAATGATCAGCCTGTGCATATCCAGCTTTTCGCAGGCCGGCATGACAGCGGCGACCGGCGATGGACAGTATGTACTCGTTGATCGCCATTGTTTTTGGATTGTACTATGTTTACCATCAGGCATAGTGCAGTCACTTTGCCGTGCTACTATAAAAAAAAAAAAAAAAGCGGCTCTATAAACTCTATGGCATTCACATACTATATTTGTTTTAGATTATTTTGTAATTTAAAATAAACTAGCGAACCCAGCTGATGTTATCCCACCCTGATCATAAAAAAGAATTTTGACAAACTATATACCTAAGCCTTCCTCGTGAATCACTTTATCTACTAGTGGAAACCGCATGAAAATCTGTTCAGTAGTTTCTGAGTTTATGTGCCGTTATCGGTCCTACAGTTTTCCGTCAACAAACTGATTTACAGCGCCATCTGTTCGAGACGGATTAAACTTATAATTAATAATCAACAATGTCAATCATTAAATTTGTAATTAAAAATTATTGAAGCCATTAATCGAAATATAAATTATCCTATCTCTAAATTTGGACCAAATTGTACATCATGAATATCGGTTTAGTATTTTCGGAGTTCATCATGGACAACCATCGCGACACTTGATTTTTAACCGACTTCGAAAAAGGAGGAGGTTACTACGTTCCGTTGTGTGTATTTTTTTTTATTTTATGTATGTTAATAGATATCTCCGTCAATTATGAACCGATTTTAATGATTCTTTTTTTAATTGTTATATATTGAGATATACATTATTGAAAAAGGTTGTAGGTAATTCAACGTTCTTTAGAAGCAGTACTACCTACATATAGGTTATAGGTCTAGGACAATAAGTGGGAACGAAATAATAATGGCGGCGGGCTGCCCAGTTGCCCAGGTACTGAATTTTATATTATTAAAGAATACATAACGTTATTTTACGGTGTCTGAGAATTTATAGAACAAATGAATCGTGTTCGATGTCTGAAAACATATTGCAGGCATAACTTAAGTTTTAGCTTCCAATTACGTGCGAAAGTAAAAATTGTATTTGGGGTAGCGTCACCTGGTCCGCGCACCTGTGCTAACGAGGCACCTAGCCCACCCCTTTGCTAAACCACCCCTCGCTACCATGTTACTTCTCGAACGAATCTCGATCGGAATTTCCATAACCTGATAGAGCTAGTAGCGATGTCCGTATTTCACCTCGATTATGTGCCGATAGTATCTTATTTAACACTTATTTAACTTAATTAACATCAGTAAATCAAAGACATCAAGCAACCAATTCTTAATTCAATTAATTATCTAAAATCTGTCATAGCCTAGCGCTAATGACATAAATGCTATTAAATACAATTTTCGATCGAAAATAGTCTTCGATGCTTAAGTTCGTCAAGCATTTTATCGGATTTGTTTTGTAACATGCATTAATATTTTTACATCAGGTATAGACCAAATGAACTTTAATACGAAATCATAATATACCATTGTAAAACCCCTTAACTACATATTTATTTGCAGTCATCATCTGTTATTCTACTCATAACAGTTCACAGCCTCATTCGGCTTATTCCTAGTAGTCCGGTGAAACTGTTAAGGCCTTGCTAGGCCAATAGCGTAGTCAGTTTGAAAAAACACCTCATACTTCTGGAATAGAAAATTCATTTTGTTTTGTAAAGTAAAGTAATGTATTTTTTTTTAGTGTTATACACATAGGCAGCCTTGTCGTTTCTTCGCTAAAGATTGTCATGCCTTGTTCTGAATTCGCCATTTTATCGTCGATATTGGCAATGTCTACTATCGATTACATTTTAAGAAATACAAAATTAGGTGGCTTTACGCAGCATTTACGACAGTAAGGTTAGAGGGTTTACCATTGACAATTGTTCGTTACTGAAATCCCGAGACTTTAGTAAGAAAAAAATACAAAAAACACTCGAAACTTTAGTGTGAATAAGCGAAAGAAACACTTCCATTTATATTGTACATTTTAGTCCCTATCTATTACCATACTCGAACGGCTGAGATTATATCGACATTAAATCGATTTGGAAGTCGACACCTATACAAATGGACAAATAGTAGTGGTCCTAGTTTATGAGTCTGTCAGGTGCGAGCTCCCGGACTGGCGCTTGTGGATATTACATTTCTCTTGTGTGCACACACACATACACAAGCGCTTTGATTGAAATAATACATACGCTATAACTTTTCAAACTAGATTTGTTTAGTGTTCCATTTGTGTTTTGAAGTGTCGATAAGTTGTTAGCGTGTGTAGCCACTGACTGTAGGTTTGTAGCCTTTTTTTAAATTATTTACGTGGGAAAATCCTTTATGGATACGCCACACTCTCGGTTATGTCCGACTCGCACGGACTAAAACCCCACGGTGTACCGTCCGCCGCATGGTAGGGGCGGCCAGGGATCGAACCTGCTGTCTACCTGAGAAACCGCCCCTGCGGCAGCCTGGCGAGTGAACGCCAGGCTTCGTCCTACTATAGAGAGACTACTGGGTACACAACCAGTCGTCTCCCCTCGTCAGCCTTACCTGTGCAATGAGGAGATGGGTCCCGCGACCCATCTCCTCAGGCTCGGCGCGGTTATGGGTGGGGGCGAGCGTTCCGCCTCCCCCTCCTTCCTGCTCTCCTTTGGCGGAGAGGGCCACTTCGCGGATCTTCCTCGGGGCTCTCCCCCGCCGCCTCTTTCTGCGAGATGAAGTAATTCCACCTGGCTAGGTACCACCCTCGAGTTGAAAATCTCTCGCCAAGCAGCTGTTAGTGTGTTCCTATATAGGTATAGCGTGTTTACCGTCTTAGACTGCATCGTCATTGAATATTGTGAACATTGTGATCAAACGCTAGAATTTATAAAGTAAAAATAATATTATCTTTTCTATTCATATCTACTAAAACCAGGTTTACTATACACGATTATCTATTATATATGATGTAATGAATTTTTCTTTTTTTGGTATAAAATAGTAAGCACTGCTGTTTTAATCTATAGTCTTATAATCGATTAGGAAAATTATTAGAAAATAAATACTTTCAAGCGGGTCCTGGTTAAATTTCATTAGCATTTGACCTTGGATTTTGAAGATATAGCAAAGAACTCCACAAAATCGAATAAGAAATATATAATCATTGAGATATTAGTACCTATATGAAGACCTAAGACTAGGTAGGTACTTAACTATGATAAAAAACTGGCATTATTTAAATACTAGAAACTGTAACAAACTTATCGTCCCATGTTTCAGACTAGTAGTGGTAGAGCCACGCTGAAGTTATTACTGGTTTCAGCATGAATGAGTCGGCTCGCCCGGGGTACTACCACTCTCTCATAGAAAACCGACGTGAAGTAACAGCGCTTGCATTGTTGCAATTCGTTCGGTCAGTGAGAGCGCCGAAGACCCACCTTCCCTTCCCCTATCCCATCCCCTAACCCTTTCTCCCTCCCCCCAACACAGGCTTGCAACGCACTTGCGACTCCTCTGGTGTTGCAAGTGTCTATGGACGGCGGTGATCGCTTAAGATCAGGTGACCCACCTGTTCGTTTGCCTCCTAAGATATAAAAAAAAAACTCAGTAAAACCAATAACAGTTTTTGGGGTAATAGTGTTAGGTTTTCAAAAAAAAAAGAGTCAGTCAGTTTAAGCCCCGTGTCAAGCGAGTTTTGGTGTCAAAAGGCTATAGAGTGGATCAATATATGAACGATGGTGATGTCTGGAATTGACTCTGGAATTGCTTGAACGCGTTAATCTCAGGATCCACTAGTCCGATTTGATATTCTGTCACTGTTAGATAGCTCATTTCTCAGGGAAGGCTATAGGCTATCTATCATCACGCTAAGACAAATAGGAGCGGAGCACCATTGGAGTATGTTTCAAAATTGTTATATTTTTCTTTTGAGAGCTTCCGCTACGTGTTAGTTTTAGCCCAAAATACTATTAACTATTCCACGCAGACGAAGAAGAAGAACGCAAAAGTTAACTGTAAACATAAAAATGTTAAAAAGGTGTAGCTGGTCGAGTTTCTTGCCGGTTCTTCTCAATGACTGTGTTTTTGTTCCGAACCGGTGGTAGTTTTAACGTTCATAAGCGCCTTATTAGGGTCTAAATAGAATAAAGTATTTTTGATTTGATGGTCAAATACGTTCTGATTCATTGTTTAGAGTAGATTGTTTTGAAATCGATTTTATTTTTTGGTTAAAATTTTCTTGTTGAGTTTTTTTCTAAATGGTAAAACCTGTATTATATATTAGTAGATTAGATAGAGTAGATTGTAGATGTATGGAGCGTGAAAAATGAAAAACAGAGACTTGTATATATATAAATAAAGTCTTCGATGCATTTTTTTTATACGTCTTAAAGCTCGTCAGTAGTTACTAAACAAAACAAGAAAGAAAATCGGTTGAAAAACAGAGGAAAAAGATATACTTAAATGTATTCTCGCTGCCTATTTATATATAGGAATTTTAAACAATCAACAGTATGATCATGGAAGCCTAGTTTTCATTTTGTTTTGCAGGCAACCCACATACATCTGAAAACTTTTTTTACATTTTAAAATTAAGGCCAATGTACTTGTAGGAATTTCGAATTTTTAACGATATGTAACTCTTTCTATGTATGATTGTCTTCTACATATTGTATAGGTTTTCGTTTGTCCCCAATAATTAAAGGGTACTTGTTTTATTTTGTCGGCAATCGTTACTTTACTTTGAGCAACAGTAACCAAATATATCACAATAAATACAAAACCAGACGTGAATATATAGGTACACTTAAACAAATTGTAAGGTCTGTTTGTAACATCAAAATAATAGCTGTTTACTAAATGGATATGAAAGTATATACGATGCATATAACAAAAAAAGTGCGTGCGTACAAAGTATACATGTCAGAAGTGAAACTTCTTTGGCGAACTAATTTATAAGTCTTGTTTATACTTATACAAACAAGAAAAAAGAAAAAAAAAAGAATTTTTTTTTTATTAAATCTGCGTAATTACATCTGTAAAAAATTTACCCTGATGAGCCTAAAGAAGTTTCACTTCAAAAAACATTTTTTTAAATTGATGTCTATCAGTTTGTTAGTTCCGACTAATCTCCAAAACGGTTGAACCGATTTTCAAGTGACTTTCATTGACAGATAACCGACCTTATATGGAGTAATTAAGAGTACTTTCATTTTAGAAAAAAAAGTGTTCCGCACATATAATCAAAACTAGCAGTGTCCCGTACCACGTGCACTCACGCGAACAGCCCTACGTTTACTCTCTATTGTATTAGGTTACCATTCCTGGATTACCTTATGACAAACTAAACGTGTCTGAACCTGTTCAGACATGTATATATTTTGTATCCAGTAGGATGGATTACTAGAATCATTGTCTATAAGAAACCCATTGCAAAGCTATAAGCCTATTCCCGAAAGAAGGTATGGGTATAATCACCCCCCCCCCAGTCCACGATGTATTGACGATTTGAAACTCTGAGAAATCCACAGTTCTACATAGTACTATAAGATCATTTTTCAAGTTCAGGTTTCTCCACGATGTTTTCCTTTGTTAGCAGATACTGTTACCAATTTAAACTAGTAAATGTACGCTAATTGCGAAAAATTCATTACTAAATGCCGGGGGTCGAACCTACGGCCATCGGGTTAATCTTCCACCGGTAGGACCACAAGACCATGACGACTATTAGATACTGGAGTTAGATGGGGTTATATCGACATTAAATCGATTTGAAAGTCGACAACTAAGCAAGTGCACTAGTAGTGGTCTAATAGGCAGATTCAAATTAAAATGTATAGTTGTATATCTTTTCTACTATTGATTTCCCATTATCATTCCAATTTTCCAAATTTGTATTAAGTTATGATGAGAAAAACGCGATTTGAATACCCTAAATCGATTAATTTCCAGTTAAATGGTGTTAACGTCTACGTCCGGTACCGTGACACACCCGAGAGGCGAGACTACAACGCCACCCGGGGAACCACTATTGACCTGCGATACCGCGCTATTGACTCTATCGGGGTGTTACTACTGACCTCGAACGCTATTGGTGGAAGTTATCGGCTGTTCATTATTCATTCCGGTGTGAGGCTACATTGGTGATATATAAAGGGCAAGATGTCGCTGATCTGGGCGCGAAAAAGAGTTCCGATCAGGACGCGGTGGCGTACGCACGTGCGCTCCGTGTTTTTTTCGTAACTTACACCGACCCACGTGTTTGAGTGAGATTTTTTATTTTCGCTTACGCACCTACCTGCTATTTCCTTTGTTGTTTTTTTCTGTGTTTTCGTGTGCTGTTCACAGGTCCGACGCGAGGCAGAGAAGCCGAGTAAGTTTTTTAATTTATTTTGCTTTCTTTTGCTTTGTTATTATTATTTTGTTTCTAGAACAAGGTGTCAATCGTTCGTTCGAGTGTCACTTTTCGGTGCGCCTGTAAACCGCACTTTTCAGTGCATGAAATCGTGCTTTTCAGCACGCGTCGAGTCTCCGTAAGGCGTTCAAGAAAGAAGTGTTAGGGCTTCCCCCCTAGGCTTCGTAGGTTCATCTGTGAGGCATTGCACTTCGCCCACAGCTCTTTTGGTCCGGACTCGGGATAGTCCCGTAAAAACCGTTAAGGCGTGCCCCCCTACCCCTCAGGCGGGGAGGTTGTTCCGCGGCCCCCTCAATCCACCGGTATGGATCGCAAAGACTATTTAGATAGGTTCTGCGCCGCTCTTATAGCGAACGGATGCGACGAAACGTCGCTTAGCTCGGTCTACGAAAGGTTTGTTTCCGAGTCCTCCGAGGACTCGCAATGTACGCCCCGCGTGGCGACTTCGAACGCGTTTGCGGCTCTCGAGTCCGACTCGGAGTCGTCTTTAGATTCGCCGGATTCACCGCTGAATCCGACGGATCAAGGCCGCGCACCCGCGCAAAGCTCCAGCTCAGATCCCGGTTCCGAGATGGAGCT
>MU158916.1:24741-196488 GCA_015888305.1 Antheraea pernyi | reverse complement strand
CGGCGCTCTCACTGACCGAACGAAACGCAACAATGCAAGCACTGTTACTTCACGTCGGTTTTCTATGAGAGGGTGGTACTACCCCGGACGAGCCGACCCATTCATGCTGAAACCAATAATAGTTTCAGCGTGGCTCTACCACCATTATGTTGTGCCGACCCTACTTAGGTGGGATAAGTGTAAGAATATGATGATGATACGGAAACTATTATATATATATATTATACATGTGTTTTTTTATTCACCTTTAACAAAATTATTGCATCTAATCACACTGTCTACTTGTGGCGTGTTAATTCTACACCCCACTGTTGGTCAAAACGATTTTCAGATCCCAAATGCGAAGTAATTCACAATAGTGCATTATACCTGAGCGTTGCGTCTTCTAGTTAGCGTCTCTAGAGAATTTCCAAACACGGAAATTCCATGAGATCCTAATATATAGGAAGAATATCTTTATGGCTGAAACAAATTGAAATCAGTCTATAACGACATCTGGCGGCGCGGCGCGGCGGCGCAAATCTTTTCTATATTAATGCGGGCGGCAGATGGTCACCCCTTTCCTCTTGGATATTGCATAATATGAGTGTAATACGTTATTTGATTGTATTTTTTGCCGATATTACAACCTTAAATGTCACCGAGATATAATAATCTTCTTGGACTAAATTACGACTACTAAATGTAGTGTAGTAGCCATAGTGACAGCCTTAGACCTGTCATATCACAACAATAAGAGACCCACTACATGGTCATAGGCCTCTTCCCGAAGGAAGGTGTGGGCGTAATCACCACGCCAGCCCACGACGTATTGGTGATTTGAAACTCTGAGAAATCCCCAGTTCTATATTTTTCCCACATACAGTAGTACTACACGAACATTTCTCAGGTTCATGATAGTGTTACCGATTTAAATAAGTAAAAGTTAACTGTAAAGTTTTGGAAAATTGAATATTTTTTGCGTGATACAACAACAAACATTCATCCATCCGCACAAACTCTCTGATTTATACGAGTATATAGAGAAAGTTGTCGTGTCTGTTTGTAATATCAAAATAACAGATTTTTACTAAAGAAGTCTGAGAGTATATTGGTTCCTTATAAAAAAACCAGTTTTAATATTCTTGTCTGTTTGTTTGTTGCAGCTAAGCTCCGAAATCGTTCTACTTATTTTATTTATTTTTGACGGCGTTCATAAATTTATAAGCCGTTATCACGTCACAAAAAAGTGTTCCGCGACTTATAATAAGCTAAGCTTCGTCCACTTTTACATTCGTTTTACTGAATGTTATGCAATCGAAGTCATAAGAACTAGTTCATAACATTAGTGGGATAGGAGGTCATAAAGAATACAAATGCAACCGCCATAAAGACCTCATTATTTTTTTATTATATATATATTATATATACAAAAAACTGAACAATAAATAGAATAGTAATTCGTCAGAACACCGTGTGGTTTACGTTTATTATTTACCCATAAAATTGCTCTGTGATAAAATTGCATTAATCATCATTGTTTATATATATATATTATTTATATATATAGATAGATGCTACGCAAGTCGAACGCTTAGGCCGATCGCGCCTCTCTATCGCTTGTTCCGCACTATCGCTTGCACCAAGCACTCAGGCGGAACGTGACAATGAGTCAAGTGCGTGCAGTGCGTGCAGCCAGACGGAATCGATTTATAAGACGTTATCACATCAAAATGTGTGACGGTGTGCCTGAGATTGTTAAATATGAATCAGCATGAATATTTTCGTGTGAGTATTATCATAAAAATTCGTACAGGTAGGTTTTTCAATACAGGCTATACAATATCCGTTCCTCTATAAATCAATTGCAATTGTAATTGCATTAAATAATAGACGCAAACGAATCCACGGGCAGAGGTAGTGTAAATATAAATGGGATAAATAAATGTTGTATTGTGCCTCGCGCGCGCGAGGACGCATCTGGCGGTCGCGCGTCCCGCTATCTATACAAACAACGGACGGACGGACACGCAAACCCGTATATATTACCGGATAATTTCCAGATTTTAGCTGCGCAGCGCTGTTTGTTTTTGATTTAAGCGATTAAGCGCTGTTTACTTAGCTGCTGTCTACGTTAAACGCGCTTTATGTGTTTTATACGAGAATTGATTTAAAAGGTTGTATTAGTGTGATATTTTATTTGAAACGATAGAAAATGTACTTTCCGTAAAAATATCTTCATATTTCTTCTCTTTATAATAAAAAAATACGAGATTTAAGTAATATTTTATAGCTTTAAGAACATTTTCCTGTGCACATTTGTTTTGAAGTGAATACGTCTGTAATTTGCTACCATACAGGGGTAATCCAAAAAACCTAATGATAACAAAAACGGGGGCATACAGTTTTCCAATGTAGTTTCGAATCTATTCTCTGCATCTAAAATTAATATTTAATTAATTAATTAATACATACCATTGAATAGCTAAAGGATCAAAGAATTCATTACGCTAAGTCAGGACTGTAACACATCGCACGCGGTGGAATCGCCGCCATTTTAGGGTAATTCTGCTGCGTTTTCAGATTTCCATTTAGTATAACTTTCGACTCGGTGAAGCTACCACGTTTTTTGAAGTTGCAGTCGACAGCTCTTGTCAAAGTCTATCGATTGTATATAAAATATTAGAGTAAAATCGTGACTGTGTATATAATGAGGTGTTAAAACGAAAAAAATATATCGAGAAATATATAATGTCAGCCTATACGCGTCGAAAAGCTAAATCCAAATACAGAAATCGTATAAGGTTGAAGAGAGCTTCTCAAAACCAATAAAATACCATTTGGCCGAGTCAAGCAGTGCAGGCAACATAAAAAAGTGAATAAAATTAGTAAAATATTTGCTTCGTTAGTGTAAATAAATGGTCACCAAACTTTTCTTACTCATAGACCCTTTACCATTTTTTGTTATATTGGGTAGACCCCTTATCTTTTGAATAGCTTTGAATCTAACCACAAAGCTTGCTTTTTTATTTCTTATTGTAGCACGGCAAAATGACTGCACTGTGCCTGATGATAAGCACAGTACAATTCAAAAACAATGGCGACCACCGAGTGACAGACTATCCATCGCCGGTCGCCGCTGTCATACCGGTCTGCGAAAACCTTGATATGCACAGGGCTATTGACGGGCTTTTTCGCCATATACATGGTGGTTGCGTCAGGCTGTAAAATCCTACCACCCCGCTTTCGCCATTGCCTCATTCGTTATTCAGCAGGGTGCACCACGTGCAGGTGAGGTTGGCTTGAGTGTCTCAAGTCTTAGATGTTATTCGACACCCCTTACACCCCAAAGCAAAACCTGCTAAGTGAAATTTAATATATAATTAGGTATTATAAATAAAATAATTTTCTACTATGGAATTCATAATAATTCAATTTTATAAGTTCATCCTATTATCGTTCAGAAATTTTCTCCTGATCGAGGGATGCATGTAATCATGAAATTGTCTGAACTAACTCCGTATCTTCATCAAATTCCATATGCATTTACTTTTTAGAAGTATTAAATTATTTGTATATTATAAAGAAGTGTTATGAAAGTACAAACACACATCCATATTTTATAATTCTATTCATAAAAGGTTAAAATTTTAGTCACGACTTGCTTAAATGAAATTCACTATGGTCGACCCCCAAATATTGTTTTCGCTGACATGGACCCCTTGAAGTTCGAAGTCGACCTCCCGGAGTCCATATGGACCACTTTGGGAATCTATGGTGCCAATCAATAATATCATTAAATAAAATCGCTTTAGCGTCTGTCAGTGTGTTTTCTTAATTCTTGTAAACCACCAAACGGATATTTATATGCTTTTCACGGTGAGCTAGAGAATTCTTTAACTAGGTTGCTTACGCTCAATTTTTACATCATCCTTTTTTTATTAACGTGGGGAAATTCCTTATGGATACCCATTCTCCCGGACAAACACGGACTAAAACCCCATGGTGTACCGACAGACGGTGTATGTTGGGCGGCAAGGGATTGTACTCGCTACTCAACCTTGGATAGCCACCCCAACGGTCCGCCCAGCGGAAGGTGACCGCCGGACTCCTAACTATAGAGAGGCAGACTGAGACAGACATGAAAAGATGGACCCCCCAGCCTATCCCCTCCCGTCCGGCTACAGTGGCGGGAAGACTTGGGCAAATCGGCGCCTCCTTACGCCAGTCCTCCGTTGGCGGAGATGGCTACTTAGAGGGTCTACCTCACGGGCCATCTCCGCCACCTCTTTCTGCGAGATGACTTGATGACTTCCTCATAGCATGGCCGACACTCGGCAGCGACAAATCTCCGTTACCCCTACCGCCGCACCCAGAATGCGGCGCTTTATTACCCTGCCTTGTGGTATTTTTGTTTCGTATTTTCGTATTTATTTTCGTGTATAAACGCTGGTTGTTATTGAGATAAAAAGGTGTAATAATTCTGCGGGATGCTCTCCTGGTGATCGCTAAGAATGCACAATGGTCGGAAGGATATGGGAAAAATAGGACTCACTGACACTTCGGTTCGCACTTTTCACTTTTACTCTCTAATTATATTTATAAACGTTTATAATGCAATTTATTATTAATAATCGATCACAGAGATGTGCGCCGTAGTCATTATGTATACGGACTGACTTAAGCACCGATGAGGGGGTTGGGGGGAGGAAATCTGACACTTGATGGATTTAAAGAAGGACGGATAATACCGTTGTGCATTGCAATGCTTCTTAACCATTTTAGCCTAAACATTGTGTATATTATTATTTATATAATATTTTTGCTAAGCTTCCGACTACATGTCCGTACACTGTTAGGACCCTCAATTGAAAATCAGCGCTTTAGTACTACTCAGTTGTACTGCAGCATTTAGCTGAATGGGGTTGTTGTTCGTCATAACTTATTAAGCGTATTTATTCGTTTATCTCATAATCGTCATATATACCGACAAGAAAAACTTTCTGTTTCTTCATATAGTAAAAAGAAGTCGAGGCAGTCATAAGGAAGTGCAAGAAGTGAAAACTCAAAACAATGAAATTTAAACTATGTTCTCTTTTGAATTTTCAAATTAATTATAGTGTGGGTTATTTAAATTTCATAATTTGTAAATTGAAATTATTATATTTCTCTTTCACATATATTGGCACTACGGATAATAATTATATCCTTTTTTTTTATAAAGTTAATTGTTTAATCAAACGTATGGTGGGCTGCACAATCTCAATACAAAACGTAAATATTAGATGTACACAGGCTCTTATACACGTCGCTAGTCAGACGCAAACCGCGCAAGCGAAATACGGTCGGACATATTTACTATTTAGTTAGTATGTAGTTAGTATTCATTTTTTTTTGGTGGTAGAGTCACCCTGAAGCTATTACTAGTTTCAGCATGAATGGGTCGGCTCACCCGGGGTAGTACAACCCTCTCATAGAAAACCGACGTGAAGTAACAGTGCTTGCAATGTTGCGTTTCGTTCGGTCAGTAAGAGCGCCGGAGGCCCACCTCCCCTTCCCTTCCCCTATCGCCTCCCCTCCCCCCTAACCCTTTCTCCGCCCCTCACACAGGATGGCAACGCACTTGCGACTCCCCTAGTGTTGCAAGTGTCTATGGAGGGTGGTGACCGCTTAACATCAGGTGACCCACCTGTTCGTTTACCTCCTATGATATATTTAAAAAAAATACTAGTATGTCATGACGCGAAACTATAGATTTATCTCCTGAATCTCCTAAATACCAGTCAACGCGCCTAAAGAATTTTTCACACATCATACATTCTCAAAAAATAAATGTATGACCATCCCTACCTACCCTTAATAATGACAGGCGTGATAGATGAAACCCCTCTGGGTATACTCATCTCGTTTGCAGCCTAAACCAACAATAACAAGTATGGGAACAGACCACGTGCTCTGTGCAGAGATGGAGAGAGCTGGGCGGAATGTATTACCATACCTATCCTGAGAGAAATAACATCTGTAGTGTATTTTCTGATACCGGGTGACCTGTCGATCGATTCTTAAGTCTCGCTGTGATAAATTGTCAATGACGAAACCAACTTCGATATACAGAAGCCGGTGAACCTCGCTAAGTCGAAATACAAGGGTGATGCAAAAAATATTTTTTCATATTATATCTCAATATATGATCTTATCTATTCAATATTTGGACTGATCGTTTGAATTACTCCGTTTTTTTATAAAACACCTCGCAGTACTCGTAGTGGCGAATATAAGAACAAAAAAAATGAAATTAGCCGAGCTATTTTCGAGTTTTTATAAGACTACATTAGGCAATCCTAGCTAATATAGGTTGTCCTTAAATTAACGAAAGGTTTCAATTAAATAAAAAACACTATTTTTAGTCTTTAAATTGTTTTTTTTTTTTATTTGTTTATAGGGGCTTTTATTCCACTGAACATATCAGCCCCATTGTTCCCCAATCTTTTTAGCTCTATCATGAGAGTCGCTGATGAGGTATCATAACCAGGTCATACAGCATCTTAGCTTCATCCGAACAGAGTTCAGCCAAGATGCTATGACAAATACCTATGTTCTGGCAACTACTTTTTATACTACTCATCAACGACTCTCTTTCGATGTTGTTCTTGGCACACTCCATCATCAAGTGATGCACATCCTCAATTTTTCTGCATACATAGCAGTTGGGAGATTCTGCTTTCCTCATTAGGTATGCAAAACGTCTAGATGGATAGTGCCCCGAACGGAGTCTTAAAGCTACCTTAACATATTGTCGGTTTAGGTTACATTCATTAAACCACGGTATATGTTATTTTATTATTGAATCATGAAGTATATAGGGTAGGGTTTTTATGAAACAACACATCGGGAAAATGGCCTCCACGGCTTTCCTGTCACAACATACGCACTCTTTCGCCGAAATTTTTCATGACCTTCCTTGTATAATTGTGGCTAATCTCGTTGATGTAGCGTTTTATTTCCTCTTGTTATGCACGAGTGGTTGTGGACTTATTGACATAGACCTTTGACAATAAATAACCTCATAAGAAGAAATCTAACGGTGTTGACAGGGTTAAAATACGACTTTGACCACATTTTGTATACAATTTTCGAACTACGGCCATCAAACTTTCATTATTTTTGTACTTATTCTTCAATAATAAAAAACACATTGTTGTATCATACAATGCTCCATTTCTACTAACCCTAAACTATCAGCGTTCAAACTGTTCTTTCTTCAGGGTTAACAACAATTTACTACAAAAATTAGCGGTAATTTCAAATCTTGACAATTTCGGAAAATATCAAGCACTTTTTTTCAAGCAAAAAATAGTGTAAACACGTGAGAAAAACAGATGAATTTCAAGTAACGCATGTTTCTAGAGAAAAATATGCCAAACTCTGAGTCAATGCTTTTGTATATTCCAATCCATGAATAGATGTCAAGTTATATATCATTATCATTTTATTACATAGTATAAAACAAAGTCCCCAACCGCGTCTGTCTGTCTGTTCGCGATAAACTCAAAAACTACTGAACGGATCTTTATACGGTTTTCACCAGTGGATAAAGTGAGTCACGAGGGATGTTTTGGTATATAGTTTGTCCAGTTTTTTTTTTTATAATCAGGGCGGGACGTCTGCCGGGCTGCTAGTTACTTATATTTCGAAATATTATAATAACAGTTATAACAAAATTTAATAGTAGTAAAAAAGAAAAATATAATTGTGTTTTTTTTTAATATATCCAACGCATTTATACTCAAAATACAAATTTCGCGAGAGATTAGGAGAGGTAAATCTCACGACATTTCACCAGCGGGGCAGGGTGGTCAACATATCCTCAAAAACGCCTATAATTTATGAACGAACCCTTACATATATATTTTCAAGAGCATTAATGCGATCGGAATGAGTTTGGACACTGTAGCATAGTTGACGTCATAGAAGAATAAAAAAATAAATACAAATACCACAAATGCTTTCAAATTTAATACCCCGAAGCTACATACGGCGTTTAAAGTAGTAATATTAATTCAGTAAGGCGGCAACCGGTCCGCGGGAACGAACACAGCGCACGTGCTGCGAACATCTGGCACAAACTACTGTACTGTTTATTGCATACTGGTATTTATTACATTGGGCAATTATTTTTCGCAATTCACACTCGCATTCTTATATATTTCGCTATAACACCGCATTAATAAATTAAATACTTCGAAAGAACAATTTGTAACAATCCATTTATCATCTACAAGCTTTTGCTCACGGCTTCGTTTGAAAGTTTGAAATTAATAAAAGGCTTGGAAACTGAAGTTTAAATTTTCAAAAATCGAAAATGAATTAGATGAACCACATTACCAGAACTGGCTTAAATTGCGGAATGGATAGAAGATTAAAATAGTTAAAAAATCGAAAGGCACATTCATTGTTTAAAACTCGATTTACACTTTAAATTACAAAAATATTTAAATAAAAATTGAAATTACTTTGATTTTTTTTCTATCAAAATCATGTAAAAACAAAAAGAATCAAATTTAGACCATTAAAAAAAACGATCATTCGAACGAGTAATAAAAAAAACGTCAAAATTCACCAGGATAACTACTTTGAGAGGTAGGTACTAAAACATATCACTAAATTAAGGAGATTTTAAAAAAATTACACCATCTGATTCTACATGACCTATGACCTATCTACAGAAATTAAAATAATGACAAACAAATTCACATTCATACTTATAATATTATAGTAAGAGTCTTACATATATTAAAATGCATATTGTTACCTATATCTGAGTGCCAGACATTTTTATATGATGTTCGCGACCTAAATAAAAGAAGTCTATCACCAAATTTGAAATAAAATTATGTAGGACACACAGAAAGTAAAATAAAGGGAATTAAAGGACTTTTCATAGTATTACCATTACGCGTTACTTATTGAGACTGGGCAGTTACGATAAAGTGTAATTGAAGTAACTTAAAAACAAAACTATTTCCACAAGAATGAACTTGGGGCATCGGCTAATATATTTTACCTACAAGTGTTGCTACAAAAACCTAAACATTGTTTTGTTTTTTTTGGTCTAATCTTTTAAACTATTATTACCATTGTCGAATAATATTGCAAGTCTCTTATGATAATTCAATGTTCTAACAAGATGGTGGTCTTTCTTAGAACTTTTCAGAGAGTTTTTGTGACATCTCAGAATTCATTCCGTAGTGTTATTTCTCATCCACTTCACTCACCAAAACACCACCATTATTACAAAATATAGAGCCAAATAACACAAGATTATTAATAAAATATTAAAAAAACCACTACATGAGATTCCAAGATCCCGCCAAAATAGCAAACCTAAACAATTTAATAAAAAAAATAACAAGAATAACATATCTCTGATTCCAACAAAATTAAGTTTCAAAATTGACAGCCCTGTACAAGAACTTTGGTATATACATTAAATAAAGTAAAGATTTTAATCAGAAACTTGACGTATACTAACTGTGACGTATAACAATAACACAATGTGTATGGTTGTAGCGATCCACTGGAATACAGGTACATCCCACTTTATTGAAATAACTACCCACTTTCTATATATTTATTTATTCAAAATGGGTGAACAACAGTAACATAATATTTTGAAATATACATATCTTCCTAGTTCCTAATAACTTAATAAATTCTGGTTGAACAGAAGAAACTACAATGAGCTAATGAATAAAAATTTTCAGTGTCACTGTATCGCGCTAGAGTATAGAGTATCCTCCAGTAGACTCCAGAGTATCGAACCTAGGCTTGAACCGCTGACGAGAGGGTCAACCACGTAAGTGGGAACGAAATTCACCGCCAACCACGGCGACGTGATCTGTTGTCACGCGGGCGTGGCTGCGGACACGACTCTGAGGATTCGGAAAGGTACTGATCATTCCCTGTCGTTATTTTATCGGGACAATCGGAAAAAAAATCTCAAATATTCCGACTTCCATTTTTACATGGATAGAGAATGCGACAGAGAAAAGAGGATAATAAAAAGAATAAGAGAAGTTGACAAACGCTTTTATGACGACAATTTGAGCAAGAGGTACGCTCATTTTATTCGGTATTTTAATAGGAAGCTATATCCAGTAACGTTAAACCCATGTAGACCACTGTGTGCCCCCGGCTGGGATGTTATATGGAATTTCATTTAGTGAATCGTATAACATTATTGGCACGGGCCGCGGTGAACGCGTATTTTTATGAATTAATTCTATAAAATGGACGGTGTGGCGCGACTTCATCGTATAACATATATTAAAGACTAGCGTTAGCCCTAGACTTCGTCTGCGTTTTGCAACATGTTGTCAATCTATCAAACCTATTAATATTTTTGGACATCTCTCTATCGTCTTCTAAGTCATTCAGTCAATTTTAAACCAGATTTTTCACTTTTCCACACAATTTTTCAAACATTTTCCTATAATTGTACTCATAATTAAAAAGAATTATACAAATAAGTGCAGTCATCCTGAAGTCATGCGCTTATGCGGGTGCTCGTCCAGCAGTCGAACTCCGACCATAGAGAAAAAAAACTTTTCCATTTAACACCAAAACTCCTCAACAGCTACAAAACAAAAAAAAAGAATGAAGATAATAGGCTGAGAAACAGTGAAGGGAGATGTTGTTAACCGTTTCCCCACTGGCTATTTATACCAGGTGACTGTTTAGACACTCGCTGCATTTTAGGATATGACACTTCATTGTCACATTTAACGTATAAAATAATGATATCAAAACAAAAAGTAATAAACAAACGAGAAAACCTAAGTTAAAATTTGTTCTTAGACTTTCAAAAGTATAGCTACAAACGTGTAAATCAAATAATAAACCTAAGTGCAATGTTCGGTGCCAAAAGTTACAATGGGCGACTCGGAGTTAATAACTATCGATAGTAAAACGGGCAATAAACCCTTTTGTTTTGTCCTGACATTCCCGCGTTCCTTTTCAAATGAAAGTGAAAACACCCGATGTCATTGATAGTGTGCTTTAACATAAACGTGTAGAGGATTATGTATAATTGTTGTTTTTTTCTAGATAATTAAGCCAAATATTAAGCACCAATTTTTTTTAGCGATTTAGAACGAGAATCGAGTGCAGAATGTCCTCCAGAAATTTTGCTACTGTCTAAACAATCACCTGCTATATAGATTATATCACTAATATACTGTCTATCAATAATTATTGAACTGTTCTTTTGATTTGTTCTCAAAGCGATTGAAACAAGTTATAAAGGTCAGATCAGGAGAATGTGAAAAAGTCCAAATTACTTTAAACTTCACTTACTTTAAATTACAAGAAAGCCTAAAACTAATAATATGTAACTGCTGCCAATGTACGATTACGTACATTGCATGTTGCTCTACTTATTATGTGCGCATCAGCACAGCTGAATTAAAATTATATTTATTAAATAATTGAATTGTGACTTCATTCTAACAGATTAAATAAACTGATTGTGACCTAACAAACAACTTTATTCCCACAAACGGGCAACCCAAGAAGATAAGTAAGGCAAGGACTTGCTCCTCACTCCTACAGCTGATGCTAGACTAACATTGTCGAATGACCATCTGGTCCAATAATTTATACAATAGTATTGTAGGAACGAAGGAATTGGGCTACCGAACGTTTCTACTGAAATTGCTGACTCGATGCCTCGTGCACTTACCGCACCGTGAAACTGGGAACCCGGGCTCCACATCCAATCTTGGTCAGCAATTATGATGTGTTTTTATGGCGTAACTAGCACTTCAAAGACGACAACAGCATTGTCCGGAGTCAAACACTAATATTTTACCATGAAGCATAAAACAATATGAACAATATTTAAGGTGGTAGAGGCACGCTGAAGCTATTACTGGTTTCAGCATGAATGCGTCGGCTCGCCCAGGGTACCACCCGATCCACAGAAACACCCATGACAAGTAAGTGCTTGCATTATTGGGTTTCGTCCTCTCTTCACCCCTCCCCTTAATCTTTCCCCCCAAACACTGGCTGGCAATACACTTGTGACTCCCCTGGTGATGCTAATAATAAATCTAAAGTAATCACTTAACATGAGGTCACTCGCCCGTTCGTTTGCCTCCTATGATATAAAAAAAAGACAGGACCGATAAGGCTCAATTGTATTTTTAGACAACACATCATTCGATGTAGTTTAGAGTCCCTGCAATGAGACTAAGGGTGGAATCTATAGAGCGCACTTAGACGTAAGCCCAGAGTTCAAATGTATAGTCGCAAGCTTAGCGTCCACTTAGCTTGAACTGAACTAAGTTTAAGTCATCAAATTCTTACCATAAACTTGGGTATTATTTATACGAATAAAACAAACATATAAAAAAATACAGTCGAATTGAGAACCTCCTCCTTTTTTGGAGTCGGTTAAAAAAAGTATGCCAAAACAAATATCCTATATTTTTTTATCATCATTATTTCTTGAATTGTTTTCTGTCTCGGTTGATTTATTTCTTTCATTTTTTCAATATCCTTTCAATATGTATGATGCAATTGATCTCTTATAATTAAAGTCATTTTACAGATATGACACTCTATTGAAACAGAGCTAAATATAAATTGGAGATCTATGATTGCGATGAGTGATTCCTTAGCGAAGTTGAAGGTGTGCTAATGATAATATAAGGCTGAGTACGGTCTATAGATTTCACCCTAACCTGTAGAGTGGGAGGAAAATATCATAATGCATCCATAGGAACGTGGAAGTTCATTTTTATAACGTCGACCTGACTAACTACCTCCCTTGAATTGATCTGCCGCAAAGCATCTTCCTCTAGGCTTTGCGTGTTTACCATCATCGAAATTAACTATTAGATGAGGTTGCGGTGAAAATTGTATAGAGTATAAAAAGCCATACATATAAGGAATAATTATCTAACTGACTAACATATCAACGCTCATCCTAAGTTACTGGGACTAGAACCATGAAAATTTGAATACAGATTCCTTTTACACTGTAGGTTAGTACTAAGGAAGGAATTTTGGTCATTCAACCGCTAAGAAAAATGTAAATGAACGCTGTAATTCTATGAAAATTGGTACATATTTAACAATTCAGTTAAAATATATGTTTCTTAATTTATTTCAAAATAAATAAATATCTCATATGGTTATAGAATGGAAACAAAACAATTCAATACATTTTTTACTCTGTTTCATATGGGGAAATTTTAAAAAGTAATTAATTATGGTCGAATTTCAACCACTAGTAAAATAAGACATGTGATGTAGTTTTCGTCGGGATCTTTAGTCCGCCTTGTAATGGATTTTATATTTAATTCATAATCTTGTGTTATTTCACTCTATATTTTGTAATATTGGTGGTGTTTTACGTAATATAATTCGGTTATAGTGTACAAGTGAAATAATACCACTGAGCATGGATTCTGAGATGCCACAAAAATTCCATTGAAAGTTCTAACAAGGAAGCCATCTTGTTAGAACATTAAAATCACCCCAATACTCTTGTAAAATTTACTCGACAATGGCAATAGTCATTTAAAAGTAGTTGCCAAGAATAAAATAAGAGAGAGAGAAGGGACATGAGAAATAAAATGATGGAATTGGAACACAGCGCGAACTTTAATACTTTTGGGCTCAATAAGTGTGGATCTTTAATGCAGTTCCTACAATGGTCATACTTTATTCAAAGTTATGGTATTTTTTCCTGGCTAGAAAAATATCAGCTTTGAACCAAGTGAGGTCTGAACAGAAGCGAGTATCGGCCGAATCAATTTGTTAGCTCCGCATAAACAAGCTGTTCGTAGCGGCTGCGGGTGACGGCGCCTGTAAGGGATTGCCGCCGCAGATGTGCGCCCCCGCTCGTTCCCCCGCCGACCTACGCCACCCATCAGGGTGGTTTACAGTTATTGACAAGTTAAAAATCACATTCCCTTTGTAATATTTAATTTCTATAGAATTAAGTACATAATTATCGCTACATACTATAAAACAAACTCCTCTGTCACGTCTGTCTGTCTGTTCACGACAAACTCAAAAACTACTTAACGGATTTTCATGCGGTTTTCACTAATAGATAAACTGATTCATGGGGAAGATTTAGGTTTATTTATTTATTTTAAATAAAGAACATTTATTTTAAATAAAGAACATTTATTTTTTTGTATTATCAGTGCAGGACAACGTCCGTCGGGACCGCCAGTTTATATATAAATAGCCGGAAATATAATAAAACATTTCAGTACAATTTTCTTACCTGTTTGTCAGCCGATATGTAAAGTAAAACTTAGAGTTTTTGGCGGGATTTTTGGAATTTCAAGTATTCGATTTTATATTTTATTTATAACCTAGCAGCGGCTCAAGCCTAGGTCTTATCCCCGCAGTGGAGCGCTCGAGCACTCTGCTATCGCGATACAATGATAGTGAACATTTTCAATCACTAGCTGAACAAGACATCACAGATCATCCCCACATACGTCGACACATACACATCGGTACACATACAGTGGAATGGTTTTTGAAGTGAAACTTCTTTAGAATCGTTGTGATTTCAAACCGGATGCAACGGAAAAACGATAGGTAAGAGACACAAATACAAAATTTAGTGAGCCAGAGCGAGAGAGCAAATGTCGGTGTGTATGTATATTGCACTCTGTTTAATACTTGCTTGTATTTGAGCATTTAACGTGTGTTAGTATATGTGAAAAGTACGTGAGCTAATACTACTGTACACTGTATGCGGCTGCGTATTACAACTTATTAGTAAGAAGTCAGCGTGGTGTGTTATTATTTAACAGTGTTTGTGAATATTTTTAAATTGTTGTGCTAAATAATAAATTCATTTTTAAACAAATAAACTTTGTAATTATCCTACCCTTGTTATATATATTCATCTCATTCTTTTGTCGATTTACTGAAGTATCACTTCTATCATGTGTGAATCGCACACACACCTTTTTTTCCTTATTTTCAAACTGGGTTAGTTTATATTAGCCTAATTTTCAGCGAGGAAATACACGTTTGAATTCGTGAGGCTCACATGCCGGTACATATATGTGTCTCACGAATTCTTATATCTATGAAGAGATAGTTCAGTTTGGCTTAGACAGATTTGCGGTGTTACATCCAGGCAACAGCCTCAGCCGAGGTTCGGTCACTTTTGCACCCTTCAGCTTGTTTCCAAGCGACGAAGTGCATTAAGCGCTCGGCTTAGTAGTCCGGTGAAGTTGTGAAGGCCCGTCAGGCAAATAGCGTAGTTAGTTCGAAAAAAAGTATCCTTTTTCTTCTCTCTTTATCAACCGATTTACTTTTTGTTTAGTAACCGTTTACTTTAGTCTATTAAGAAAAACAATTGTTTGTGGTTAGTTTTTCGACACTATCGATGAGTCGAAGCCTTTATAAATATCTCTATTCGTCATACTTCACGATCCTTCTCGTCTAATAATCTACAAAAATTGTACAATATTCGTTGTAAAAAGAAAACTCAAGCTCCGTAAGAATCTTCCCATAATAAACCCATTTTTATTGCGCGTAATTTGAAATTAGTGATAAGTTATTCATTCAAATAATATACACTATATGGCATAATTTAACTTATATTTAATTGAATTAGAATTAATACAGTGTTTATCAAAATAGTGTCGGAAATAACTTATTATTTTCTAAAAATAAATAGTGACCTTGATTATTTTGTACTTTTAAGATGTACATTTCCGTTATACATTACCTTGTATCTCATAAGGTTCAGTATTACAAACGTAAGGGCCCGGGAACTTCTCACAGCTTCAATGGAATATACTATCTACCTTTCTCTACTGTATATTCTATACTAATATTATAAAGAGGTAAAGTTTGTGAGTTTGTGAAATTCTTTTACCAGTATAAAGCCACGTTATTTGTGAGTGTCATAGGCTATATATCATCACGCTAAGGCCAATAGGAACGGAGCAACAATGAAAAATGTTTTAAAATCGGGGCTACTTTTCCTTTTGAGAGATTCCGCTACATCTTAGCCCAAAATAACTATTCCACGCAAACGAAGTCGCGGGCAGAAGCTATTAACTAATTATCAATAGTAATATTATAAAGAGGTAAAGTTTGTGAGTTTATAACGTCGTAGGGGGTAATCTCAGGAACTACTAAACCGATTTGAAAAGTTCTTTTACCAATATAAAGCCACGTTATTTGTGAGTGTCATAGGCTATATATCATTACGATAAGACCAATAGAAGCGTATCAACAATGAAAAATGTTTTAAAATCGGGGCTATTTTTCCTTTTGAGAGATTCCGCTACGTCTTAGCCCAAAATAACTATTCCACGCGTACGAAGTCGCGGGCAGAAGCTATTAACTAATTATCTATAGTAATATTATAAAGAGGTAAAGTTTGTGAGGTTGTAGGGGTGATATCTGGGGAGTCAGAGAAAAACTGATCGAACGAAAACGTTTCTTACGAACGCTGCCTTAACTATGAAAGATATATGATTGAGTTCTAGAGAAAAGTTGTAGCTTGATAATGCCTATTACCGCCCAACGAATTGGACTCGGGTCGGCTAGTAGCATATATTCTCAATGTAAATCAAATGAGTCAGTACTTTTTAGATTTTCGTGAAAAAAATTGTTGCAGGTGTCAAGGAATAAGCAATAGAATATATTTCAATCATTTTTAGAAATATCAGTCTGTATGTCTGTTTGCATAAACACACATCACTGCTAAAGTACTGGGTTCACATAAAAACCTCACTAAGAAAATTATAAAGCATATCCTCGACAGTAACATAGTCTTTGTTTCATTAAAATCGGTTCACACTATCAAAACTTCGAATTGAAAGTATAGTAATTTGAGTGACGGCACGAGTTAAATAAAAAATAGTAATCTACGAGTGCACTAATATTATAAAGCTTATTTGATTGGTTATACGCGCTAATTTCAGGAACTACCGGTCCGATTTTAATTCTTTCAGTGTTAAATAGTTTATTTATCGAGAAATCATATATATAGCTTGTTTATTTATCGAATGTAATTCAAAAGGAAACACAATTTAAACTCCTTTGTTTTTAATTTACATTTCTGTCGGCATTCACTATGACTTTTTAAATTTACTGTTCGAGGTCACAATTATGTCAATCATCCATATAAGTAGTTACGTATAGAAATATTGCTACAGTTTCGTGCGCACATGATATATGTGAACTAAGCCTCATATACCCCTCCATATATATCCGGGTCGGTGTTGATAGTGTAAAGCCTGGCATTTAAATGAAACCACCTGGGCGTTCTCACAACACTAGTGATGAGCTTCGTTCATATCGATGTTTTATTTCTTGTAAACATATAATTCTTGCATATTATAGAATGTTGATTAATGCATTATATGAATGACTTCTTCTCTGTGAATTCCCTATAACGATTATGAAGAGTGATTTGTACGTAATCGCATCAATTCAAAATGGCTGCATTTCTTGAAGAGAAACTTCTTATGGCTCGGTAGGGGAAATTTTTCATTACGCGTTACGTTACACGTTAAATGTAAAGTATGTATGTATTTGTGTGTATGTGTCTGGCAGTATACGAAACGAGTAAATATATAGTTAAATATTTATACTACGAGACTTCGTATACGAAGTCTTATAGTATGTATATACTTTATTGATCCAAACCAAGGGGCATTGGTTATTATGATCTGACTAAAACTAAATACGATATATCTAAAAGTATGAGATATAATATATACTTAATGTCATATTTAAATATTACAACAAGCATGACCTTTTCAGTATTATCAATTGCTAAGAAATAAAATTTACGCCCAGAATAGTGACAGCGTGACAGCTAACAAATAATAGAACTCCTAGAACATCGATATGTGAAACGGCGACAACACTAAACGAAAATATTATCTAGGTAAAATCGAGCACAACAGTTTAGTTGATTGGTTCGCTTTTAATCAAACTTTTGCTTTCCCGCGCGTCGGCGTGCGTCTGACAGCTCGATTATGCGGTGTTCCCGCGCGATTGTGCTTAACATAGTCGATTATGAGTAAAAACTGTGTCGCGCGCGTCAACCGCACTCGCGTCCCGCGGCACGACGCTGGAAGAGTTCGTTTTTCAAATTGCTTTTCAGGAATAGACAAGCGCCATTGACGAGAGACCGCGTTGAATCGATTCACGGTTTCGACCTTTGCTTTTGACGTTTTTTTATTATTATTTTTTTTCTTTTTAATCTGCATTGACAGTTTAATTGGGAGTTTATGGCGCGATTTTAGTCTATCATGTGGTGGCTTTTTACTTATAATCTGAAGTTTATTTAATTTATTTTTGGCAAACTATTCTATTAGATAATTACTATCATCGTCGAGTATGTAATGATATTATAAGTTTATTGCGATCATTTCAATGAACTAACAAGATGGCGGCCGGCTTGTTAGAACTTTCCAGAGAGTTTTTGTTACAAGTGAGAATCCATGCTCCGCGATATTATTTCCGATCCACATCACTTGTGCATAATAACCAAACTATATTATGTAAAACACCACCGATATTACAGAATATAGAGTCTAATAGAACAAGACTATGAATAAAATATAGAATTCACTACATTACATCAAAACCTCCGTCAAAAACTCCTTCAAACTTTTTAATCTGTATTCACAGTTTAATTAGAAGTTTGTGGTGCGATTTTAGTCTGTCATGTAACGTCTTTTAGAAAGTAAAACTTCTTATGGGAGTTTTTGGCGGGATCTTGGTATCATGTAGTGGATTTTATTTTTTATTCATAATCTTGTGTTACTTGACTCTATATTGTGTCAAATTGCTGGTGTATTATGTAATATAGTTTGTTTATTGTGCATAAGTGAAGTGAACGGAAAATAATACCACGGACCATGAATTCTGAGATGCCACGAAAACTCCATGGAAAGTTCTAACAGATGGCCACCATCTTGTTAGTTGATTGAAATTATATCAAGAAACTTGTAATATCGATACTCACTTGACAATGGCAGTAATAGTCTACTAGAAGACAGGTTGCCAAAAATGTAATGAAAGAAGAACTTGTTTTTTTTTCGAACTGACTACGCTATTGACCAAGCAAAGTCTTAATAGCTTCACCGGACTACTAAGGCGAGCGCTTAAGGCACTCGGCCGAAGAACTTGTAATACTATTAACAACTCGACAATGGCAGTATTAATCTAAAAGATTGGTTGCCAAAAATAAAGTTAAAAAAAAATCTTATGACACGGTAGGGACAAGTTTGCGTTACGTGTTATGCGTTAAACGTAAAGTAGGTACGTATTTATGTATATGTGTAAGTAAGTATAAGTGTCTGTCTGGGTCTTGTAGTATACCAATATGAGTAAATGTATACGCTAGTGATGAAATAGAATTTCAGATATTTAACCATACATCGTACCAGCATCACTAGGGCGCTGTATCATTCAGAAAAACTGAGATAACAAGATAAACCAAGCTATAGGGGACGCCCGCATAATGCATTGTTACTCGAATTGTTTCACGGTTCATCATCACGCCTGCTATGACGACGAAGAGAGGTCTGGCAGTGTCGTGACGACAGTTTTAAAACGGAGTTAGGTTTTCGAAATAAGCTAAACGTCGCAATAACGACATGCGATGATGTCTTGGAATCTTGGATCTTAGAATGTCACGTAGTGGATTTTATATTTTATTCATAATCTTGTGTTATTTGACTACGTATTTAGTAATATTGGTGGTGTTTTACGTAATATAATTCGGTTATTGTGCAGAAATGAAGTGGATGGGAAATTATACCACGGTGCATTGATTCTGAATTACCACAAAAACTCCCGGGAGAGTTCTAACAAGACGACCACCGTCTCGTGACTTCGTTAAAACGATCACAAGAAACTTGTAATATGATTACCTAATTATTTTTTTTTATTTATTTATTCGAAGGAATATCAACAGCTTGTCATACATCATTCAAAATACAATAGTCAACTTAAAGTTAATTATAGATATTCACTAATATATATTGATATGATTACAAAAAAAAGATGTTAAAGTGCTACTTCGCAAAAAATAACTATTCTTTCTATAATTGGTATTTGAATGAGGCACATATATCAACGAGCTATGTCGAAAAATAGTAGACGAAGCCCTTAAATAAATTTTTGAGAGATGATCTGGACAATCGACCTTATAATGGTACTAATAAACTAGAATATTATTTGCCAACAAATAAGAAATCTTAAACAGTACTAATATAATTATGATAATACAAGTGATCCACATTTCACAACACAAACAGCATTCTCAATAATGGCATGCTTAGGGGTGTTGGGTTTTGGAATGAACCGATGTAATTCACTAGTCATAGCGTCTTGTGACGTAGTCAATCTTTGGGCTTTTTCATTGTTTTTTTTATTACAAGTTTCTTGCGATAATTCATTCGTTCATGGCCTCCTTGTTAGACCTTTCCAGGGAGTTTTTGTGTCAACTCAGAAGCCATGCTCTGTAGTATAATTTCACATCCACTTGACCACCAATATTACCAAATATAGAGCAAAATAACAAAGGATTATGGATAAAATATAAAAACCATTCTATGGCATTCCAAAAACTCGAAACTTTAGGACGTCGCTTGTCGAAATAACAAACAAATGACTATAGACTGTAGATATTTCGTCGGTCGCTGTGTTTTTTTCTTTAAATACTGCGACACGCCTAACCTTACCGCTGTTATCAGTGTTTCGCATATTCTGTTAGTCGCCACATGCTCTACATTCCGGTACAAAAAAATGATTTTGATTTTCACTCCTGTGAATATAACCAATAGTTACATATAAACAAATATTTCGGCGTCGCCGCATACGGGCGGCGGTAACGTCAGCAAAACAATTATTGTGTTAAAACAAATATAAATGTTTTTTTTATATTCTATAGGAGGCCAACGAATAGGTGGGTCACCTGATGCTAAGTGATTACCGCCGTCCATAGATAGTAGTAACATCAGCCCTTTTAAAGAAGTGTAGGCTCGTCTCTTGAAGGTTTGTATTTCGTAATAGTTTGGAAACCCGGTCGTTGGGAGTCGAATGCCCTTGAGAACCTCACCGTAGATGACCCACCCATAGAGGTGGTGTGGATAAAATTTCTGTTTCAGACGGGTAGTACGATAGTGAAATGCAGCGGCGGGTATAAATCCAAACAACTCCTCTGAACATTCATCATGGTAGATGTGATAAGGACGCAAAGAGACGCGATGTCCCGACGCAGTGCCAATGAGTCGAGCCGATCGGATATTACCTCGTCGCCGACGATCTTTTATTTTATCTGTTTGTTGTACTAACACGCTTTAATTACTCAACCGATTTTCATGAAATTTACCATACACTCTATCAGGGTTACAGGAAAGAACATAGTACCCTATGTACCCTTTCACCGGGATAAAAAGGACTGTTCTCGAAGGATAGGTTAAATTTACATTAACGCGGCCAAAGCCACGGATAAAACTTAGTAAGAAAGAGTAATGTAACTTTTGCTGTTATTTACTAATGTGAAACTTCTTTTGATACGGTTTGAATTGGATTTTATGAAACGAAAATATGTAACGAAAAAGAGATTTATAGCTAATAAATGTATATATAGGTTTTAGGCTGTGAGAGAAAGAGATAGTGTATTTTTAATATACTCGAAATATATACAAAGAGAGGCAGAGAGAGAAACGTTGAAATATATATTGCATTTTTTATGCTACTGACTATCACGCACTTTTAAAAATTATTCCTTTTTGTGTTATTATTAACATTATAAATATTACAAATTAGTATTTTCATAATTAATCTTAAAGATTACAACTTTTTTTTAATTTATTTTACCATCAAATAAAATTGAACATAAGCACGTGCCTATAACTCAACAAAATCTCCATCTTTCTACGTCGTTTAATTATTCATCAAATTTAGAATACAAAAGAGAACGTTCGTTTTGCTGTCTGTACATAGTCGCGCGCCCGCATTCGCTCGTAATAACCTCTGCTCACCGTCATGAGGGACAATTTTATCTCCATTTACACACTTGTTTACAATAAACTTGTATCACGGTGTACAGACGGCCCGCATACCTCGCTGTCCAGGGTTCAATCCTTTGCCGTTGTTTTATTTTACCACACTAACTCTGGACCGTGGTTGTCTTTCCTATCAAAATAAAAGAAAGAAAGAGATACTTTATTGTTGAAAGAACCACAAAATTAAATTCAATTACACAAACAAATGAGACAAGACAAAATTCATACATTAAATGAAATGAAAAAAAAAAGATATGTCCAACAAATCACTCAGCAAAATGTGCGGTACAGCAGTATTGCAGCGCTGTTTTTCTATGGGAGCCCATATGATGATAAACGGACGTTTAGTCGGTCATATTAATATTATAATACGAAATTAAAAGAACAAATAAATAACACAGCACACGTAGCACGTCACAGATGTCACATAAAATAAATATAGCTACTGTAACTACAGAGCTGTCTGTGCTTGCAGAGTGTATGAAAATTGGGCTTATTTGGAGTGAGGTGAAGCGTCAAGCCGTTGACAGATCGAGATGGAGAAGCATTGTGTCTGCCCTCTGCCCCAACAGTTTGGGAGATAGAATCCCAAGAGAAGAGAGAAAGACTGTAACTACAGATCCAAGACTAAACAAAACAAAGATAAACTTCCAACCCCAGTTCTTGCAACTTGGAGACCGTCTGCTGTGCAGTATGAGGTCGCGCGTTGTCGTGCAGGAGCAGCGGAGACGAGCAATTGACCAATGCTGGTTGGAGATGTGCCAGCTTCTCCATCATTGTGTTCAGTACACATCTGCAGTAATGCTCACCCCGTTTGGTAAAAAGCTGTGATGAATCACACCGGCGCTAGACCACCAAACAGTGACCATGACTTTTCTAGGGGTAAGTTTTCATTTAGGGCATTGTTTAGGTGCTGAACCAGGATCCAACCAATTTGCTGAGCCTTTGTGGTTATCAAACAGAATCCATTTTTCATCGCAGGTAACAATGCTGTTCAAAACTCCTTCATTTGTGTGTCTGTTGAGCAGTGCAAGGCACGTCTCGACACGTACTTCGCGCTGCCGATCATTGAGTTCGTGGGGTTTTTTTACCTTGCCAATTTGAGGCAAATGGACCAATATTGTTTTGACGCTAACGTTAAAAGCTGCTGCTAATTCAGCCGTAGATTGTGTATCATCAGCTTCCACAATCGCCTTTAATTCGTCATTGTCGACCAAGGTCTTCGGACGACAGCGAGGTTCGTTTCTCAGCTCGAAATTCCCAGAACGGAAGCGAGCAAACCAATTACAGGTGGTGCGTTGGTTTGTGGTGTTAGCTCCGTAAACGTCGTTGATGTTGCGTGCCGCTTGTGCCGCGTTGCTGCTATGGGGGTACTCATATTCCATAATTACTCGAATTTTTAACGTATCCATGATGACAAAAAAGATTGAAATGCGATGAAAATGTAACACTAATCAATAAACAAAAGACTACTTTTGGAAAAGAATTCCATGTTTTTAAAATAAAAATAATTTGAAATTAGAATTCGTAGCCAAACAAAAATTATTTTGATTTCAAATGGCCAGTACTGCAGAACGGCAATTTCTGCCGTATATGTATATATATACATTATATATATGTATTCTATATACGTATATAGAAGAAGATATATATCGATAAAAGGCTATTCAAATGAATGTGCCTTGAACGGAGTCGAAGAGCAGTAATTAATTCAGTTCGACTGTCCTGTATGTTTTGTCAAACCATAGCACCGTAAATCATAAATATCATAATAAAATATTCACTAGTCTAGAATATTCCTTCGTAAGTGACCGTTCGAATCTCATCAGACGTCTGTTACTTACAGCATGTGTTAAAAGCATGATCGGCGCACGCGACGCTTGTTTACAAAGGTGGACACAAAACGTAAATGAATAATAACATTTCAATTATTTTTAACATGCTACATCTTTCAGTTGCTACGCTATTTTAAAATTGTTTCACAAAAAACTATTGATTTACGAGATAGTTTCTGCAAAAGTTCCTGAAAATCTATACTTCTATACTAATATTATAATGCTGAAGAGTTTATTTACTTAACGCACTAAACTCAGGAACCACTAGTCCGATTTGAAAAATTATTTCAGTGTTAGATAGCTCATTTATCGAGGAAGGCTATAAGTTAAGGTGTTTTTAGGTAAACGAACACGAACCAACGAACGGTGGGTCACCTGATGTTAAGTGATCACCACCGTTCATGTCTACCAGCAACACTAGAGGAGTCGCAAGTGTGCTGCCAGCCTGTGTTGCTGGGGAAATGGGGAGTGGTAAGGGGGAGAGAGGGAGGGAGGAGGCGGGCCGCCGGCGCTCTCACTGACTGAACGAAACGCAACAATACAAGCACTGTTACTTCACGTCGGTTTTCTGTGAGAGGGTGGTACTACCCCAGACGAGCGGACTCATTCATGCTGAAACCAGTAATAGCTTCAGCGTGGCTCTACACCTACCAAAAAGGTAATTAATATCACCACGTTAAGACCCATAGGAGCGGAGCACCAATAAGGAATACTTCAAGATCGGGTATTTTTTCCTTTTGAGGGCTTCCGTTGCGTGTTAGCGTTAGCCCAAAGTTAATATTCTACGCGGGTGAAGTCGTGGGCAGTAGCTAGTATATAAACATAACCGATGAACAGTCCATTCAATCCAAAAACTATTTTGTAGTCCGGTGAAGCTGTTAAGACCTTGCTTGGTCATTGGAATAGCGTAGTCAGTTCGAAAAAAAAAAAACTATTTTGTTTACTTTTTTCTATTTGTGGCCCCTTTGTACTTAATCAGCACTTTTTCCTTTTCTATATCCCTGACAATGTGTATTTAAAATATTATGATTATCGATTGAAAAGTTAAGACGAGAAACCGTAACAGATAGTTCAATAAACAAACTCAGATTCGCACTTATAATGATAATTAAATTTAAGATTATTACCGACATAATGAATAATTATTACAAAACCACTTATTATGACTTCAATGTTTAAAAAAAACATTCGCTCATACCCCTAAGTATGTTACTATCTCTAATCTACTTTATGCATAATAACCAAGCTATATTATATAAGATACCGAAAATATTACAGTCTGTAGTTCAAATAACGTGGGTTTGTGAATTAAAAATGATGATACGATACATTAAGTTATAACCAACGCGACATGATGCCATATTAAAACTAATAAAAATCATAAACATAACTGTATAAACAGATTGTCAGAGTCCACAAACATCTACGTCAAAAACGAAAATTTTCTATATTAGAGTTTAAAATAGAAGTTTTTGGTGGGATTTTAGTCTGCTGTGAATTTATTATGTTCATGCTTATAGTTTTTCAAATCAAATAAAAATATCCAATTCAATTTAGGGCCTGAGAAGGCGCTTATGAATGTCAAAGCTACCACCGGTTCGGAAAACAACGCAATCCTCGAGAAGAACCGGCAAGAAACTCAATCTGGTTTATCTCTTCATGTTATATATTTTTACAAAGTATAAATAGTCACATTCGTTATTAGTGGATGGGCGAGAGAGGCGTCATTTCCAGACGTCACAATCGTTCACATATTCATCCACCCTATAATAATAGCCTTTAGATATTAAAACCCGCTTGACATGGTTCTTGAACTCACTTTCCGGCAAATCAGTAGTTTTTTTTTCGAACTGATTACGCTATTGACCTAGCAAGGTCTTAACAGCTTCACCGGACTACTAAGGCGAGCGCTTAAGGCACTCAGCCGATTTTACTTTGACAACTAGCTCAAGGGTGCACGGCACACCTCGGCTTGGGCTGTTGCCTGATACATGCGATTTCAGTTTAATAAAGGAAATAAAATAAAACTCTTCCACTTGCGTGTGTAAGCGTGTACGCATGCACGAGTGTGGAGGTGACATGTGTAAGGTTGTCGCAGTGATGTAAGATTTTGTATCACTGTACAGCAGGGGCTCTGCGCCGAAGGAACGGACCTAGGCTTAAGCCACTGTCGAGGGGGCCTAATCTGATGTGCGGGAGCGAAATGGACCACCAGATCACGGCGACGTGATCTGTGGTTACGCGGGCGTGGGCGTGAGCACGCTCTGTTTGGAGAGACAGGCTGGTACTGATCGTTCACTGCCGTTATTTCATCGGGAGGGTCGGTAAAAATATGGCGCGGATGTATTTTGTAATGCGCAGCGTTCGGTACGGATTCACATTTTGCGGCGGATACCACTAACGAACTGGGATGATTCACGGCTTTTTCAAAATAACTATTAGTAAGTGATTTTACGTACGCCCAGATAGAAGACATCTCTAGGGACCTATGGAGATCGACTTTCCGAACGTACCACGGGGCACTGGTCACTTTACGTAAAACGCGGCTTTGAAGAGCCTGCAACTTATGAAAATTATCTTTCGACATATGCGCAAAAACAGGACAACTATATGTCATAATAGGACGGATACATGTCTTATACAAAGTGAGCTTGTGTCTGAGGGACATCTTACTCTTATAACAAAGCAAAGGATGGAGGCGACCTAACACCTTAACGGCTTTGTTTTGCACTCTATTTATATGTGACTCGAACTTTAAATGTTTATCTAATGTAACACTCAGATATTTGACCTCGTCGTCCCAAGGTATATCGGTTTCGTATAGCCTGATGGGCTGAAGGATATTAGCGCTTCGCTTGGGATTGAAGAGTATCGCGGCACTCTTATCAGGAATAACTTCTATGCTCCATCGACGAAACCATTCACCGAGTGTGCAAACGGCCTTTTCGATACGCTTCCTAAGAAAGTCAATGGGTAAAGTGTTTTGTGACTTTGTTATAAAACCTAACACTATTACCTAAAAAACTTTTTTTGCACTTAGTGAGCCTGAAGCATGGAATTACTAATTTGTTGCTGTTTCTAGTATTTAAATTATGTCGGTCTTTTAGCGTCATTATATATTTTTCGAGTAGTATTATGTTACTTCGTCTTTACCCGAAATGCTAAAAGGCGAAGATAAACAAGTATTTAGAAGTTAAACGAAGATGATTAAAGTTATTCGAGTTAATATACCAAAATCTATTTAGTTTAACGAAACTGGCTTTATTACTATCCATGCACAGCTCTTAAAACAAATCAATGATGGGCAAAATTAATTAAAAACACGTATGAAAAGAAAACAAAATTAGAAGGAGTACATAGATGTTATTAGAGTCTCAGAACAATTTATGCGGTAACGCGCCTCGCACCTGCGCACACAGCTGTACGATGTTGACACAGATGTTTCGAGAAATTACTTCGAAGAACGCCTTACGAAACGACAGTTCACTGGTAGGTTGTTACTAACTACCAAACAGTAAACTTGATAGCCTAACATATCTATTAATTACAATTTGTAGAGATACATTCCAACTGTAATGACTTCTATTTTTATAATTAATCTTAATGATTTAATATGGCCTTTATAATATTCAAATGATTCAACACGTCCGAGCCGCGACCGGAACATTGACACTAGCGCCACCCTATTAGAGATTTCGACCTATAAAAGGCAAGACGTCGTCACAGTGTTTACAGAGTGTTCATTGGTTTTCCTGATCAACCGACTATACGTTTGTTTATTACACAACGAATACATAATTGGAGGATTTGAGGAAACGATCCCGATAAAATAAATAATACTTTATTCAATATAAGCTCTAATAAGGCGCTTATGAACGTCAAAACTAACACCGGTTCGGACAAACAACCCAGTCATCGAGAAGAACCGGCAAGAAACTTGATCGGGTTTATCTTTTTAACATATACTAGTCGGCGCCCAGTGGTCGGCATTCGACCATAGTTGATTGATTTTTTAAATGGAAAAAAATAAATAATAATAGTTGTATGTTATAATATCATTGTTGAATGTAAAATGAAAAAGGGTAATTGGAACGTAAGAGTAAAATAATACATACAGTCGAGCATAGCAACCTCCTTCACAACCTTTTTTGAAGTCCTTTATTGACAGATGTCAAAATGTCTTTTTTTATTTACATGTGTGTATATGTTGTGTAAAATTGAAGCAGTAGTGTGAGTAATACATATTTTAATTAATGTAATGTACTTCTAATGCATTTTATATAAAATAAATAGCTTTCTGCACTTCTCCTCCATATAAACTTTAACTATGCCAAATTTCAAGTTCATCCGTTCGCGCAATTCCGTTAAAAAGGGATACAAAGTTTAGGCTTCACGTATTAATATATATGATGATATATTTAGAATACATTACACGTTACAATCGCTTTTAGTGGATGTACAAAGGAGTCAATTCTAGACATCACCATCGTTCACATATTAATCCACTCTATAATAGCCTTTTCACACCAAAACCCGTTTGACATAGCTCTTAAGTTCACAGTCCGGCAAATCGGTAATATACTTTGGGACGTTCTTGTAAAACCTAACACTATTACCTAAAAAACTGTTACTGGTATCACTGAGGCTGAAACATGGGACGTCCAGTTTGTCACAGTTCCTGGTATTGAGATCATGCCAGATCTATCATGAAAAGATCTACCTTTCCATGGTATTTCCTATTACTCGCTTAGTTAGCTACCATCCTTAAATTGAAGATCTGTAGATTCCAACAGCTGTACCTAAGAGCTCTTTGTCATCTACAATATTAAAAAACAGAAAACTTAAAAGTTTGTTTGCTTGATCGCGCTAATCTCAGGAACTACTGGTCCGATTTGCAAAAATCTTTCAGTGTTAGATAGCTTATTTATTGAGAAGGCTATAGACTATCACGCTAAGAGCAATAGGAGCGAAGCACTAACGAAGTAGGTTTTAAAATCGGGGTAAACAAAGTCGCGAGTTAAATTTAGCATTAGCACTAAGTAACTATTCCACGCGGACAAAGTCGCGAGCAGAAGCTATTTTAACGTAAAGTTAAATTTTTCTCAAACTTAAATATCTATAAAATATAAAAAAATAATAATAGTAAGATTACGCCCGTATAAATAAATGGAAAGTTAGATGCCCCTACAAGATCATTCATTGCGTTTTACCCGCATAATGATTCAATGGCCCAGATATTTGACGTTACTAATACGTCAAAGGCGTTTATATCTTCAAGCGACAGTTACGGTAACAAGTTCCAAAACTGCTTCAAACAATTATTTAAATAGTAGAGCAGCTTCAATATTAAATTTAAAAAAGTTAAGGGCAGTCATAAGAACAACCGTGTATAGGTAATAAACAGGTGGTAGAGCCACGCTGAAGCTATTACTGGTTTTAGCAGGAATAGGTCGGCTCGCCCTGGGTACTACCACCCGACCCACGTGAAGTAACAGTGCTTGCATTGTTGCGTTTCGTTCGGTCAGTGAAAGCCCCGGAGGACCACCTCCCCCCACTTCCCGCTCCTCTCCATTTTCCCAACCCCTCTCCCCCGAACATGGGCTGGCAACACATTGGCGACTCCACCGGTGTTGCTAGTGTCTATGGACGGCGGTGATCACTTACCTTCAGGTGACCTGCCTGTTTGTTTGCCCCCTATAAAAAAAACCTGCAGTAGTGAAAACTGTGTGCTCTTTTAAATTTTTAAATGATTGTCTATCAATAAAACGTATGATGGGCTGTAAAATATCAATATTGCACGTACACAGGTCCTTATAATACGCGTCGCTTAGTCTGAAGCAAGCGCAATTCGACCCGTCATACTTTATAAGGTTTTGTCCTGCCAAAAATACCGCTCAACGCGCCTTATTAAGTTGTCACTTCAAAAATATCTTAACTGTATTCCTCAGTATGGACGCGAAGGCTAAATGTGAACGCTAAATGTTTTCAAGTGGGCGATAGGCCTCCCAAATTTAAGGACCTTTAAGACAGTCTAGGGCGTATTGGCGAAGTATAAAATGGTGAAAAATCATAAGTTCCTGATACGTATCTGAGCAATTCTTTGGAACTAGATCTTCTTGAACTATTTAGTTTAATCATTGCTATAAATGAATCACTAATTTCATCCCTTACGCCTAGCCTATTTTCGATTTGATTTACTTGTATTTAATTTAGGATAGCATTTATTGTTATATTTGTGAGGGACGCTGAAAATTGTTTTAGAGTGCCTGATTAACCTTCTAAGATTAATAATCTGTTAAGGATCAATACTGCGGAAAATTCAAACCTGGAAGTTAATATCTACGTGTCCATCTACGAATACCTCTGAAACTGAAAATGTGCAAAAACCTTACCTTACAAGAAGTACTTACAAGAATGTACGGTGCATTCTTGTTAAGATGCTTAAATTTACCACGTGTGAATCTTTTCTATCCTTCCATTTTGTAATCCTTTATTTTGATTCATACATCACGACTGGTCTTGTAAGGTAAGGTGTAAGGTACCAAGCATGGACTACATTAGAAATGAATATATAGGGCAATACCCATCGGGAGTTTTGCATATCATGTCAGAAACCTGTTTGTTTTTTTTTCGAACTGACTACGCTATTAGCCTGGAATAGGCCTTTACAGCTATACCGGACTACTAAGGTGAGCGCTTAAGGTACTTAGCCGATTTTAATTTAACAACTAGCACAAGGGTGCACGGCACACCTCGGCTTGGGCTGTTGTCTAACAACGCAAATCTGACTAAGTTAAATAAGTTAAGCTATTCATACATATATACGTTTGTGAAACAAACGTATATGTGAGGCATATAAAATCAAAAATAGCTAAGTACATAGAGACCAAATTTGCAGGAAACGAAAAAAATGTTTATCTATTCTCAGAGTTGGAGTTTTACTTATATTCGAAGTTCCAATTTTAGGGAGTGGCATATGCTATTGATTTTGCCTGCCTATGACCATCAGCTCTAAAAGAGAAGTTCAAGAAATTAAAAAATGCGATAATTCCTTAACTGTATTTTATTCTTACTTTACTTCTTATTTGATGACTTGGTTGTATTAAATGTATTTGATCCCAAAATCAATTTTAAAACGAAAATTAAAAGGCTTTAGCTGTATTTTATTTCTTGTAGGAATTAAATGGTGATTTGCAACCAATAATAGACTAGATGGCTCCACACTCAGTTCATTGTTAGAACTTGTGGCACTTAGCTGTCTTTGATTCTATATGCCTCATGTGTATTTCGAGTGTTAAAGAAACCTATTTGGATGATACTAAGATCCTGGACGATCTAGTAGTGCTATCACATCGGCGACTCTCTTTATGTGAACCAAGGGAAAATAAAGTACACAGTTGCTGATATTTGTATAAGAGTGAAAGTTCCTAAAGGATATAAAAAAGTAATTGCGTATATCAGAGAAAGTACGAAAATAGCAATAGAAATTGAAGAGTAATAGATTAGTGTGATATGGGCATGCGATGAACATGGACGATATTCATGTAATTGGAAGGGTGTTAAACGTGAGAGATGAACAAAAATAGAGACAAGAAGGCATGTTTGTGAAGAATAATATGTATATATATGCCTTTTTGGGGTAATGTATACAAAGTTTTTCGGTTTGTAAAAAATATCTATACATATAATAAAAATATAAATGTAACGTGACTGTACTTTTTGGATTTTTGTGTCTAAAATTGTTGCAGGTGTCTAGAAATAAGTAATAAAATACACGTCAATCATTTTTAGAAATGCGTGTCTGTCTGTCTGTCTGCTTGTTTTAACACGCATCACTGATAAAGTACTGTGTTCATGATAAAACTTTTTCAAGAGAATCATAAAACATATCTTCCGGTAACATTTAATCTTTGCTTCATTACTATCGGTTCACTGTATCAAAAGTTATTGTAATTTTAATGAGGACGCGACTTAAGTACGAGAGAAAAGAAGATAGTAATTAGATTTAATACATTACAATATATCTTACATAATAATAATAATTACATACAATTTGTATATCAGGTTCCACGCAGTATCACATCACACTTCACGCAGTATCACATAAATTGCGAATTTATGATTTTTTTCTAACTTATTTTCAATTCCGCCATAGCTTAGCCAGCTTATTTGTAAATCTGCTACTATACATGGAACAAAATGCAGGAGTATTTACACGGGCTGACTAGAGTAGGTATTTGTATATGAAAGATAGAGGTATATTAGGGCGGAATGAAACGCGTTCGATACACCAGCTGCGTCCAATTCGGCCCCAGCCTACCCTTCATCACGCCACTGAAGGGATGGCACGATGGTGTATACACGATAACAAATTTATCATTTTAGAATGTAATGGCATATGTGCTAACTGTATATAAAAATTATTATACGTATTATATCTGAGATGAGTAAACTTCAAAACCGTTTACATGTTTCTTTTATTCCCACCTGGCTAGCTACCACCGTCAAGTTGAACATTTTTGCCAATTTCAACAATACCTTTATAAATTATCACCACATTTTATAATACAAAGTCCTCTGCCTCATCTGTATGTCTGTCTGTCTGTTCGCGATAAACTTAAAAACTACTGAACGATTTTTCATGCAGTTTTCAACAGAGGAAGGAGGAAGGATTCAAGAGGAAGGTTTAGGTATATAATTTGTCAAGGTTTATTTATATTATAAGGTCAGGACAACGGGATAAGTCTATGCGTGCGATTTACAGACATTCGCCCATATTTAAAACCTTTTTGGTGTATACTATCAATAGGGCTAGGTGTTAACAGTGACTTAGACCGCGTGAAATTTAGCAAAAAATATTTCGCTCCGTGTAAACACGTGCATGGAGCGCGCACGAATTTGTACACAGTTTCTTTACCTTATTATATTTACCAGTACAAGTTGTGGTAGTCTACTGATTTGAACGGTGGAATATCAACCGATGTCCGCAGGTTCAAATCCTGGCATGTACCAATTACTTTTTCAGAATTCGCGTATATATACTAATTCAAATTGGTGACACTATCGGCTGACGGTGAAGGAACACATCGTGGGGAAACCTGTACCTGAGCAATGTTCTTGTAGTACTACTGTATGTGGGAACAATATAGTTTGAAATGACCAATACGTAGTGGGCTGGCGTGGTGATTATACCCATACTTTCGTTCGGGAAGTGACCTATGGCCCTTGAGAAATGTGTACCACAGGTGTGTGTAGTACCACCGTATGTGGGAACAATATAGAACTGTGGATTTCTCAGAATTTGAAATGACCAATACGTCGTGGGCTGGCGTGGTAACTATACCCATACCTTCGTTCGGGAAGAGACCTGTGTGTGACGGGAAGAGAGTGTGTACAGTTGTACAGTGTGTACTCTTACAGGCTGATGATTATGTATATAAATACATTTCACAATTATTATTCTCATTTCTTACTTTCAATAATAATGAACGCAAACTTTTAAAACGAGCAATCTGTTTCACATCAACCGAACGGAAAAAAAAACCTAAATAAATAAAAATAAACGCTAAACAGTTCCGAATGTCATTTTACTTAATTTATGGCGTACAGATAAATTACAATCTCCGTGCGTACCTCGACGATTTTGACAGTTGACAGCGAGCAGCTTTCCCACGAGCTTTTTACTGAAGTCTTCAAACAACACACACTAATCCATAAATCATAAACATAATAAACAAAACTCGATTAACGAACGATCGAAGTGTAAATATTATAGAATTAAACAATAATGTAAATGTCCGGGGAAAATTATTGCAAATTACGTGTTTAGAAACCTTGTTAACGCGCGGACGAACATACACGTACGTCCGGTACAGCGCGCGCCGTGCGACTGGGAGGGCGGCGTGCGACACGCGCCCGCCTTAACGCTTTTTACGAAAACTTGGGCGGTTTTCTCGAACACCGCACACTGTTTTTCACATTCACAGCTGGACTCGCGTTAATTGTTTTTGCAATGCTCATTTTCTGAGTTTACGAAAAAATTATATGCACAGATGTATTCAACAGCGCGACACCTACGTGTTTTTCCTATAATATTTATTTTCGGTAATTTTTTTTCTATTTTAATATTTAATTAATATGCCGTATTCGATTCGGCAATATTTGTATGTATTTCTTAGTAAATGAGGTTAAATAATTTTCAGGTATATACTGAAGAAAAATATCCTTGTACATCCATGGTTAAAAGACGTGTGGAAACGATGCTTATCCGGTGTAACTGAGCAAGTCTCAATATATTCTTGACTAATCTCTGCAAGCGACGTCGTTCGCGTGGAATACCTACTTTGGGCTCACGCTAAAACGCAGAGGAAGCTCTCAAGAGGAAAAGAAAAACCCGATTATGAAACATTCTTCTTTGGTACTCCGCTCCTATTGGTCTTAGAGTGATGATATGTAACATATAACCTTCCTCGATAAATGAGTTATATAATACTGAAAGAATTTTTTTAAATCGGGCCAGTAGCTTCTGAGATTACCCCTTACAACGTCACAAACTCACAAACACAAACCTCTTTATAATATTAGTATATAGATAACCAAATGTATGTTCGCAAAAAATTAAATAAGCTGGATTTATTAAATTACCAACATTATTTAAACACTAGAAACAGCAAAAAATTGGTAATTCCATGTGTCAGGCTTATTAAGAACAATAACAGTTTTTTAGGTAATAGTGTTAGATTTTATAACAATGTCCCGAAGCACATTACCGATTCGCCGGATAGTGAGTTCAAGCACCATATCAAGCAGGGTTTAATGAGTAAAGCCTATTATAGGATGATCAATATGTGAACGATGGTAACGTCTGGAAATAAAACCCCTCTGTGTGCATCCACCACAAACGAATTTTTTGTGTCTTGTAAAAATATATAACACGAAGAGATAACCAGATGGAGTTTCTTGCCGATTCTTCAGTATGACTGGGTTATTTTTCAAACGGGTGGTAGCTTTGACGTTCATAAGCGCCTTCTGAGGCCCCAAAATAGTATAAAATATTTTTTTATTTTTGATTTTGAACTTTGCGTAGAACACCATATAGAACGATTTCGATGAAATGTATTGTTAAATATATGAAATTCTACGATTAGACTATAAGTAACACTAGTTATTATAAGATATTTTTTGCCTAAACAATGAGAATTTAGCAGGCTACGGCATAATTTGGTGTTGTCGGGTACATAATAAAAACATCGGTATCAGTAGCATTTTACATATGGGAAAAAATACCACGGAGCATGAATTCTGATATGCTACAGGAACTCTCTGGAAAGTTCTAACAAGGAGGCCACCATCTTGTTACAACCTTGAAATTATCACAAGACACATGCAATATTACCAACGACAATCGGAGTAATAATCTAGAAGATTGCTTACCAAAGATAAAATGAGTATTTGTAAAAGTTTGTAGTTTTTTTTTTCAAATATATTCCAGATATAGCAACGGCTTAAAGCATTAACCGAGCACCAAGGAGTTTTAATCTAGCCGATCGATCAGATCCAAAGAGGCCAGATGGTGTTTGCAGACCGCAGAACAGGCGCCTCTGACGATATCTATAGGTATGTACCAATGTTTGGACAAGTGTTCCAGTACAATGTACGCGTGCTGTTTTATTTAAAACGTTTCATAAAGTTTGAACAGTTGTCGCCGTGATGTAAGATATTGTATTATTCAAATTTTTATTCCTCTGTGTCGAAATTGGATATTAAAAAAAATTAATAATATCAATGTCTATGTGTTAATCCGGTGGCTCGGAATAAAACCTCAACCTGTTTGCTACTGATTATTATAAATTATAAAATAATTAAGGGAATTAACTTTTGGCGGGAATTTAATGTGTCATATAGTTTTTTGTTAATTATTTGCTTGTTTATTGAACATAAGTGAAATGTCACAAAATAACCTCAGAAAGTTCTAACAAGAGCAATGATCTTGTTGGGACAATAACGTCAAAATAGTTTGGAGTTTTGAGTCAGTCCGCTTGGAAGCTACTGTAAAAAACTTTGACTAATAAAATCATCTGAATGTATTGAGTCCTTACTATCTACTTTTCTCCCGTACTTAAGTCGCGTCGTCATAAAAACTACAATAACTTTTGATAGAGTGAACCGATTTTAATGAAACCAAAACTAAATGGTACTACAGGTTATGCTTTATGATTCTTGGATAAGGTTTTATCGTGAATGCAATACGGTAACGTTGATGCGTTTTGAAACAAGCAGACAGATAGACATCCACACAGATCTAAAAATTATTGAAATGTATTTTATAATTTATTCCCAGAGACCTGCAACAATTTTTTTTTCCAGAAAAATCTAAATGTACACACACGTTACATTTACATTCTTATTATATGTACATACTAGCGGGCCCGGCACACGTTGTCTCGCCCTAATTATGAAAAAATCCTTAACAAATTATATACTAAAACGTTCCTCGTGAATCACTCTACCCATTAGTGAAAACCGCATGAAAATCCTTTCGGTAGTTTTTGAGTTTAGCGCGAACAGACAGACAGACAGACAGACGAGGTAGGGGACTTTGTTTTATTTTGGTAATGGTGATAATGATATACAGCAGAACTATGCTGCCTATTTTTATTCTTTTTCGTGTATTATCAAGCAAAGTTTTTTATGATTTTTATCAGATAAATATAAGCGATATTAACCACCAAACTTATGTAAAAGAATTTCAAGTAAATGATATTTATTCTTTTAGAAACATAACTGAAAAGTATAATGTTAGACGCGCCATGAATATTTAATCCTAATTGTAGAAGACTTATGATTTATGGGCAGTCATAGAGAACGATAAACAATCATTATCGGTTGAATTGTTTATGAGTTGTCCGATGTCCGTCTGTCTGTACATACTACAACATTGCGAGCCCCTTATTTATATAATTACACTAGCCATATATTAACTACATATCTATCTGTATTTATAAAACGGTAGAGGTCCGTCGTTGTACGCTTATTACTCAAAAATACTGAATTGTTTTGGATCTTTTTTTTTATTTTATGTATCAGTGTGTACACGCGGAAGAAGTGAAACTTGATCATTGGTTTACTACACACACTCCCTTTTTATATTTTGATGTAAAACATGCGTTGGCAGTAAAATCGACCCGTATGCCGTCACGGCAAACGGTATGACGCTCAACTTCCTTGTGAAATGCGTATTATTTTTATGCGACTGTACTATACTTGTAACTTTGCTTGTGCTTTGAGACTTTGTTATAAAACCTAACATTATTAACTGAAAACTGTTACTGGTTGGTAAGCCTGAAATATAGGTTAACCAATTTGTTATTGTTTCTAGCATTTAAATTACTAGATACACCCGGCCGTTCCATTATTGCGAGTTTTACACCTGGTGTATGGTTGTCCAATCCTATTACCCACTATCAGATGAACAAAAATATATTTAACCGCATAAAGATATATTTTTGACTAAATTATATAATTTCTGGCAGAAACTGAATGTGTTTAGAACCTCTAAATTTGTATTTAAAATATACTAGTGGCCGCCCAGAGGTCGACATTCGACCATAGTTCATTGATTTTTTAAAGTTTGAATTTTATTAGGGTTCATTTGTCAAAGGGTATTATGTTATAATATCATTGTAGAATGTAGAATTTCAAAGGGTAATTGGAACGTAAGAGTAAAATAATACATACAGTCGAGCATAGCAACCTCCTTCACAACCTTTTTTGAAGTCCTCTATTAGTCGCTTTCTGCACTTCTCCTCCATATAAACTTTAACTATGTCAAGTTTCACGTTCATCCGTTCGCCCAATTCCGTTAAAAAGGGATACAAAGCTTAGGCTTCACGTATTAATATATAGATAACTAGCGAATTATATATAGACGTAAATGGTAGAATCAATTATTCAGACGTAGTCCGGTGAAGCTGTTAAGACCTTGCTAGGTAAATAGCGTAGTCAGTTCGAAAAAAAAAAGATTATTCAGGCACTCCTGTTACATTATCAGTAATAATTTATTGTAAAAAAAAAACATAAAATATAAAAACCATTACATGACACAGTAAGATCGCGGCAAAACATTCCCAGTAATTTTCGCATTATGTTGAAAGTTGTTTCAATTTAAAGCCAAGCAATTCCCACCGTAACGCAGTTGATAAAAATGCTATCCATAGAAATATCCCTGAAACCAATTGTCAGCACTTTTTTTTTTACATATACATGTGTTTTATTTGCATTTATTTTTCTATTATAGTTTTCATATTTTATATTACTATATTGGTTTATTGTATTTAATATTATATTATTATTACTGGGAAAACTCTGAACCCACGAACCCTAAAAAAACCCCCCGAAAATGCAGTCCTCGGGAATAGTCTAAAGTTGGCTATTTTTCTGTTACATATAAATGGCAATATAGCAAGCAAATCGTAACCTTGAAGAACTTCGTTTTTAACCGGAACGGTGGTGACGCTCAAGCAGATACTATAAATAGCCTACCAAAGCTAAAGCCTACAGAAAAATTGTAAGCCTAGAATATCCCATCAGACTTTGTAACTATATAATAATAATCATAAAAACAATGATACAACAAAATAATCCCAAGGAGGGTTGATGTCAGGCAGGCGGCCGATCGTAAAAATTAAGCCAAATCATATACCACAACATGACGAACATGTTGTACCGACCCTACTTATGTGGGATAAGGGTAAGAAGAAGAAGAACTTTGTCAAATTATATAAGAACCTTGTGCTTATATATTTTATTCATAAAACAATATGCGTCTATAAAATTACTATAAATTCTATAAATGAAATTATGTTGATTTTACCCCTAAATTCCTGCTCCGATACCAACAGATATTTTCAGCTCAAAGGAGTGTGTTAAAAGTTGATTGACCTACAAAATCAAAATACTCTTTATTCAATTTAGGTCCTGGGAAAGCGCTTATGAATGTCACATCAACCACCTACTTACTACCACATTTTTTTTAATTACAATTAACAAAAATCAACGTTTTCGCTAATCCGAGTAAAGTATGTCAGTAAGTGTCAGTCGGAGCAAATGGTCTTTGTTTGCAAGTTCAGTTATTCAACAGTAATTAATTTGGTAGGTGGTAGAGCCACGCTGAAGCTATAACTGGTTTCAGCATGAATGAGTCAGCTCGTCCGGGGTACACCACCCTCTCACAGAAAACGGACGTGAAGTAACAGTGCTTGGATTGTTGCGTTTTGTTCGGTCAGCGAGAGCGCCGCCGGCCCACCTTCCCCCTCACCCTCCCTCCCCCTTACCACTCCCCATTTCAACACCAACACAGGCTGGCAACGCACTTGCGACTCCTCTGGTGTTGCTGGTGTCCATGGACGGTGGTGATCACTTAAGATCAGGTGACCGACCTGTTCGTTTGCCTCCTATGATATAAAAAAAAGAAAAAAAAACAATAAATCGATAACTGAACCAAAAATAGGTCGGATTGTTGTATATCAGTATTTTTCAAAAGATACTTAGAAAATAAAAAGAAATACTAAAATATTAAATGATATAAATTTCGTATATAATGAACTAATTTAAACCAGTAAATAATGTAAAGTGAATAAATTAAATATAATTAATTACACATATGTTTTTAGCAGCTGTTCCCTTAATTCCGATTCAAGGTATTTTGAATATTTATTTCTACACAGTTAATTAGATATTAGAAGCGTGTTTCGTATTAAATAATTTTATTTTAAACGATTTGGTCATTACTTCTTTTACTCGAGTAAAACTTTCAATATAAATGGTTCTAAACATACAAATAACTATTTAATAGTCGTATATTAGCTGAGCAATATACTTCACAAACACAGGAAAAAACATAACCACAACGTTTGCCCCAATTTTCCACTGCAAAGACATTTTTTTTTTATATATAATTGAAGGCAAACGAACAGGTGGGTCATCTGATGTTAAGTGACCACCACCGTCCATAGACACTTGCAACACCAGGGGAGTAGCAAGTGCGTTGCCAGCCTGTGTTGGAGGGGGAGGAAGGGACAGGGAAGGGGAAAGTGGAAAGGGAGGGGAGGTGGGTCTCCGACGCTCTCACTGACCGAACGAAACGCAACAATGCAAGCACTGTTACTTCACGTCGGTTTTCTGTGAGAGGATGGTACTACCCCGGGCGAGCCGACCCATTCATACTGAAAGCAGTATTAGCTTCAGCGTGGCTCTACCACCTACAATCATACATCATTGAACGCTAAACTTAAATAAATCGCGGTTTTTTCAACTTTATATTATACTAGCTGTGCCCGCGACTTTGTCCGCGTGGATCCTGATATACAAAACATTGACTAATAAAGGCATCTGAATGTATTAAGTCCATTTACTTATGTACTTTCCTCTCGTACTTAAGTCGCGTCGTCATTAAAAGTACAATAAGTTTTGTTAGACTGAACGGATTTTTATCGAACAAAGACTATATGTTAATCGAAGGTATGCTTTATGATTTTATTAACTTTATCGTGATATGATGCGTGTAGTTCATACAATCAGCCAGACATACATTTGTAAAAATGAATGTAATATATTTCATTACTTATTCGACGTTTGCAACAAGTTTTTTACATAAATCTAAAAAGTACAAACACGCTATATGTACATTCTTACTATATGTATAGATGAAATATCGTAATATTTCTTTTAGATAAGTGTTTAATTGGTAGAACAATAGAAACTTATCAAAATGTATTATGTAGTTTTATGCGTTACGCGCAGAATGGTAGATTCTATCATTTGATTTATACAGATAAATCAGAAGGGTTGCGAGACTTTTGTCTTGTCTATTAAACAAATAAAAACTATACAAATATTATACAGCTGGAGGATTTGGTTGGTTTGGTTGAACGCGCTAATCTCAGGTACTACTAGTTCGATTTGAAAGTTAGATAAGTTTCTTTCGGTGTTACGTTTGTGGTGGATGCACACGGAGGGGTGTCATTTCCAGACGTTACCATCATTCACATTTTGATACAGCCGGTTAATAGCCTTTAGTCAATAAACCCTGCTTGATATGGTGCTTGTACTCACTATCCGGCGAATCATGTGCTTCGGGACCTTGTTATAAAACCTAACACTGTTACCTAAAAAACTGTTATTGATCTTAATAAGCCTGACACATGGAATTACCAATTTTTTGCTGTTTCTAGTGTTTAAATAATGTTGGTAATTTAATAAATCCAGCTTATTTAATTACATACATTTGGTTATCTATATACTAATATACTAATATTATAAAGAGGTTTGTGTTTGTTTGTGTTTGTGAGTTTGTGACGTTGTAGGGGGTAATCTCAGAAGCTACTGGCCCGATTTGAAAAATTATTTCAGTATTATATAACTAATTTATCGAGGAAGGCTATAGGTTACATATCATCACGCTAAGATCCATAGGAGCGGAGCACCAAAGAAGAATGTTTCAAAATCGGGGTGTTTTGTCCTTTGAAACCTTCCGCTGCGTGTTAGTAGCCCATAGTTACTATTCCACGCAGACGAAGTCGCAGGCAGAAGCTTATGTATGATAGATACACAGGAATTAATTTCTAAATGACAGTATACCACAGTACGAATATATTTGCAGAACACCTCGTACGAGCAGAAACGCTTCGTGAGCGCAATAAAACACTGCAATTAAAACAACATTAGAGCGGGAACACACGCGCGGCATCTGCGCGGGACGTGACGTCACGACGCACCGCCATTTGCATTTTTTCCCGCCGACCGCGAGTTTGCGGGGCGCGTTTACGACTACTCCTACGATTACGTACAAACAGACGTGTGTTAACATGTATTTTATAGCTATTATGGAAGCATTAATACTCTTTTGTGTTACAATTACAATATATCTAATGTACAATATGGAAACTCGTTTAAATCTATAGCTATTATCATGTATCAAACTCAATTAATTATTTTTATCAGGTTATAACTTTATAAAGAAATAATTAAATAATTTGTACTGATGGCTATGTGTTGAAAGTAATCTCCATATGTATGTGATAACATTTATAAGTATATATATATAACAATTAATACGAAGCACTATATCACTACAAAATTGATTTTTGGCGGCATCTTGGAATGCCATGTAGTGGTTTTTATATTTTATTCATAATCTTGTGTTATTAGGCTTTATATTTTGTAATATTGACGGTGTTTTACAGTAATATAGTTTGGTTATTATGCACAAATGAAGTGGATGGGAAATGACATCGCGGAATATTGATTCTGAGTTGCCACAAAAACTCCCTGGAAAGTTCTAAGAAGAAGGCCACCATCTTTTAGTTCATTGAAATGATCGCAAGAAACGTGTACATAATATAACTACATACTAGACAATGGCAGTAATAATCTATTAGAAGATTGGTTGCCAAATAGAAAATAAAATCACTACAAAATATATTCATAATTATTTAATCGTATGCTGACTACATCCTTTTATATATTCTTCTGTCCGTATAACTGAAGTTCAACTAAAGGGTTGCAAAGATTTTGATGAAATTTTTTGTGTCAGTTCACCTGATCCACCCAATCCACTTGGATTCAAGAATGGTTTAGATTCGCATTTGGATCCGGTAAGTGGCACTGCAGTTGAATTTCAGATTTTTTTTATCACGGCAGGAAAGCGTCCGCTGTGCCCGCTAGTCTTATATAACAAGTGAAAGGTGAGACACTCGCAGTATTCTAGGATATGACACTTCATGGTCACATTTAACAAAAAAAATAATGATATTAAAACTGACATTAATAAACAACCAAGAAAACCTAAGTTAAAGTTTGTTCTAAGACTTTCAAAATTATAAACATAATTGTAATAAACCTAAGTGCAATGAATGGTGCAAAAAGCTACAATGGCCAACCCGGAGTTAATAAATTTGGATAATAAAACGGATTTTTTTTTTCCCCCGAACTGACTACGCTATTGACCCTGCAGGGTCTTTACAGCTTCACCGGACTACTAAGGCGAGCGCTTAAGGCACTCAGCCGATTTGGTTTTTAGGTAACATACACAAGGGCGCATGCGCACCTCGGCTTGGGATGTTACCTGGAAAAAGTCGCGTCTGACCTAGCTAACTATTCTAAGCTATTCATACATATATACATTTGTGAACCATACAGTCGAAATTGCATGATTCACAAATGAATACGTGTATATCGGAATGAAAAATAAAACGGAAAAAAACCCTCTTGTTTTGTTTCTGACGTTCCCACGTTCCCTTTCAAGTGAAAGTGAAATCAACCGACGGTCATTGACACTGTGCTTTAACATAGACGCGTAGAGGATTGTGTATAATTTTCGTATTTTTCTAGATAATTAGGTTAAATATTAAGCACCCATTTTTTTACCTATTGATTTAGAACCAGAATCGAGTGCAGAATACCCTCCATAAATATTGCTACTGTCTAAACATTCAGCCTGTATAGTCATATAATTTTAGAATTATGTATTTTTTCAATTATAAAGTTAATTGAATTCGGAAACTATAAAACTTACATGTTTTATAGTTGATGTACGTACACCACACTGTTTCTTCATTAACATTGATATAATGAAGTTCCTATGATATAAATGGAATAAGAAATGGTAAGATTTTTTTTCACATACTATTTTAATTTTCTGCCTCTTACAACAACATTACATTCATTCAATATAAGCCCAGTTTCAATCTTAGACTCCTGCCTCCAAAAGTATAAAAGAATCACAACAAATGACTATTAGATTCGCCTATTCAACTTGGAAAAAGTTTTTAGGGACTTTTATTCCACCGAACACATCAGCCCCATTGTTCCCCAATCTTTCTAGCTCCATTACGAGAATCGCTGATGAGGTATTGCCAAGTCAAACAGCATATTAACTTCACCCGAACCGGTTTCAGCCAAGATGTTGCCACAAATATCAATGTTCTAGCTACTACTTTTCATACTACTCATCAACGACTCTCTTTCGATGCTGTTCTTTTTTTTTTCTTTCTTCTTATCTGCAGACTCTCGGTCCGCACCATTTTTTTGCTATAGTTTTATTGAATATGTAAGTTAAAAATCGTATTTGTAAGCATCTATTGGGTAGTATTTTTTTTAAATATATATATTTATTTAGCTGTTATAGACGTTATTGCCTTTATAGCGGTTTCATTCCGGTCCCCTATTGATCGATGCTGTTCTTGGCACACTCCATAATCAAGTGATGCACATCCTCGATTTACCTACATACATCGCAGTTGGAAGATTCCGCTTTCCTCATTAAATATGGAAATTTTTTCGATGGATATTGTTCCGAACGGAGTCTTAAAGCTTACATATTATCGGTTTAGGTTACATTAATATACGGTATATAAAGATGCCGACACTGTATCGTTTTATAAGAGATACCTTTTCCCTTACTTCTTTCATCAAAATATTCTTTATAATTATTATAAAACCTCAAGCTAACAATAGATTTAAATTCAAAGGAATAGTAGTTTTGAACCATAATGGAAATATGTAGAACATGCCCTGAAAATTATGAAGTGATGATAAGTTCAGTTCATAGCTTGTTCGAAGACCACGTCTATTTCCATAGGTTCGAAACCTTGCAACTGAGTCAGAACTTTTAATGAAGGAAAACATCATGTGGTAGGGTTTTCTTTTAAGTCCGCCTATCAAGCTACCATCCCCAAGTTGAAAATCTATCGCCGAGCATCTGTCGATGTATTCTAGCAGCTGTACTTGCAAGCCAGTCCTCTCCAGGTTTAGCGTGTTTACCATCTTATACCAAATCATTATTTGACATCGGACGCGATTATGGTCTAAAGCTGGTGTAGGTGGTAGAGCCACGCTGAAGCTGTGGTGGTAGAGCCACGCTGAAGCTTGTAGGCGGTCTACCTGTTTGGTTTAATGAAGCTATTACTGCTTTCAGCATGAATGGGTCGGCTTGTCCGGAGTAGTACGACTCGACCCACAGAAAACCGACGTGAAGTAACAGTGCTTGCATTGTTGCGTTTCGTTAAATCAGTGAGAGCGCCTGAGACCCACTTCCCTTCCCCCTCCCCTACCCAAAACACTGGCCGGCAACGCACTTACGACTCTGCGACCCTGGTGCTGCTGGTGTCTATGGACAGCGGTGATCACTTAGCATCAGATGTCCCACCTGTTCGTTTGCATCCTATGATATAAAAAAGGCAAATTTTTAGAAAACAACAATAACACGGTCACTCGCAAAAAAGACAGATTGAGTAAAGGCAAACTCGAGCGTGTACTTTTAATCCTAAATATTTCGATTAAAATGTATCTACAAAACGATGTTTTTATAAAACGCTATTTGAATAGATTGCAGTTATTTATTGTTGATAGTTGGCTCTCTTAGATGACGAATTTGCCAATCGCTACACTATGCGTACACCCCTATGGTCTTTACAAACGTATACTAACTACGATACCGTAACGACACGACATTATATTTACAGGTTATTCAATTTACGCTTCCATCCATTTTCTTCACCTTAGTAATCAGTCAGTATGTACATGATAACGTAATGAAGCCAGATGTCACATTCGGAGAAGACAATGACCGATTCGACATAACTTCTATCATTGATGAGCAGAATAGGTTCTATGACATAGATAAAGATTACCGAAGAAACGTAAAAACGAATAAGAATAATGTAGAAGTCATAGGAGAAGCTACAAAGAAGAACGGAGAAGGTAAAGAAAATAATGTGATAAATGCTTTAGGAAATGTTTTCAAATCTTTGAGGAGAACTGATACAGATTTCGCTTATCACGATACAATGAGAGATGAAGAAAATGGAGATATTGCTGATTTTGAAGAGAATTTAGAAAAATTGAGACGTGAAGGAGAAGACAAAAAGAAGCTTGAGAAGATCGTGTCAGATTTACATGATGGAGAGGAATTGTCAGGGAGACGCACACAAAGGGAATTCCTTGAGAATGAAGTGTTACTCCATTACGCTTTTCCTGTATTAATGAAGATCAATGGATATTTAAAAGTTCCTTTGGAAACATAAATCTGAGTTAATGTTTTTTAAGGTTTAATTGTAAAGATAATATTTTTTAAAATAGCGAATAAATTAATTCAAATACGAGTAATATTTTTTAATCAAAATCAAAAATGATTTATTCATTTTTGGCCCTGATAGACGGTTATGAACGTCAAAACTACCACCGGTTCAGACAAACAACCTAGCTAATATTCATCGAGAAGAACCAGCCAGAAACCCATTTTGGTTTATCTTTTCAACATATAATATTTAGAATACATTACACGTCACAATCGTTTTAGTGGACACACAGAGAGGATTCAATCCCTGACATCACCATCGTCTATATATTGATCTTCTCTATAATAGCCTTTTGACACCAAAATCCGCTTTTGATGATGGTAGAGCCACGCTGAAGCTATTACTGGTTTCAGCATGAATGGGGTCAGTGAGAGCGCTGGAGGTCCATCTCCCCTCCCGTCTCTCCTCTCCCTCTCCCTCCTCTAACCCTTCCCCCCAAAGGGTGGCAACGCACTGGCGACCCCTCTGGTGTTGTTAGTGTCCATGAACGGTGGTGATCACTTAACATCAGGTGACCCATCTGTTCGTTTGCCACCTATGATATAAAAAAAAATCATGGCGTTTAAATGTACAGTCTGGCAAATCGGCAATATGCTTTGGGACTTTATTGTAAAACCTAACACTATTACTATATTATATATCACTAACCTACCCAAAAAACTGCTACTCATTTTACTGAGTCGGAAACATGGGACGACCATGGAGTAATCAAGAACAACTACAAATCGTTCTGGCATAACAAGTAATATGTATATAATGAAATAGTCACAGTGAATATAAACTGTACTCTTAAATATAACCAAAGAAAGCTTTGTCTAATCGTGGTAAGACTTACAAGGCTTTCTGTTGATTATGATGTCATTGCAGTATTAAATACACAGCTACCGTATTTATTTGGTTACTAGATTTTGCCCACGGTTATTCGCATTATATCGCTTATTTTTATATGTTAGATAAAAAGAGATGTGGAGGACAAAGTCGGGTGTAGTTGTGCAAAAAATGACATCAATAACTTCAGGATACCATCATATTTTAATAACTGCTTCTCAACGTTTCCCCAAAATATCATTTATAAAACATCACTCTCGTTTAAAACTTTTGTAACTAAAGCAAGTTACCAACATTTCTTCTGACAGTACATCCTGATCCGTTGTATCAACAATGATCATTTCATTAAGTAAAGTTTCGTAAAAATTACTAAGCAAGTCTCATAAAAACCAACCTACCAATTCCATGGTCAATTACACTTCTGGTTAAATATTCAGTTTCACTTCATGTTTCTGATTACTTTTCTTATCACTAAATATTCATACCAATATTTTCAATTAAAATATGATGAATTGTTTCATTTAGGTCTAAGAAAATGGTTAAAACAATCCCAATTGTTATCTTTCTATTAGGATTTGTGGTGTTCACAATTCAATGGAATTACAATATCCAGAAATCGAAAGAAGATTTGTATGATTTAAGAGGTATACTAAATAAACTCGGAATTAAAAGTATAGACCACAGAGTATTTAATACAACACCAAAAAATCCTGGAAATAAGAATAAACATATAAGCAGCGACGAAGAGACCCAAAACTTTAACCAGAAAGTTTTAAATGCTCTTTTTAAGAGCGATAGAAGCGAAACTACTTCAATAGAAAATATACGTTGCAAAGCTGGGAGATGCGGCTGCGGTAAAGGAGGTCTACGGTGTAGAGATAATAAAAATGTTAACATGGTATATAAAGACGGAATAGATCAACTCCTGAATGAACTAAGAAGAGAAGTTGAAGATGATAAATCGAATAAAAGCAAGAATAAATTGAGATGCAACAGTGTTAATGGGAGATGTGGTCGTGAGAGAATAGATAATGAGAATATTAATAATAATGATATTATAAAACGTGGAACTCTAATAGAAGAGTTAAATCGTCATGGTAAGAAATATAAAATAAACGATGACATGGATGCAATAGTTCTTGATCTGTCACACTTAGATAATTTGCTTAGTAATTTAAATAACTCCTGCCTTGATGGCAAATGTAATGATGACTTAGACGAGGTTAGTAAATCAGGTAAGGGTGTAAAAAAATTACAATCTAACCTCGACGTGGAAACAATTAACATGGCAGGAGAACAAACTGATGACACATTTACACAACAGTTGAAAGATCCTTTCGTAGATAAATTTAAGAAAGATCCGACCTTAAATCCTGAAGATTTATTCATATACTATCAGTTTTATAAAACTTTAATTATAGAGAAAATTATGGATTATATAAAAGGGAAAAATTATCGTAAAACAGAAATACAAAACATTACCGAAAAACAAAAACAACTTATTGATAATGTTAAGCATCTATCACAAAATAGTGATTCGGGTTTAAACGAAAAGGAAATAAAAAAGCAAATAGCAGGAATTATTTTCGGGAAACATAGTTTGTACAAAGTTGTGCCTCATAATGAAAACAATAATAACGTTTATGTACCAGAATGGTTTTATAAAAAGGTTCTAAAAACTAAAGATATTTTTAACGTCAGAACCCATAAAAGACTTTTGCCATTAACTCTTCAGCAACGGCAGAGGAAAGCCAGAAACGTAATACGCCGCTGGCGCAGAGACTCGGGGCTCAATGTTGAAAATTACGGCGTTCCTTTTGAATTGAACGTACAAGGATTAGGGCAGGTTATTCCTTGAGATATAATATCAAGTCATTGGATTTATTGCTTAAATAAAATTATATTTACTCCTGTTTTGTAATTTTATGACAAATGAACCTATTAAGTAAAAGGAAAATAAAACAAGTTATTTCTTATTTTATTAATAGGGCAGAAAATAAGTATTAATTTTTATGCAACAACTTAACACACCGTTGAATAAATACCACTAAATAACTCTTCTCCATCTTCCGTTATAAATACCGTCAAATGTAAATACAATAACGCTATCCATAAACAAACTTATTCCTTGATGTTCCAAAGCTTTACTCGTAAGCTTTATATAGCATAGATATTTACATTTATTAATTAAAACATTATTAAGTATTTATTTATATATTACTATTATTATGAAATAAATTACGAACGATCCGGAACCGGTCACAGCGGTCCCAAAATAAACAAATTACTTTAACTTAATTTATTAAAAGTTACAAAATAACATCTAAAACTAACATTTTGAGAGTGTTGCCGATATATAACTCTTACCTAAAATTAAGCTAAAACTAATAGCAGGTGAATGCTACCGATGCTAGGTAAACACTGACTCAATGTTTTTTTTTTAACTGTCTACCTACTCTGTTGACCTGGACAGGTCTTTATAGCTTCACCGGACTACTGAGGCGAGCGCTTAAGGCACTCAGCCGATTTTATTTTGGCAACTAGCTCAAGGGTGTGCTGCACAACTCGGCTTGGGCTGGCGCCTGTTTTATGCAATATTCGCGACCTATTTGAGCTAACCTTTTTTTTTTTACGTGGAGAGAAAAATCCATCATGGACTTGTCAGGCCCCCGGGGGAGAGCCCGACCTGAACCGACCACCAGCCTTTGTGCTGGCACGCAGGGGTGGTGCCATACGGCGACTTTAACCGGCTAAAAACTCCACGACAACCTACGCCGCACTATGGGGGTGTCCCGGGGTAGCGTTAGCAAGCTCCGCAAAATTTGAGCTAACCTATGCTAAGCTACCTATTCATACGTATATAAGTTATTGAAACATGCATGTGTACCAAGCATGCATGCCTCAATAAATGTTATATGTATTTTGTGTCGAATAAATTTCTCTAAACTATACCGGTGTTATTTAAAAAAAGTTAAATACGTATTGAATACTTGCTTTCGAATTAAATGCACCGCGGTCGCTGAATATTCGCCCTCTTGCTGTTTTGTCTCGGTTTGGTTACGTTAGGTTAGACTTGCGAAAAACGATAACGCGAACTTGCCTCGGGCGAGCGCGGTGCATTTAATACGAAACCTTTTTAAACCAAGTTTTCAATACGTATTTAACTTTTTTGTAATAACACCGTATAAGTTTGGACAGGGAAAAATAAGGGTTTTCCTAAAAAAACAAAACGTGTAAGCGTGTAGGCGTGCACGTGTGTGGACGTGATATTGTAATGTTGTTGAAGTGATGTAAGATTTTAATCACTCTATCGCGCGATCAATTTACTCAAGGACTTCACACCGAGGGATCGGACCTAGGCTTGAGTCGATGCCGAAGGTAGCCTAATCTGGTGTGCGGGAGCGAAATTTACCCCCAGACCACGGCAGCGTGATCTGTGGTTACGCGGACGTGGGCGTGAATACGCTCTGTTTGTAGAGAGAGTCTGGTACTGATCGTTCGCTGCCAATATTATGTCGGGAGGGTCGATAAAAATATGTCGCGGACGTCTTTTATAGCGCGCAGCGTTCGTTACGGGTTCGTAATCCGCGGCGGATACTACTAAAGGAGTGGGATGATTCGCGGCTTTTTCAAAATAGCTAGTAGTGAGTGATTTTACGTGCGCCCGGATCGGGTGTATCTCCAGGTTCCTGTGGAGTGTGGAGATCCTCGTTCCAGACGTTCCACATGGCGGCGGTCGTCCTTCGTCCTTATGCGCGAAAACAAGACAGCTATATGTTAGAACGAGGCGGATGCAAGTTTTATACAGAGTGAGCTTGTGTCGGAGGGAAATCTTGCTCTTGTGTGGTGTGTAAACGAGAGGTGTCTATCTAGCATGTCCCCTAGATATTTGATCTGCTTAGTCAACGAAATGTCGGTTCCGTATAGAGTGACAGACTTGAGTTTACGCTCGTACTCGCGATTTTTAGGTTCGAAAAATATCGCGATGCTCTTGTCGTGATTAACTTCTATACGCCATCGCAGAAACCAGTCACCGAGTGTCCTAACGGCTTCTTCGATGCCTGTCTTAAGTCGTATCGGAAACCAACCGCAAGCGTAGATGACTGTATCGTCAGCATAACAACTTACCTTTACTCCCGGGAGCCGAGGTAGGTCACTGACGAATAAATTGAAGAGAGAGGGTGCCAGAATGGACCCTTCAAAAACAATTAAAAAAAAACTTGAGCGAGACAAGGGAAGGTAAATAAAATACGAAAATAAACAATAAATAGATAACTAATTAAATAAATAATTGAAAAGTAAATAAACGTATAAAGACTGAAGATGACTGAAGAATTAAAGAAATACGTAAACAAATAGACAAATAAATGAGTAAACAAACAAATAAATATACCCAATACCCCAATATCAAATCAAATAAAAATGTTTCATTGCAGACAAAAAAGTCCATTTGGTTAGTATACACACAACTTAGAAACTATTGTTAGTACTTACATCTATAATGAACATGGATAATCATTTATTATAACGCCACAGAGTGTAGGTTTACCTAATGACCCAGTATGAGGCTGTGCCACCTGTCAGCTACAGTATTCAGGATACTGTTGGTGCTGCCACGTACTCTACGCATCATTGAGGCAGATCGCTTGCAAATGATGGCGTGAAGGCCATCAATTCTCGCCTCTGCGAACATGCTTGAGGCGCTGCAGTAGCGCGGCAAGCCAATCAGCACCCTGAATTGTTATATTGTACGCGCAGAGTGTTGTATGCCCTCTGCCTATCTTTTATCAATTATTGCCACAATAAATCGTATGACACGAGGTCAAACGCTTTGCAAAGCAATAGGTAAATAGAAAGGTCTCTCTCAATTTCAATTATAGAGAACGCAGGTGTACAGCTCAGGTGTGTGGCGCAGGTGTGTATTGCACGTGTGCGCCACGACAGCCAAATCGGAACTTCACAATGAAAGCCGAAGACTCATGAAGTAATAACGAACGTCACTAACTCGCGACTATCGAGATCAAGCGAAGAGCGTGCAGTAGAACGGACGACCGTTCCCGTTAACGCGGTTCAATGATAATCTCATCCGAGCATTTATACGTGGACAATGTAGGCACGTAGGAGTCGGACCACCGAACGTTTCCAATAAATTCGTGCATCTGTTGTACCGTGAAAATTGCCGACTCCATACTTTGAACACCTGCTGCACCGTGGGACTGGGAACTCGGCTTTCATATACAATCTTAGTCAGCAATTGTGGTGTGTAGCGATGGGGTAACAAATACGTACTTAAATCCTTTAAAGAGTGTCAAAAACGAAGGAGACCGATAAAAAAATGTAATTCGAAAAGTAAGATAATTAATTTCTGTTCAGACCGAGTTATTGTATGTTTCCCATAAATATACATATAGGCAGTCGACACATTTCGATTAAGATATAGACATAAATAATACATCTACACTCCATACCTAATAACCATAAACAATTTATATGGACCAAGGAATTTATACTTGTTTATAATCATAAATTCCTTGATATAGACACACTTTTTGACAGGTGTCATATTTTTATTGACATAGCCCACAGAGTACATTTTATGACATAGCCAGAGCAGTCAGCTGTTTTGTTATTTCTTGGCGTTTACGGGTCGATAATAACTTAATGGTGGTGGTTTTCCGTGGTAATTCCACTGTATAAATAAGTTCAGCCCCACTTAATACTCAATGGCGAATGAAACCCCAGAAAGTGATTTTTCTATAGAATGTTTTCAAAATTACTCCGCACCCGAAGTATTCGTGCAAGGTTTAGCTGGTATGGTAGATCAGACCGACGTCGAAGTTATTATACGAGCTCAGAAGAACATGTAAGTTATTTTAGACTTATTATTTTATCCATGAACATATTTAACATACGATTATAAACAATATAATGATATGTTATCTGTTTGTTGATAATAATTTGTATTATTAAAATATATAACGTATAAAGTTCATCTGGGTAAGTTCAGCTATGGGGTAAGACGGTATGAAGCTTTTGGAGAACTTGGCTATATCTTCAATATTTGACAACATATATTATGTTTAATATATTATGTCATTGCTTTTTCCTCATTTTTGTCCATCAAATCTTTCCCCATTTTAACTTTTATTTCTTTGTTCTGGTGTATGTCTCTCGTTTTGTTCTAACATCTGAATACTATGTTTTATGGCCTAATCACTACATAGAACTAATCCAAACAAGCCTAGGATGGTTTAGACAAACAATTGGATGCAATTATTTATCCATTCAGATAAATGAGCTAGTCAAACTATTAATGTTGTCTTGAAATTTCTTTAGGTTTTTAATTATATTTGTTTGAAACACACTGTATTTTTGTCTAGAAAAGAAACCTGAGTAACTGAATCATATTGTGTTACTCGGGTGTCTTTTCTTCACAAAAATACATACATGTAAGTGAAAATCTTTTTGTGAATTGATATTACAGACTCACAAAAAGATTTTCACTTACATGCTTGAGGTAATCATACTAATATTACACTGTTCTTGAAAAATGAATGACAATGTAAATATGTACTTATGTGATAAGTATACAATAAGTTACTCATATAAGTAATTGTGCTCATCATTGCAAATGTTTTTATTATATATATGCATATAATGCAAATGAAGTAATCACTAAGTTACTTTTTCTGAGACCAAACTACTATCTAGATGGCGAACTTTCCTTCACACATTTCTCTATTGAATTTTTTTATAACTTTAAAACCTCTATAACTATTTTACTTATTAAAGTTACTCTATTAAACTTTATCATTGCTACTTGACCTCAATAGAAAAGTATAATAATATGAGGCTTGAATATAACTACAAAACACCTCTAAAAATATCTGCCAATAAAACTCTTGTCTAAGTCAGTGATTTGAGAAATTAGCACAGACAAACAACAGACATGTTGATTCAAATATATAATTACCAACATATATAGAAATAAAACTTATGACATAAAAACTAATTGCAGGCTTCAACGTTTTGAAAAAACAACAGAAATGTTGACAAACTGTAACCATCTATCAGCGAGTCGTCTCAGAGCAGCATCCGTGGAGTTTAAGAAACATACGATCTTGTTACTTGATATGAAGAAAGATCTCGAGTTTATATTTAAGAAGATAAGAGCTATAAAAACTAAACTAAGGTAAGAGAGTACTCTGATATGATATAACAACTATATCTGGTAAAAACCGAACATAAATCTATTAGATTTAAATACATTATACACGATTGGCTCTACCACTCTACTGTGCAAGGGTCATCTATGCAAATACCACAATAACACATATTTCTATAGAGCTGGTGCTGCTTTATTCTGATAGGAAGGGTGAGGTATGCAATATTTATTGACAAAGTAGTTTCAGAATTGCAGTACTGTTAAAGTTGGTTGTTCATAGTTATAAACTGCAGTTAGGGGCCCAATATCAAAGTTTCTATGAATCCAATGTATCCGTGCTACCGCTAATTTATGGGTTGTTCTCCACGACATGTGACAAAGCAATCACTAGTATTTATGTACTACTATTACTTATATTATAATAGTACTTATGAGCACTACCTTTACTTGTATATTTTCAACATAAATCCACATTATTGACTGCAGTGCCTACTTAAAACATCGAATCGCTAGTATGCTTATTGGTTACAACATAATATAGAAACAAGCTACCTCAGAACTAAAGTAAAAAAAGAATTTTTCAATGGGATAATTACTCTGGTATTGCCATTTTAACTATAGTACTTGACAAAGCTCTGCTCTTGGTTTTTGCACTATTGCTATTGAATTTAAGGATGTATTCCTATTTGCATAATGTTGTATAGCGCCATCTCGTGAAATTTTGATGTATCAGTAGGTTAACATCCATTACAAAATATAACAAGTATTTATAAACTTTACTAGATGGTTCTAAATGAAATAGGCTCTAATATCCATTACATAGTCAATATACAAAGTCCTCTGCCGAATCTGTCAGTTCTCGATAGACTCAAAAACTACTGAACGGGTTTTCCTTTCCTTTTCCCCAGTAGATAAAGTGATTCATGCGGAAGGTTTTTAGGTATACAATTTGTCATGGTTTTTTTTATTGTCAGGGCGGGACAACGTCCGCCGGGCCCACTAGTTAATATTATAAAAAAACGTACCTTTTTCTGAAAATTACATATAATTTTCTAAATACAAAATTTGACCCAAATCTAGAACCCTTTCGGAATACAGGCATTTGATTTATATACTTACATATATATACAAGAATATATGCGTAAATATATGTGTTGTTTAAAGATATAACATTTGATTAATATCTGTATAGGAGTGTTTTTTTTTTAAATAATGTTTTCTTCAATATATATCTTTTTCTTATAAACTAGAAAAAGAGTTTACATTCACTATTTTTTTTTAATTTAGAGATTGAGATATTACTAAGGTAAAATTTACACTAAATCTAAATAAAACTATTGTTAATTTCATTGATTATACTAAAAGTAAAGTAAATTTACAGAGTATCTAATATCGCATATGAATTTAATAAACACTGCCCAAGAAAAGTTATTAGTGTAAAACAAAAAAATAGTTTTAGTGAATGGGCTACCTTGGGAATTAAAAAAAGTAGAGATAGACTATACGATCTGTATTATAGGAGATCATTAACTAGCAATGAATCCTTTCATGCATATGTCAGAAATTATTCAAAAATTTTTAAGCGTGTCTGTGTAACTGCTAAAGCTAAATTTTTAAGCAATAAAGTTCTTGGATCTAGTAATAAGACCAAGACTGTCTGGCATATTATAAATAAAGAATTAGGAAAATCCAAAATTACTGATAATTCGCATAATTTGAATGTTGACGGAGTACATATTTCAAACAGTTCAGAGGTAGTAACTGTTTTCCAAGATTATTTCACTAACATACCTTTACAGGTAACAAAAAATATTACTTCATCAGCCCAAGGTGCGGTATCGTTACTAAAAAATCTGAGTGCACCTATAAATTCAAAATTTAATTTCACATCTATTAGTGCAGATGAAATAATAAGGACTTTTAAACTCTTAAACATGAAACATACCGAAGATATCTGGGGAATGTCGGTAATAGTAGTACAGTCCTTAATTATTAATATTTCATCATATTTGGCTAATATATTTAATCAGTGTATAGCAAAAGGAACCTTCCCCGATTTAATGAATGTCATTGTTAATCAAACATCAAGATCATGCAAGCAAGATTTTATGACAATGATAGGATCATCAAAATAGTAATAAAAAAAAAAAATTCTTAACTTATCCAGGGGTAACTAGACAGCAAGTGACATTGTAACATACTTAATTCATTTCCTGTCCTGTCACAGATTCAAATGCCTTGCCTACACACCTTTGTGATGGTCGCTGTATGTGTAAAATATGTATGTAATAATTTACACTAATTGGGTTTACTATTCACACTAATACAATTCTATCACAGAGCAATATAGTAAGATATCTATTTAATTCAATTAAACTTAAAGAGGAAGTATTAGAATGTCATATAACTAAGAATCCTAGCACTTATGTATGTGCCAATGAGTATTTGATTGGTATTATTCAATTGTGACAGATTTTTTGTTATTTTCGTTTTTGTAATTTACTAGTCAACAATAATGAAAGATTGAATCAAGAACAATCACATACAGGTTCATAAATTTAGCATTTATTAGGGATGGCAATTCTTAAAATATATATATTTTTAATTCGATTTAATTGTGGTCTGTGGAATTGATTCATGAAAAAATCTAAGTCTTCAGAATCGATTATTTAATAGTCGATCTCTTAATATTTTTTTCTGATTAGTATTTTTTAAAATTATTGTATGATTTTATTTGTATCTAGATAAAAAAAGTCGAATTACAATTTTATAGTGTCAGAGATCGACTCTTTAACATCTATACAAATAATCGATTTTTCTATGATTAATAACCGATTATCCAATTTCAGATCGCCATCCCTAGCATTAACATTCTCATAATGTTTTACAATGTTATTGAAATAGGAAGTTTGAATTTTTTTAGTAATAAGACAATGATTTTTATTTTAACATTTAAAAGTGTAAAATTGGAAAAGATATATACAAAAAGAGGTTTAATTTAATGTTGCAAACCTTTTTTCAGATGCGATATTTTTCTTTCTATAAATTATACATTTTTTCTACGCTTTTTCCTGGCAATACATTTCGCATATATTATTTAATCTCATAAACAGTTTAATGATTATGTCTTATATTCTCATCCAGTATCTGTGCTACTGTCATCACCGGAACTAGCACTTTCTGTCTCCGAAGAGCTACTGCTTTTCATTTTCTTCCCTGAACTTTGTTTATTTTTTTCACTTGCAACACTGACTGGCTCTTCGTTAAGATTCGCATCATCTTTAAGTTCTTTCTTTTTAGACTTCTTGCCTGTGCTTGTGGTGGGTTTCAATGTCTCCGTTGACACTGTTGTGACCATTTTAGATTCAGTCCGAGGTTCAGGTGGTTTGAAGTCCTCATCATCTTCATCAATTGAATGTCTTGTACTTGCTGATGCTGCTACAGCTGCTTTGTATGCTTCTGGGTATTGTGTACTGTAAGAAAATATATTTAAATAAAAAAATTGAAATTAACAACTGGACATGTGATTTAAAAAATAAATTAATGAATTGTACCTCAATTGCCATTTTGGGCCACGATATTATAAGGCATGCAAATCAAAATCAAAATCAAAATATCCTTTATTCAATTTAGGCCCTGAGAAGGCGCTTATGAACGTCAAAGCTACCACCGGTTCGGAAAACAGCCCAGTCATCGAGAAGAACCGGCAAGAAACTCGATCTGGTTTATTTTTTCATGTCATATATTTCTATAGTAATATAAATATTCACATTCGTTATTAGTGGATGCACAGAGAGGGGCGTCATTTCCAGACGTCACAATCATTCACGTATTGATCCACCCTATAATAGCCTTTAGATATTAAAACCCGCTTGACATGGTTCTTGAACTCACTATCAGGCAAATCGGTAATGTGTTTTGGGACTTTATTATAAAACTTAACACTATTACCTAAAAAACTGTTTTTGGATTTAGTGAGCCTGAAGCGTGTAAAGGATATTTTGATTTTGATTTTGATTTGCATGCCTTATAATATCGTGGCCCAAAATGGCAATTGAGGTACAATTCATTAATTTATTTTTTAAATCACATGTCCAGTTGTTAATTTCAATTTTTTTATTTAAATATATTTTCTTACAGTACACAATACCCAGAAGCATACAAAGCAGCTGTAGCAGCATCAGCAAGTACAAGACATTCAATTGATGAAGATGATGAGGACTTCAAACCACCTGAACCTCGGACTGAATCTAAAATGGTCACAACAGTGTCAACGGAGACATTGAAACCCACCACAAGCACAGGCAAGAAGTCTAAAAAGAAAGAACTTAAAGATGATGCGAATCTTAACGAAGAGCCAGTCAGTGTTGCAAGTGAAAAAAATAAACAAAGTTCAGGGAAGAAAATGAAAAGCAGTAGCTCTTCGGAGACAGAAAGTGCTAGTTCCGGTGATGACAGTAGCACAGATACTGGATGAGAATATAAGACATAATCATTAAACTGTTTATGAGATTAAATAATATATGCGAAATGTATTGCCAGGAAAAAGCGTAGAAAAAATGTATAATTTATAGAAAGAAAAATATCGCATCTGAAAAAAGGTTTGCAACATTAAATTAAACCTCTTTTTGTATATATCTTTTCCAATTTTACACTTTTAAATGTTAAAATAAAAATCATTGTCTTATTACTAAAAAAATTCAAACTTCCTATTTCAATAACATTGTAAAACATTATGAGAATGTTAATGCTAGGGATGGCGATCTGAAATTGGATAATCGGTTATTAATCATAGAAAAATCGATTATTTGTATAGATGTTAAAGAGTCGATCTCTGACACTATAAAATTGTAATTCGACTTTTTTTATCTAGATACAAATAAAATCATACAATAATTTTAAAAAATACTAATCAGAAAAAAATATTAAGAGATCGACTATTAAATAATCGATTCTGAAGACTTAGATTTTTTCATGAATCAATTCCACAGACCACAATTAAATCGAATTAAAAATATATATATTTTAAGAATTGCCATCCCTAATAAATGCTAAATTTATGAACCTGTATGTGATTGTTCTTGATTCAATCTTTCATTATTGTTGACTAGTAAATTACAAAAACGAAAATAACAAAAAATCTGTCACAATTGAATAATACCAATCAAATACTCATTGGCACATACATAAGTGCTAGGATTCTTAGTTATATGACATTCTAATACTTCCTCTTTAAGTTTAATTGAATTAAATAGATATCTTACTATATTGCTCTGTGATAGAATTGTATTAGTGTGAATAGTAAACCCAATTAGTGTAAATTATTACATACATATTTTACACATACAGCGACCATCACAAAGGTGTGTAGGCAAGGCATTTGAATCTGTGACAGGACAGGAAATGAATTAAGTATGTTACAATGTCACTTGCTGTCTAGTTACCCCTGGATAAGTTAAGAATTTTTTTTTTTTATTACTATTTTGATGATCCTATCATTGTCATAAAATCTTGCTTGCATGATCTTGATGTTTGATTAACAATGACATGATGGATGATTGTTATTTATAATAAAGACAAGGATACCATTGCATTGTATAGGCCTGATAAGTATACATTGAATGTTTTTTTATTTAATTCTAGAATTAATATATTAAGTATATATACATGGTCTGAATTTCAATAAAAAGTTTATTAAAATTATAGTGTTATTTTATTAGAACTGCAATATTTCTGATATTTCATCTATTTTTTTGAAGTGAAACTTCTTTAGGTGCATGAGGGTAAAATTATTACAGATGTAACGTCACGCAGGTATGCAACGGAAGTGACGTCATTTGCTGTAAACGCAGATTTTTCATCTATTTTTCAAGTCTCGGAAATCTAAAGTTTTAGATTTGTATAAATATAAACAAGTCTTATAAATTAGTTCGCCAAAGAAGTTTCACTTCTGACATGTGTACTTTGTACGCACGCACTTTTTTTTTTCGAACTGACTTCTCTATTTATACCTGGCAAGGTCTTTATAGCTTCACCGGACTACCAAGGCGAGCGCTTAAGGCACTCGACCGATTTTATTCAGGTAAGTAGCTCAAAGGTGCACGGCACACCTCGGCTTAGGCTGTAACCGATATCCCGGATCAAACTTAGCTAAATTATTCTAAGCTATTCATACATATATTCGTTTGTGAATCATACAATTAAAATTGTATGACTCACAAACACATATATATCGGATGTGAATTTGTGAAATATGTAATCGAATTCTATAAGCATATATTGCTAGTGAAAAGGCAGCTTCACTAATTGACTAACAAGGCATTGACAATCTTTAAATGTTAGTGTTTATCTTTCTCTTTGATATTTTTTTTTTTTTTACTGTATATTAGAAGCTATCGGCAACATCCTTGCCTGTGTTTTAAAAAGGACTAGTACTCGTTAACTTTTTTAAATATTATAAGTGGCAAACGAACATGCGGGTCACCTAATGGTAAGTGATAATCGCTGTCCATAGACACTGGTAACACCAGAGGAGTCACAAGTGCGTTGTCAGCCTGTGTTTGTGGGAAAAGCGAGAGGTGGGCGTCCGGCATTCTCGCTGACTGAACGAAACACAACAATGTAAGCAATGTTATTTCACATGGGTGTTTCTGTTGGTTGGGTGGTACTACCCCGGGCGAGCCGATACATTCACACTGAAATCAATATGTTCAGGGTGGCTCTACCATCTGTAACTGTAGTCTGTTGATGGTTCTATATAGGATTATAACATAGTTATGAAGTATACCAGTGCAAGATGCTTTTAACAAGTCATGTAATGATTGAGACTCAAATATGCTTATCTAGAAGTGTGATACAATCACATTGCATATTTCTCTGTGTGTTTCTTTGCATTTTCTGTGAATGTATCAATATTATATTTATATTCATTGGCCACATCCATCATTAGAGGATCATCAGGGTTTGGGTTTGCCAACAGAGTCTGCAAGGAGACTAGTAACGTTTCTAAGGTTATTGTTGGTAACCAGCTGCCTTTGGGCGGCATTTTCAACATGTCCATGCAAATCCGACCACCTGTGAAAGACATAAATACTATATTATTCATTCATTGATATACAATTTATCACAATATTAGGTGAGATTGTTGGAGTACAACATTCAAAAGTGAAATCTATAAAACTTGGATGTACATACATATCCACTGTGCTTCTAGATGATTTTTTAAACTTAAGCCTGAAGCTGTGTTTGTTTGTACAGTAAATTGTACATTAAGTCTTTACGAGGCTGTGTAAAAATATAATAGAGGTCTGCTGTTGTATGTGCATCACTCAAAAAGTAGTGAATTGATTGCAATCAATTTTTTTTTGTTTTACCTCTTAGACATTTTGTCTATATCGAAAACAGGAATCAACATATCTTTAAATATTATAAAGAGATAAAGTTTGTGACGTTGTGGCGGCGTTGTAAAGGGTAATCTCAGGAACTGCTGGTCCGATTTGAATAATTCTTTCAGTGTTATATTCATTCACTCATTCATCGAGAATGGTTATAGGCTATATATCATCATGCTAAGGCCAGTAGGAGCGGAGCACAGATAAATTTTTTTTTTTTGAGAGTTTCTGCTGTGTTTTAGCATTAGCCCAGAGAACTATTATTACGCGGACGAAATTGCGGGCAGGGGCTATAATCCTTATACTAATATCATAAAGAGGTAAAGTTTGTGACGTTGTAGGGGGAAATCTCAGGAACTACTAAACCGATTTTGAAAATTCTTTTACCAATAGAAAGCCACGTTATTTGTGAGTGTCATTGGCTATATATTATCACGCTAAGGACAATAGGAGCGGAGCTACAATAAAAAATGTTTTAAAATCGGGGCTTTTTTCCTTTTGAGAGCTTCCATTGTGTCCTAGCCCAAAATAACTAATCCACCTGTGCGAAATCGCGGGCAGAAGCTATTAACTAATTATATTATCTGTAATCTATACTAATATTAAAAAGAGGTAAAGTTTTGCGAGGTTCTTGGGGGAGTCGGAGAAAAATGGTCAAACAAAAACTTTCTTACAAACACTGCCTTAATTATGAGTTATATATGATTGAGTTCTAGAGAAAAGTTGTAGCTTGATACTGCCTATTACCGCCCAACGAAGTGGGCACGGGTCAGCTAGTTTATTATAAAGTTATTCAACTTTTAAAAACTACACATTTTTAAGCACTACATGTTCAGCAATGAAGTGGTTAAATGTTTGCCTCAATATGGTTCTTATGGTTTTTTCTCTGTACATAAAATATATTGTTAGAATAATAAAAGGATGCGTTCGAAGTTGCCAGTATAAGATAATGGTACTTGTGTATGAAATGCACTGAGCTCACCAACCGCTACCGTTATTTTTTTGCAAGTCTAATCTAGCCAGAAAAAAAAGGAATTTCATCTTAAACTCAGGGAAATCTTATTGAATACTTTGTTTTTAAATAAAGTCTTTTGGAATCTAAAAGTGTTTTAAAGAGCTGCATTTGAAATTTGCATCTTGATATAAAAATTGAAGGGGATTGGAGCAGCGGAGAAAGCCCCTGGATTTCCCCTCCCCGTGGAAAGTCATATTTACTAAGATATTTATGATCAAAGTTTCGAGAATATGTGTCATTTCAGAACAATCATTGGTAATTTTATATATTACCAACTTGATGATTTTTAATTTAAAACATTTTCGTCTCGGTTAGATTAGGTTAGACTTATGAAAATAATAAAGTGAGCCAGCCGCGGAAGTAAACAAGTACCAAGATAATTTTTGAATATGTTAAGTGTATCTGAGAAAATATTTGTAATCACATGATAGTTAAAAAGGTAGTTTCCAATAGCAAATATTGACAAGACACATATTGTATAATTAATGAAAACAGAAGATACCTTTATCAATGTTAGGATGATATACTGGCGTTGTAAACTTAATAAGCGGCGGCTCGAAAGGATATCTCTGTGGTATCGATATTACCAATTTGAAAGTGCCTTTCTCATACGGAGAATTTTTTGGGCCCAATAGAGTAACGAGCAAAGTATCATAAACATCTTCTTTCTCAGGTTGACATGATATACCCCAAGGCGGTTTTGTTCCAAAGTCCTTAACTTCACGAGCAAGACGTGCAGTTCTGGCGCTAGATATCATGTTGAAAATAAAAATTTCTTTTATGGCACCGTGTGTAAGTAATACACAATTTGGTTTTGAAAACACCCAATACCGCCAAATTTTTCTACGTTTCATAATATTGACATTTTAATTTTTTTATGAAGGCTACTGGATATATGTTTTTATCAGTAATCTCAATTTAAATAATATAAAAGAAGAACACAAAATAATACTACAAAACTTACTGTAATACAATACTACTTATCGTAGAATATTACATAGCAATTATTGGCAAAATACATCGTTTTTTAAAACCAGATTTGTTTTTTATAAATTCTATTATTTTATAAATTTGTAAGTTGTAATTGTGTATTGAGAACTTGTTTGATTGTAACATAATATTTTTATTTTCTTTATATTCAATAACATGTGTGACAGTTGAAGCAATACATTCGAATTGTGTGATTTCTTAAAATTAGTATGATATATAAATCTAGAATTATCAAAAATCCTTTAGTAAGCTTGCGTATGCCATTATAACATACAACAACATAACATTGTAAAAACTTTGTAATCGGACCACTGAAGACTGTCGTTTTAATCATATCTAATTTAAATTATATTTTTGATGTGAAACATTTATAGCGGCGGTTCAGAGCAATTGTTGGCATGGCGACGCATCGCTATATGCTATTGAATTTTTTTATTGGGTAAACAGTCATAGTTTCCTTGGAAACACCATTACTATTTTATTTTTGATTACGTCATATTTATTTTCTGACGTAGCTATCCTTTTATGCACTTTACCTTTACCAAATATTTTCGATGTTTCGCGACGGCTCATAACTTTATAGTGCATGGATACTCTTGGAGAATTTTTCTATTTGTAAATGTTTAAATACTAATATTATACATGCGAACATCTATTTGTTTATTACGCCTTCACACGATAACTTATCAATTTATTGATAATGAGATAATGAGATTTTACATACAAGTTGTCAGAAGTACAGATCCCATGTACCTTTCACCCAGAAAATTAGTAGTCTTCCTGAAGAATAGATCAAATCAATAATAAAATGAGCGAAGCCGCGAGCAAAAATTAGTAAATAATAATATACCGTACCAATACTGTATGAAGGGTTTATCTCCAATAGTGATTGGTAAACAAATGATATTAAAAATAAAAATAGAAACACCTAAATATGTAATATTTCATATTTCCATTTAATTAAAGCTGATAATGTGAATTAATTAATTCATTAATGTAATGTAATGAGAGTAATTATCTTATGTGATTGTATGTTGTTTGCATTTTTATTCGGGCAATTATTAACGATTTTACTGGCAACAATACTGAATGCTATGCAATCGCCCTCTGTAGGAAATATGAAATAGTCTGTAAAATTATTTTACGAGAAGTGGTAAGGTTAGTTATTGCACTATTTTCATCGTGAATTCGAAGTTTTTCTCGAAAATTCGAGATTACCTGATTAAATTTTACATATAATATCGTGTAAATTTAACCACGACGAAGATATGTGACTTAAATCTTTTATAAAGACCTCAAAATTAGTGTTTAATTTTAATTTAGCGTAGTGATCCTTGCACCTTCTACAAAATTTGGTAAGTAATATAATATTTTCTGAATTACTATCAACACTCCGATTATTCTTTTGTAAAAAGCTTGATAATTTGCATATTTTATTGCAGTTTCACACCTTTAAAACGATATAAAAATGTCGTAAAAATCGATATACGACATTGTCCTATAAGAATTTGTATGTAGCTGGCTTAGCAGATGTTTTATCGATGTATAAGACGCTTAAAGCTTTTATTTGTGCTACGGACGTCATACGAATGTTTTATGTAATCTGATACGAGCATGGTATTCCGCGATAGTAACAGTATCCATACCATAAACATGACCTGCTGTGTAAAATTTTAGCTGAATACTACTTCGGTTTATATTGAATTTTTTTTTGCAATACAGTGGAACCCTGTTAATCCGACAAACGTTTTGCAAGGCACTGTCAAACTATCGAATATGTCGGATTATAGAGTACTGCCTAAGGCCTCGTATAGTCCGGATTTTATTACAAAGGAGTATCTTGTAATCCGACAAATTACAGATCCAATAATAAGATTATATTATGTATATCGAATTTAGTAAATTATACAACACGATAGAGAACTTACATTTTACTATAAAATTAACGTCAATGCTATAAAATTTACTAACAATAATAACTTTACATTAGGAAATAATTGTGTACAAATAAATGTACATATGTACATAACCAAAAACGGTGCATAAAAATGATGATCATCAATCATGTTGTAACCTGTTCAATCATGCATTATCTACATTAGCGAAGACTCAAAAAGTATGTAACAATAGACATGTCGAACTACAGTGGGTCCCGGATTAGACAGGGACCGGATTACCGGGGGTCCACTGTACATGCAAAATATTTTAGCTTTAATCGTCCAGTATGTCTATACGTATGTTATACCAAAGTTATATTTTAACAAATTCCAAATTTGATCAGAAGTCGTAGTCGTCTTAAATTGTGAGGTACATTTTTACATATCTTCCAGAAAGTTCGTTTTCAACAAATATAATTGAAACTATAAAAAGTGTGTTTATTTATGTTTGCACGTGATAGCTTACATTTCTTTGGTGTCAATATATAAAAGAGTCTATTTGCACATGTGAATCGTTTTAAACAGACCCAAAAATTTTATCGCAGAAATGAACTACCGTGATTAGAACTTTGATTAAATAATCAAATCAACAAATTCTTTATTCAATGTAGGCCCCAAGAAGGTGTTTTTAAACGTCAAAGCTATCGCCGGTTCGGACAAACAGCCCAGTCATCGAGGAGAACCGGCAAGAAATTCGGTCTAGTTTATTTTTTCACGATACATATTTCTACAATCATAGATAGTTACATTCGTTATTGTGGATGCACAGAGAGGAGCGTCATATCCAGACGTTACCATCGTCCACATATTGATCCAACCTATAGTAATAGCCTTTAGACATTAAACCCGCTTGACACGGTGTCTGAACTCACTATCCGGCAAATCGGTAATGTGCTTTGGGATTTTATTATAAATCCTAACACTATTACCTAAAAAACTGTTATTGGTCTCGGTGAGCCTGATACATGAAATGAGCAATTATACCTAATTACCTGTATACACAAATTATATAACATGATAGATATTTATATTTAAAAGAAGTTGTTTATATCATTTTTCATAGAAATTATCAATTAATTTTATGCTATGTTAAAATAGCGTGCGCAACTTTCGTTTCAAATTAAAACTAACTTCACGATGTGTTATATCGTCACGCGTAACTTTCGTTTCAAATTAAAACTAATTTCACGATGTGTTATATCGTCACGCGTAACTTTCGTTTCAAATTAAAACTAACTTCACGATGTGTTATATCGCCGCGCGCAACTTTCGTTTCAAATTAAAACTAACTTCACGATGTGGTATATTGTCACGCGCAACTTACGTTTCTAATTAAAACTAACTTCACGATGTGGTATATTGTCACGCGTATCTTTCGTTTCAAATTAAAACTAACTTCACGATGTGGTATATTGTCACGCGCAACTTTCGTTTCAAATTAAAACTAACTTCACGATGTGTTATATCGTCACGCGTAACTTTCGTTTCAAATTAAAACTAACTTCTCGAGATGATATTCGTCACGCGCAGCTTCCGTTTCAAGAGTAACATTCATTTCTTATCAAGTAATAAAATACTGTAATCAAAGTAAACCTTACTATAAGCATTGTACAATACTACAACAACAGTGGCCACAAAGAGAAAAAATCATGGACAGTCGCCAATGTCTCGCGGATTTGCTAACTTCTCGGAAGTTATATACACTGGTTGAATGGTTTGCTACAGAAGTACAATACACGGAAACAGTCAAGTTGCGATGTAATTCAACGTTTACTTATAACCATTGCGACACTCTGCCACCTGCAGCACAAGACGAGAATACGAGAAATTGGGGACTCATCACCACCGTTGGAACGTGAGGCCCATCTCGTATATTGAATCCCGATTTGAAGATATTATTCGTTAAGACTTCGAACAGTAGTCACATCTCGGCGGAGAGGGCCCGCGAGGAAGATCTGCAAAGTGGCCCTCTCCGCCAAAGGAGGGCAGGAAGGAGGGGGAGGCGGAACGCTCGCCCCCTCCCATAACCGAGCCGAACCTGAGGAGATGGGTCGGGGTCCCATCACCTCATTGCACAGGTGAGGCTGACGAGGGGAGACGACTGGTTGTGTACCCAGTAGTCTCTCTATAGTAGGACGAAGCCTGGCGGTTACTCGCCAGGCTGCCGCAGGGGCGGTTTCTCAGGTAGACAGCAGGTTCGATCCCTGGCCGCCCCTACCATGCGGCGGACGGTACACCGTGGGGTTTTGGTCTGTGCGAGTCGGACATAACCCACTCTCTCCCCCGAGAGGGTGGCGTATCCATAAAGTATTTCCCCACGTAAATAAAAAAAAAAGTATTCACATCTCTTAGGTAAGGTCGTAGATTAAGTTTTAATAGGTTTCGTTTAATGGTACTATTGTCTCGCGCCTCGAGCGGTACACACCTTTTAATTTTAGACTTAAGTACAATTGTAACATTTAATATTAAAATATCTTTTTTTCGTACATGTCCTTTCGATCTTTTAGGCTTGACGAAGAAGGAGTCTGCAATCAAATCGTTCGATAATTTTGTCAAGCATGAGATATTTAACGGGCTTTGAAATTATCACCAGGTAAGAGATACCTGCATCTAAATCATTTTGATATAACCACGACTCCCTGACTTGTATCTATATCAGGAGTAACCAATCTTAGTGATTTAATATTATGCTCATGCAACACGTCAAAGGAGTTTGTACTGAATCGTATCAAATTGCGATCTTCCCTGTCTCCCTTTATATTGCCAATTCCAAATGATCTCTTTGCGAAAACAACAAGTTTGGAAAAAAAACATCTTATATTAAAAGTGCATTTTTTTACATCTCACGGACGCGCCCCACGTAATTAGATAATTATTAAAAAAAAAAAGATAAATAAACAGATCTTTAGACTGACGTTTTACTATATTTACGTTGTGTCGAAACTAAACAGTCGTTAATGTTTGCAATAGAATTATTAAAACAAAACTATACAATGGAAGACATCATAATAGTGTCCGTATCACTTGTGTTCACATAACAATTGTGTGTGAGGGAAGCATAGTTTGTCAACTTTACTGTTTCGCATTATATCTTCAAGATTAGCAACGCCATCGAGACGGGCAGGAAAGTCTAAATACTCATCTATATTTAAACATAGATTTTTGTTTCCTTGTTTTTTAAGGTTTCTCATTAGCGTTTTATATCACATCCTGATTTAAGTCGTAAATAAGCGGCCTCTCAATTACTTATTTATGGCAATCAATCTTCTAGTAGATTATTATTGCCATTGTCGAGTAGGTAATGATATTACAATTTTCTTGCGATCATTTTAATGAGCTAACAAGATGGCGACCGTCTTGTTAGAACTTTCCAGGGATTTTTTGTGGCATGTCAGAATTCATGCTCAGTAATATTATTTTCCATCCGCTTCACCTATGCACAATAATAACCAAACTATATTACGTAAAACACCATCAATATTATAAATTATAGAGCCAAATAACACAAGATTATGAAACCACTAGGTACATGACATTCCAAAATCCCGCTGAAGACTTCAACTTCGATTTGATCTAAGATGGTAAACACGCCAAACCTAGAGGAAGACTGGGTTTCAAGTGCGGCTACCGGAACACACTGATAGTAGCTTGGGGACAGAATTTTATCTTTTTGTTTCCTTATCTGCAGACTCTAGGTCAGCACCATTTTTTTTGCTATCGTTTTATTTAATAACTAGCGGGCCTGGCAGACGTTGTCCTGCCCTGATTAAAAATAAATCCTTGAGAAATTATACCTACGTACCTAAATTGTACCTACGTTCCTCACGAATCACTTTATCCACTGGTGAAAACCGCATGCAAATCCGTTCTGTAGTTTTTGAGTTTATTGCGAACAGACAGACAGACAGACGCGGTAGGGGACTTTATTTTATACTATGTAATGATTTAAAAATCGTATCTGTGAGCATCTATTGGGTGTTGTTTTTTTACTTTTTTTATTATTATTATTATTTTTTATATATATTTATTTCTTTATTTTTATGATTTCATTTAACTATTTTATTTTAAAGACGTTATTGCCTTTATGGCGGTTTCATTCCGGCCCTCTATCGCCTATTAATTTTATCTTAAAGTTGGTAGTTAACCTGGCTGGCTTAGACAATGCCCTGCCACCATGCTTTGGTTACAACACGATGTTTACCTTCACCGAAAGTGCCAGCCCATTCCCAAGATTGCATACGTTAATCAACTAGCTGTTCTCGAACTACTGTACTGTACTGTATCTCTCCTTTGAACTCTTATGCTACTCCCAAATCTGCGAAACTAAGCTTCGACTACTTGTCGCGCTAAAATTAACGTACGAAACCCATTCCGATAAAGGCGCAGATTATACGTTGCCACACCGGTGTATTTCCAATGACTCGATATTAGCGTCCGCTAAATTCTTTTGATGTACGTAAAAACCGCCAGCCCAGTTATTTAGCTGTGTCTATCGTCACTCAGCCCGATAGTTTGTAACGCATAAAGATAATGTCTTCCCACAGATGCATTGATTGTGATTCTAGACAAAACTTCATGCCGATGCACGCAGGTATGGCAGTAGCTTTAGAAGCATTAGTCAATTCATTTTCTATTTCCATAGATTGTCTATGATAGAAGTTTATCAGTTTGAAACCCGTAACCTCGACGCGAATTCAGAAACTGCGAGCGTTTTCAACGTTTCGCAGAAACTTATGAAGTTGTTCGCGTCACAAATTCTTGTGACGTTATGTGTCAATAATAATAGAACTGCAGGAAGCTTTTGAATATTCTTGTCGCTAGTCGGCACATTTCTCTATGACGAGAGATATATAAAAGACAAGAGAATTAAAAGAACAAAATACAGTTTACACCTATACTAAAGCATTCAGTCGCATTATGGCTAGTACTAGAATCTTTTTTTTTTTCGAACTGTCTACGTTATTGACCAAGCGAGGTCTTAACAGCTTCACCGGACTACTAAGGCGAGCGCTTAAGGCACTCAGCCGATTTTATTTTGACAACTAGCTCAAGGGTGCGCGGCACACCTCGGCTTTGGCTGTTGCCTGATACATGCAATTCGCGACCTATCTGAGCTAACCTAAGCTAAGCTAACTATTCATACATATATGAGTTGTTGAAACATATATGTGTACCAAGCATACATACCTCAACAACCCTTATATATATTTCGTATCGGATAATATTCTAAACTATTTCAGTTTGATAAGGGAAAAAAGATAAAACCCTTCCACTTGCATGTGTAAGCGAGTATGCGTGCACGTGTGTGGAGGTGATATGTGTAATGTTGTCGAGGTGATGTAAGATTTTGTGTCACTGTATCGCGCGAGCAGCGTACTCAAGGGCTCCACACCGAGGGAACGGACCTAGGCTTGAGCAGCTGCCGAGGGGGGCCTAGTCTGGTCGCGTACTAGAATCTGTTCGAACACCCGTGTCATTGGACGTAGGTTCGAATCGTAGCAATTGAGTTGGAGCTTCCGGTGAAGTAAAACGCGATGAAACCATAGCATGGTGTTGGCTTTTTCTAAGTACGCTTGGTTAGCTACCTACCACACTCAAGTTGGAAATCTGTCGCCAAGCACCTGTTCCGGCAGCTGTATTTCAAAATATAAAAAAAGTTGAGGCAGTTATTAGGACTCCCGACAGAAGTACAAACAAATTATTAATATACAATATTAAATTCGATCTTATTAAATGCGTGTTGCGCCCGCGCTTTTGTAATCGATCCTTTTTAGCTCCCGCACACATCGCGGGTCTCAGTAATATCTCGAGCCTAGGTCGTCCCCGCGCGGAGCCCTCGTGATATTATTATCGCGATACAGTGACTCACCTTAATCACTTGAACACACATATGAGATCATCTCTCTCACACACTTGCACATATATACACATGGTGGAAGGGTTTTGTTTTTTTCGCTCATCGAACTGAATCGAATAGTTTTAGTTCGTTTCATTCCGATATATACGTATTCATTTGTGAATCATGCAATTTCGATTGTATGGTTCACAAATGTATATATGTATGAATAGCTTAGAATAGTTAGCTAGGACAGACGCGTCTTTTTCCAGGTAACAGCCCAAGCCGAGGTGTGCGTGCACCCTTGTGTATGTTACCTAAAACCCACATCGGTTGTGTGCCTTAAGCGCCAACCTTAGTAGTCCGGTGAAGCTGTGAAGACCCTGCCGGGTCAATAGCGTAGTCAGTTCGAGAAAAAAAAAAGAACAAACAAAAAACGGTGGAATAACTGTGTTCTCTTTTGAATTTTTAAATGAATAATAACTAAATATAGTGTGAATTGTTCATATTTCATAATGTCAATTGAAATTACTATCATTAATATTTTCAAATCTATTGGTACTCCTTAGCTATAATTATATAGATTTTTATACAGTTTTTGAATTATCAACATATTATGGGCTGAACAATCTCATTCTCAGATATCAATATCAGATGTCCACAGGTCCCTATACTACGCGTCGCTAGTCTGACATAAGCCGCGCAAGCGCAATACGGTCGGTCACTTATAATACCATGTCATGACGCGGAATTATAAATTAACTCCTGCCAAAAAATTCAGCTCAACGCGCCTATTTACGTTTTGACTTCCCATATTTTGACTTAGTTGTTACTTTCGTTTGTCTATGATTTTTTTCTTCCTTAGTTTGACTCGTTAGCTCATATTGTTGAGCACCAGATGTATGAAAATAGGGTCTTCCGTAGCGTCTAAATTACTACTAGGTACTAACGAGCCTAACGGACGTTGTCCCGCCTTGATAATATAAAAAAAATCCTGACAAAGTATATACCTAAATCTTCTTCATGAATCACTTTATCTACTGATGAAAACCGCATGAAAATCCGTTCAGTAGTTTTTAAGTTTATAGCGACCAGACAGACAGACGTGCTAGAAGACTTTGTTTTATAACCTTTATATATATATACACTAATATGTAAAATATGAAAACTTTGTACCCCTTTCTTATACGAATTGCGCAAACGGATGAACTTTAAATTTGGCATAGTTAAAGTTTATATGGAGGACAAGTGTAGAATGCTATTTTTTATATATAAAATGTGTTTTTCATTAAATTAATTAAAATAGTAAAAAATACTCACACTTACTGCTTGAATGACACACAACATATATATTCCGCGTCAAACGTTTTAACCGCTCTGAAGTGGATGCGCAGAACACAAATTTAGGAATCAGAGGGACGTAGTGAGGTAAAAGGAGAGCAAGCTCGTCCTCGCGCGTACCTCGCCCCCTATTTCACCCACGTTGACACATGTGTCCTGTCATTAATAGTCGCATTCAGAATAGTTTTGTTGTTGTTAATTATATGTTATTGCTATTTTCGTTGTTTTCTTTTTCTTGTATATTTGTCATTATTACAAGACCCATCCAATTCGAAAAATGATGTTTCTATGAAAAGTGTCGTTTATTTTATTTTAATTTCAGATTATTTCTTTCTTATGTATGTATTTTAATCTCACGAATTTTTGTAAAATCGTTAAAATAAAAGAATAACAATTGTTGGAGACGTCGCAAAAAGTCAAACCGCCGCGCCTGTGGCTTTCGAAGAAAACGCTGCCTTAATCCTTTTGAGATATAACAAACAATTGAGATACTTAACGACGCAGACGAAGTCGCGAGTATCAGCCAGTATTTATATAATTTAACTTCTTAATTAGCTTCATTTAAAATGTCCATTGTAAATTGCAATTTTGCCACAAAATGCCACCAATTGCAGTAGCATTGTAATTTCACATAATTCATTAACGGATTTTTTTTTTTTCGGACTGACTACGCTATTGACCAAGCAAGGTCTTAACAGCTTCACCGGACTACTAAGGCGAGTGCTTAAGGCACTCAGCCGATATTCATTAACGGATAGAAAGGCGAGTATTAGGTATTATTTTAGTTAAACACTAGCTTTGTAAGACTAAATGTTACTCGAAGATATGGTTTTTGAGTTTTCTTGAAAGGTTTTATTATGAACGCAGTACTTTAGTAGTGATGCGTGTCCAGATAAACAGACAGACATCAAAAAATGATTGCGACGTATTTTAATACTTTTTTTTTAATATTATAGGAGGCAAACGAACAGACGGGTCACCCGATGGTGAGTGATCACCGCCGTCCATAGACACTAGCAACACCAGGGGAGTCACAAGTGCGTTGCCGGCCTTTTATAGAAGTATACGCTCGTTTCTTAAAAGTTTGCATTTCATAATTGTTTGGAAATACCGCCGCTGGGAGTCGATTCCACAAGGTCGAAGTACGAGGAAGAAACGACCTTGAAAACTTCACCGTGGAAGACCTCCACTCATCCAGGTGGTGTGGATGAAATTTTAGTTTTTGGCGGGTAGTACGATGGTGGAAATTAGCGGCAGGTATAAGTCCAAACAACTCCTCTGAACACTCACCGTGGTAAATGCGATAGCTCTAATCATAACCTTAACCTTCGCTCTTCTAATAATCTTATTCTTTGCTGTCCTGTCCATACTTCCGGTCTTGTACATTCCTCTTTCTTTATCCAATCTATTCTCCTATGGAATGCGCTTCCTTATGAAATCAGGATGTCATCTAACCGTTTCAGTTTTAAAGTCAGGGTACGTCGCCTTTACCAGTCTCAGTTAGCAGAATTATCTGGTTAATGCTGTATTTAGTACTTGATGTTGACTTATTATACTTTTATTTATGTATGATGTTGTTATATGTATGTATTGTATATATGTAGCATATTGGTGTTGATGTTTTATTTATATATTGTTATATTAAATAGGTTAAACATAATTTTATAAAAACTTCTCCTTTTAAACCTACCAACATTTATCTCATCATCACCTAATGGTTGACTGGTAGAGAATGCCTTCGGCATTAAGTCCGCCATTGCGTATTTAAGGCATAATGTATAAATAAATAAAGCTATATTCAGAGCGGCCAAAAACGATGATTCGGACTATACAAACATGTAAATGAAAATGACGTTTCGCCATCCTTCATTTTACTCATACGTTCCAATTACCTTTTTTCATTTTACATTCAATATTTTAAACATGACTTAGGTTCCATACCATGCATGCCCTTTGAAATTAACTGGTCAAATTATAGGTTAACTTTATAATAATATAATATACTAGCAGACTCAGCTACGCGTTGCTGTGGCTCAGTTATTATATCATTACAAGAATATATATATAAGAATTGATAATTGTTGTTGATAACATGACTAATAAACATCACTTAACGATTTCAATTATTTTATTATAATAAAAAAACTACTTTCAGTGACTTAAATAGAAAAGTTAGATATTATATGCTGTTGCTGTAGACATTATCAAGCGATATCAAGCTCTACAAAGCTATGGAACTCAATCATATATCTCTCATCGTTAAGCCAGCGTTCGTAAGACACGTTTTGTCTCCGACTCACTTTGCAAATCCGACTACCACATAAAAGTCCTTCAATTCAAAACCGGATTAGTAGATCCAGATATTATCTCCTGCAACGTCACAAACTCGCAAACTTTACCTCTTTATAATATTAGTATAGATAGTCTAGTTGAACCACGCAATTTCCTCTGCGTGAAATAAGTTACCTAGCGGTTCCAATTGTATTTCCAAACGCAAAAAATCTCAAAAAACCTATACCGATTACCAGCCACTCTCACCGTTTCCAATTGTGAAACCAACCAATTCAGGAACTCACTCAAACACATACCTAGTTGGTTTACTGAATGACTACGCATATGTGGAAGAAATGTAGGTGAGGAGGAGGACATAGCGCCATCTGTCATTCAGCAACATCAATAATTTCGTTCTGTTTAATATACGAACGACTGTGAAATTCTTTGGATATAGATTTTATATCTCACCCAAAAATCGGGTTATATTATAATATACTAGCGGGCCCGGCGGGTGAAAATTATAAATGAAGTAATATCGAACAATATATCTTAAATCTTTTATTTTATAGATAGATATAATATGCCCGTATTGTCGATATACTTAAGTTATTCTTATACGTTGCTATAATAACTGAGTTATGTAGAAGCAAACGTGGTAAATAAAACAATATGGAGAATATGTCGACTGCTATAATTTCGGTTATCTGGCAGTAAAAAGTAAAATTCCCGTTAAAATAGGTCCAGTCGTTTTGGAGATTAGCCAGGACAAACAAACAAACAGACAAAATATAATAATATAAAAATATAGACAAAGTATAAAAAAAGTTTTTTTTGGTCATTTGTAGCCATATCCATTCATCAAAAAGTTGTTATTTTAATTGTACATACATAAACTTTATTTTTATAATACGTAATATAGAACAAATAAAAAATTGGAAATAAAAGTAGTATAAAATTTTGAATACGAAAACAAAATAAACTTTGAAAATGTTAGCGTTGATACTTACCACATAACTTCAGAATTGGCAGTATGGATTAATTCCTTCGCCTATGAACTATTTGAATAGGAAAAAAAAACTTTGAAAATGTTAGCTTTGATACTTACTACATAACTTCAGAATTGGCAGTATGGATTAATTCCTTCGCCTATGAACTATTTGAATAGGAAAAAAAAACTTTGAAAATGTTAGCTTTGATACTTACTACATAACTTCAGAATTGGCAGTATGGATTAATTCCTTCGCCTATGAACTATTTGAATAGGAAAAAAAAACTTTGAAAATGTTAGCTTTGATACTTACTACATAACTTCAGAATTGGCAGTATGGATTAATTCCTTCGCCTATGAACTATTTGAATAGGAAAAAAAAACTTTGAAAATGTTAGCTTTGATACTTACTACATAACTTCAGAATTGGCAGTATGGATTAATTCCTTCGCCTATGAACTATTTGAATAGGAAAAAAAAACTTTGAAAATGTTAGCTTTGATACTTACTACATAACTTCAGAATTGGCAGTATGGATTAATTCCTTCGCCTGTCCTATTGAACGAATATTATTACTACTACTAACGAAATCTCTCAAAAGGAAAAAAGTGCCCGATTTTGAAACGTTCTTCATTGGTGCTCTGCTTCTATTGGTCTTAGCGTGATGATATATAGCCTGTAGCCTTCCTCGATAAATGAGTTATTTAAAACCGAAGGATTTTCTCAAATCGGACTGGTAGTTCCTGAGATTATTAATTACTTTTTTAAGGTCTGTTATCTACCAGTAAATACCCCGTGAAAATCGGCCCAAAGTAATGCGGACGAAGCCGCGGACAAATAAAGTAGAATATGTCAACCGCTATAATTTCGGTTATCTGGCAGTAAAAAGTAAAATTCCCGTTAAAATAGGTCCAGTCGTTTTGGAGATTACCCAGGACAAACAAACAAACAAACAGACAAAATATAATAATATAGACAAAGTATAAAAAAAGTTTTTTTTGGTCATTTGTAGCCATATCCATTCATCAAAAAGTTGTTATTTTAATTGTACATACACAAACTTTATTTTTATAATACGTAATATAGAACAAATAAAAAATTGGAAATAAAAGTAGTATAAAATTTTGAATACGAAAACAAAATAAACTTTGAAAATGTTAGCGTTGATACTTACCACATAACTTCAGAATTGGCAGTATGGATTAATTCCTTCGCCTATGAACTATTTGAATAGGAAAAAAAAACTTTGAAAATGTTAGCTTTGATACTTACTACATAACTTCAGAATTGGCAGTATGGATTAATTCCTTCGCCTATGAACTATTTGAATAGGAAAAAAAAACTTTGAAAATGTTAGCTTTGATACTTACTACATAACTTCAGAATTGGCAGTATGGATTAATTCCTTCGCCTATGAACTATTTGAATAGGAAAAAAAAACTTTGAAAATGTTAGCTTTGATACTTACTACATAACTTCAGAATTGGCAGTATGGATTAATTCCTTCGCCTATGAACTATTTGAATAGGAAAAAAAAACTTTGAAAATGTTAGCTTTGATACTTACTACATAACTTCAGAATTGGCAGTATGGATTAATTCCTTCGCCTATGAACTATTTGAATAGGAAAAAAAAACTTTGAAAATGTTAGCTTTGATACTTACTACATAACTTCAGAATTGGCAGTATGGATTAATTCCTTCGCCTGTCCTATTGAACGAATATTATTACTACTACTAACGAAATCTCTCAAAAGGAAAAAAGTGCCCGATTTTGAAACGTTCTTCATTGGTGCTCTGCTTCTATTGGTCTTAGCGTGATGTAGCCTGTAGCCTTCCTCGATAAATGAGTTATTTAAAACCGAAGGATTTTCTCAAATCGGACTGGTAGTTCCTGAGATTATTAATTACTTTTTTAAGGTCTGTTATCTACCAGTAAATACCCCGTGAAAATCGGCCCAAAGTAATGCGGACGAAGCCGCGGACAAATAAAGTAGAATATGTCAACCGCTATAATTTCGGTTATCCGGCTGTAAAAAGTAAAATTCCCGTTAAAATAGGTCCAGTCGTTTTGGAGATTACCCAGGACAAAGAAACAAACAGACAAAATATAATAATATAGACAAAGTATAAAAAAAGTTTTTTTTGGTCATTTGTAGCCATATCCATTCATCAATAAGTTGTTATTTTAATTGTACATACACAAACTTTATTTTTATAATACGTAATATAGAACAAATAAAAAATTGGAAATAAAAGTAGTATAAACTTTTTGAATACGAAAACAAAATAAACTTTGAAAATGTTAGCGTTGATACTTACCACACAACTTCAGAATTGGCAGTATGGATTAATTCCTTCGCCTATGAACTATTTGAATTGGAAAAAAAAACTTTGAAAATGTTAGCTTTGATACTTACCACATAACTTCAGAATTGGCAGTATGGATTAATTCCTTCGCCTGTCCTATTGGACGAATATTATTACTACTACTTTCCACGTTACCATGGCAACGTATATAATAATAACGTAATCGTTCAAAAGCAAAAAAAGTGCCCGATTTTGAAACATTCTTCATTGGTGCTCTGCTTCTATTGGTCTTAGCGTGATGATATATAACCTATAGCCTTCCTCGATAAATGAGCTATCGAAAACCGATTCTCAAATCGGAATGGTAGTTCCTGAGATCATAGCGTTCAACCAAACAAACAAACAAACAAACTCTTCAATAGTGGTGGTGGTAAACACTGTGTCGGTTCGTGTGTTGTTCGGGCGCGGTCAATACTTGGATGGGTGACCGCGTGGGTACGTGTGATGTTGGTTCTTTATTTCAGCTTTATATATTAGTATAGATATTAATAATTACTTAATTGATGAATAATTTAGTCCATTTTTTTGTCAATAGCATGTAAAAATGAATTATGGTCGAATTTCGGCCACTAGTATGTAGTGATTCGGTATTTTGTTACGAAGTGATTCCTCGAGATAATATACAAATGTAGTGTAATTTCAATCGGTTCAAACTTTAAAATCTACTCACGTATAATATACATTGAAGTATAACGTGACTTATATTTTGAAATTAGATATACGGTTGGACGTGAATACAAAGAAGTACACATTTCGCATAAATTGTTCGTTATTAGAAAGAAATGCGTTCCCATGTCGCGCCAGTGTAGGTGAATAAATTGTATTAGTCGTGATCACCAGTGGATTGTGATACCCAAGTCCACAGTTTCGAACTGCGGCATGTACTATCCAATTTTTCGGAATTTTCGTACATTTACTCATTTCAATTGGTAACACTATTGGCTACTGGTGAAGGACAACATCGTGAGGAAACATAAACGTGAGAAATGTTCTTGTAGTACTACTGTATGTGGGAAAACATAACTGGGTTTTGTAGAGTATGAAATCGCAGATACGTCGTGGGATGTCGTAGTGATTATGCCCATACCTTCCTTTGGGAAGAGGCCATGCAGTGGCTTTCTACAGGCAGATAATGTTTTTTTTTGTTTTGTTTTGAGTACTATACAGTATATATAATGTAAATACAGGTTCAATCACTTCCATTCAAGTGAACGTGTGACTATTCGTTATAGAATTTTTCGTGGATGGTTCTAGACTACTTGTTGAAGTGAAACCTCTTTAGAATCGTGATTTCAAACCGGATCCAACGGGAAAAACGACAGGTAAGAGACACAAATACAAAAATGTGTAGGATGAAGCCGGTAAAAAAATGAGATAGAAATATAAATACTATTTTATATTATCGGTCTCTCCTCTTTGTGCCATGCTTCGTAGCATCCCCACTCCCGTATTCTAAGTATAGTCGCCTGTAATTAGTGAGCCAGAGCGAGAGAGCAAACGTCTGTTGCACACGGTTTTTAAACAAATAAATTTTGTTATATATATATTCATCTCATTCTTTGTCGATTTACTGAAGTTTCACTTCTATCGTGTGTGAATCGCACACACGCTTTTTTTTTTACTTCGTTTGACATTTTGCAATTTTTTCTAATGCCCAACAAACCAAGCGGAAATCAGCTACATTACGTATAGATTTATTCTCTCCGTATATATTATTAGCTCAGGACATGTTACCTTTTTATATAACCACATACATTTAATATATTCAAATCACGATACAGTCATGGTGGTTGTGTAAATGGTGGGTTATACCAAGACTTTCTAAATCGATTTTTTTTCCTTCTATAAATCTACCTTTACATAATATTTGCAACTATAGCAAATAAACGCTACAGATATTGTAAAATCTATATGCATATAGTCGCTGAGCCGGCCACGCCTAGCTGTGGGTCAGTTAGTTATTATCTATATATTAATACGTGAAGCCTAATCTTTGTATCCCTTTTTAACGGAATTAGGCGAACGGATGAACGTGAAACTTGGCATACCTAGTTAAAGTTTATATGAAGGAGAAGTGCAGAAAGCTATTTATTTTATATAAAATGCATTAGAAGTACATTAAATTAATTAAAATATGCATTACTCCCACTACTGCTTCAATTTTACACAACATATACACACATGTATATAAAAAAGACATTTTGACATCTGTCAATAAATGACTTCAAAAAAGGTTGTGAAGGAGGTTGCTATGCTCGACTGTATGTATTATTTTACTCTTACGTTCCAATTACTTTTTTTCATTCTACATTCAACCCTAATAAAATTCAAACTTAAAAAAATCAATGAACTATGGTCAAATGTCGACCACTGGGCGCCCACTAGTATGTTGAATTATATAAAACACAAGGACCCATCAAATAAACTGGAGTTGAAAAATTAAAAATTAAAACGTACCGCCATCTGTGAGATATCTATAACAGGCGGTCCTACAGTTGTCTGTCAACAAACTAATTTAAAGCGCCATCTGTTCGAGACTGATGAAACTTACAATTAATAACAATAACCAACATTGACACTTATTTAGTTTATAAATCTATACTAATATTATAACGTATCAGACTTTGTTTGAACGCCTTAAGCTCAGGACCTACTGGCCCCGATCCTCTAAGTGGCCGTCTCCGCCAACGGAGGACTGGCAGGAGGAGGCGGCAGTTCGACCGCCTCCTCCCACCAACGTAGCCGGACCTAGGGAGGGTGGGTCGGGGGGCCCATCTTCCCATTGCACAGGTTCGGCAGACGGAGGAGACGGCCGGTGTGTACCCGGCTGTCTCCTAACAGGACGGGGCCCGGCGGCGGCGCTTTCGCTGCTGGGCCAACCGCTGGGGCGGCACGCTGAAATCTTTAGAGATCGCGTGCCGCCCCCACTATAGCGGCAGAGGTACACCGGGGGGTTTTTAGTCAGTAGGAGTCTGACATACCCTCACGCTGCCCCCGACGGCGTGAGGGTATCCATGTAGGATTTTCCCCCCGAAAAAAAAAAAAGGACCTACTGGCCCGATTTGAAAAAATATTTTGTTGGTTGGTGTTAGATAGTGCATTTATCGAGGAAGGCTATATACTATCACGCTAAAACCAATATGAGCGGAGGAACAATGAAGAATGTTTCAAAATCGTTTTTTTATCACGCTTTTATTAGCTTCACCTGTATGTATGTATGTTTGTAACCGACCCTTTGAGTTCGATTTTGTCCTACTTTGAACGATCAGATTTAATTCAAACTTTACACACCTGTCAAAGTTCGATGACAATACAATAATCCGAAATAAAAAGTTAAAAAAATTTAACTAAATAATGAAAAATAAATAATAGTTTAAAAAAGCTAAAAAATCACGCTTTCATAAAAAAACAAACTAAAAAACAAAAAATTAATTTTAATAAATTTGGATTAAGAATAGTGTCAATTAGAAATAAATGTATATTTTTGTAAAAAGTGACAAAAAAATGAAAAAATACTGAGGCCATTAATTGAAATATAAATTATCCTATCTCTCAAGTTGCAGCAAGTTATACATAATGCCAACGTTTCATGAAAATCGGTTGTGCAGTTTCGGAGTTCATCGTGTACCAACATCATCACACTGGATTTTTATATATTAAGATAGATATGTTATGAAAACATAGTTCCTTGAGGAGGATAAATAATATAAAAACTACGGTCCTTACCAAATTTTAGCCATTCTAAATATAATTTATGTGAAGAATACAAAGATATAGTAGCGGCACGTTATGGCGGCCGTTTTGACGTTTGTCCGCTCATGAAGTTTTGTTAAAATTAGTAAGTAAAACCCGTAAATAATTATTAAAAATACTACAAGACTAATCGAGATCTTGCTTAAGATTCGTCATGTTGAATTAGCTGCCAAAAATCTCGGCGCTAACCGTGTCTGCAATCCGGTATCGTATGTCCAACACAGACTATATATAGCTTAAATGAAAAAAATAAAACACGGCTAATTACATCTACAGGGCTATCTGTTTTACTTGCTTGCTTATTTACTCTATGATAAACATTTGCAAATTTCGCCGAGTCATGTTATACAAGGCCGTCGCTTCGTGTCTAATTTATTTTATCGCACTGAATTTATTCATATAACTATAGTAATGTTGCGCAATAGTTTGCAATTTTGTAGCGACTAACAGTTTTGTAGAATTTTGTGAATCGGTCTATATCAGTTTAATTCTTATTTGAAATTTTCTAGATATTGTATAAGTTGTGTTCCGAGTACCAACGTGTTATAAGAATGACTTATTCATTCTCTTATTTTAATTATAATTCATTATTGTACTTTTAAAGTACTCCACAAGTCAATAAGCTTGCATAAGTTCGTACCAGATGAAGAACTCAACAAGTCGATAAGCGTGCACAGGTTCGTACAAGATGAAAAACTCAACAAGTCGATAAGCGTGCACAAGTTCGTACAAGATGAAAAACTCGACAAGTGAATAAGCTTGAACAAGTTCATGCAAGATAAAAAACTCCAAGATGAAAAACTCAACAAGTCGATAAGCGTTCACAAGTTCGTACAAGATGAAAAACTCAACAAGTCGATAAGCGTTCACAAGTTCGTACAAGATGAAAAACTCAACAAGTCGATAAGCGTTCACAAGTTCGTACAAGATGAAAAACTCAACAAGTCGATAAGCGTTCACAAGTTCGTACAAGATGAAAAACTCAACAAGTCGATAAGCGTTCACAAGTTCGTACAAGATGAAAAACTCAACAAGTCGATAAGCGTTCACAAGTTCGTACAAGATGAAAAACTCAACAAGTCGATAAGCGTTCACAAGTTCGTACAAGATGAAAAACTCAACAAGTCGATAAGCGTTCACAAGTTCGTACAAGATGAAAAACTCAACAAGTCGATAAGCGTGCACAAGTTCGTACAAGATGAAAAACTCAACAAGTCGATAAGCGTGCACAAGTTCGTACAAGATGAAAAACTCGACAAGTGAATAAGCTTGAACAAGTTCATGCAAGATAATGTGTTCGTGCGTACAAGTCATTCAGGCATGTTTTGATATGTTTTTTTTTCAAACTGACTATACGCCATTGGCATGATTGGCCTTCAACGCTGAAGTATCAGTTCATTTTGGAAAAGGGCTCACTTGCCCAAAATAGTGTGAGAATCCCTGGTATATGTATATGATAAGCTAGGAATTACTGACGTCTGCCGGGAAGTAGACGCAATGCCAGTTCGGCAGCTCCTGCTCCCCGGCCTGTAGGTGTTTGAAGGCACCATGGGGTTTTAGTCCGTGCAAGTCGGACATACACCACCCTCAGTTGCCCGGCTAGGGTGGGAATCAGTAGTGACTTCCCCTTGTAAAAAAAAAGGAATTACTGACGTTTGTATTTTGTTTCGCGAATCTATATAAAATCGATTGTCGTACGTATGTAAGCGTATCACATTATAGCGGCTGCTCCTATTTGAATAATACTTTTTGAAGTTCAACTTCTTATGTGAGGGTTTGGAAATTCTGATCTGCAATCTTTTGATGTGAAGAAAGCTGGTGGGGGTAAACACTGTGTCGGGTAGAATGTTCAAAAAGTTAAACCATGTCCGGAACACCACGAGCCGTTTGCTTTTTGTTACATTTTTAATTCAAATATTCCCTTGTAGCAGAAGCCTTTCATTTCTATCGTGTGTGTTTACGACACGCCCCGTTATTTGCTATATTTGTAATTATCAGGACAAAGATTTTATGAACGAAATTGTTTGAGAAAACGTACGGACAAGGGAACATTTCGTTTTTTTTTTACCTACAAATTTTCTTCGTTAGTAGGTGGTACACTTGTGCGAATCCGAGGCGGGTAGCTAGTTATTTATATTATCTACGTAACAGGAGTTTATTACGACAGACTATAATAAATGCTTGTGAATTGACAAACACAACTAGTATATACATTTATTAATAGTATGCTGCACAAAACAATCTCACGGTAGTTTAGGGATGGCGATTCTTCGAAAAAAGACGATTTTGAAAACTATCCGAATCGTGGTCTGTGGAATCGATTTATGAAAAATTGATGTCTTAATTCTTTTTGAGTTTTTTTTAAATGATCAATAATTACGCTTTTATTTTTATCTAAAATCGAATAACGATTTTATAGTTTCAGAGATGGATTCACTGGATCGATTCGATGTTTAACCGCTAAGCCAGGACAAGTATTGGCAATATATAAACAAATTAATATGGACTATAATAATCTATTTTTCTATGTGCAAAAATCGATTATTCGTATATAATCTCATATCTAAAATCTCATATCGCCATTCTTACGTCACCGTATTTAATTTTATTCGTGCAATTCGATACGGCCAGTTCTCGTTGTCAGCTCGTTATAATTTTAAATGATTATCTGTCGACCTCCAAATTCACAATGACCGTGACGTATGCGGCATGAGTAAGACTTTTTTTTAACTATATTTATTGCAAATTTTAAATAACCTTATACGTAAGCGTTTCCTTAACTTTTATAACAACGGACCTGTATCAAAGACTACTAGAGACACATTTAATCTCATATGAAATGATACTATTTTGAAATAAATAAATATTCGTGGTGGTCCAAGTGTTTGACCGATAGAATATCGATCTCATGTAAACGTAAAAGAGTAATAATTGTATTATGTGAAGTAAATTCAAGTTTTTGGCGTGATAACGTGTTACAAATCGATGAACGCCGGCTGCACGCATGAAAAAGCATGAGTCATTGTCACGTTCCGCCTGAGCCGAGCGTGCAAGCGAGAGCGCGAAACAAGCGATAGAGAGGCGCGAGCGGCTGAAACATTCGGCTTGTGACGCATCCATCTCTCTGCCACTCCATCGGCTGATGAGTGCGAGTCGTTATTACCTAAAATTATAGTCCGTAAACCGACTTTACGGGCAACCAATTTGCTTTAACCAATTAAATATATCCGAGTATTTAGCTTCCGTTCACGAATTTGGTAAATGATTATATTTACAATCAAATTCGGTCTTGAACGGCTAACGTTATCATTACATAGTAAAAAACAAAGTCCCCTACCGCGTCTGTCTGTCTGTCTGTTCGCGATAAACTCAAAAACTACTGAACGGATCTTTAAGCGGTTTTCACCAGTAATAAAGTGATTCACGAGGAACGTTTTGGTATATAATTTGTCCAGGATACATAGTATAAAACAAAGACCCCTACCGCGTCTGTCTGTCAGTCTGTTCGCGATAAACACAAAAACTACTGAACGGATCTTTATGCGGTTTTCACCAATGATAAAGTGATTCAAGAGAAACGTTTTGGTATATAATTTGTTGGGGATTGTTTTATAATCAAGGCGGGACAACGTCTGCCGGGCCCGCTAGTAAATATATAAATCATAAAGAAAGATAATAGGGTTGACGTTTGATTTCCTATGATTTTGATTAAGTTGGTAGTAAAATATGGCGGTGCTAAAATAAAACAGATAAAACCTATTTGGATGAATTCTTAACTAAATTAGAAACTTATGAATCATAATCATACAACAGCAATTATACAAATAAAAAGGCTTGTTGCAATGAATTTAACATATCTTTTCCTATATAGTATAGTTTTTATCCTATCAACTTGTTCGCCCAATAATTATGTATCTCGCAACAGCAAGACGATAGCAGAAATGACTCAACATCGCCTACGAACGTAAGTTAATTCAGTTTATAAGGATGTCTTAGCAAAGCAACGGCAATACTGTCCCTGTGTATGTAAAACGAAAACCTCCAATATGTGTCGCGTATTCATTTTAGCTTTAAAACCACGTGGCAGTGAGCGAGTTGGCGAGATATTCCGAGTGCACCTTCTGCATTTGTATAGTCTTTGGCAAATACAATATTACTTTAGTATTGCATAACGTAATTACGCGCCAAGTTCAATAAACGTGCACTTCTCTCAAACACCTGCCCCAATAATGTTTACTTGTTTGTCACATCATATTTTACGTTTATAATCACGACGTGTTCCTACTGGGATGGGTAGATTGGATTTAGGTATTGAATTATATTACTGTGCAGTGAATTTAAATGGAAGTGTAACTTTTTGGTATGTAAATAAAACGAGTTTTGTCAACATACGTCGAAATAGATTGTTCTATTTCTTTTGTACGTTTTTATGTTCATAATTTTCTCAGAAAATAATCGGTAGTTTTTTTTTTCTTTGACTAAATCTATATATATATGATAAAGTTGTGGTATATAAAATATTAGCTATGCCCGCGACTTTTTTGGCTTGAAAAATATTCTTTGTGAAGGTTTAAAAACATCTCATGTCTTTTTTGTTTTTTTAAAGAACTGTCCTCTGAGGTATATCGGTTAGTATTTAATGATTTATAAAAAAACATTACAACGGAATCTAATGATAATTGATAATGATAATTTACAATTATGTGCTTATCTAGACTTTTTTTTTTCTATTATAGTTTTCCTATTTTATTTTTTTATAATGGTTTATTATATCTAATATTGTATTACTATTAGTGAGAAAACTCTGAAACCACGAACCTTAAAAAAAACCCAGAAAATGCAATCTAAAGTTGGATAGTTTTCCGTTACATAAAAATGGCAATAAACAAGCAAACCATAATCTTCAAGAACTTCGTTTTTAACCGGAACAAACAATTGTAAGGCTAAAAGAGCCCATCAGACTTCGCAACTATATAATAATAATCATAAATACAGTGGTACAATAAAATAATCCCAAGGAGGGTTGATGTCAGGCAGGCGGCCGATCGTAAAATTAAGCCAAATCATATACCACAACATGAGAAACATGTTGTACCGACCCTACTTATGTGGGATAAGGGTAAGAAGAAGAAGAAGTTCTTATCTAGACTGCATACTACTGTACTGTTCCATAAGGACTGAGCATACCGATGAAATTTGAAAACAGAGGTGATTAATAATGCGTAAAAGGATATTGATGACAAATTTGCAATAAATAAGAACATCACAACAACAACGTGTCGTACTATAAGATTTTTGTAAAAAAAATAGTTGCTGGTTCCAGTAATTTAGTAATAAAATATATTTCAATCCATTTTATAAATGTCCGACTGTCTGTTTGTATGAAGACGCGTTACTGCTAAAATACTGCGTTCATGTAGAACCTTTTCTAGAAAATCATAAAGCATATCCTGGAGTAACATTTAGTCTTGGTTTCATTAAAATCGTTTCACTTTATCAAAAGTTATTGCACTTTTAATGACGACGCGACTTAAGTACGTGAGAAAAGTAGATGGATTTAATACACTCAGAGGACTTTATCAATCGCTAATTTTTATATAAGGTTTCAAGCGGACGAAGTCGCGGGCACAGCTAGTCCAGAGTACAAGTAAAATTAGGTATAGCCAGAAACACGGCAAGTGAAGCGCGTACGTTTTCGACCTGCGAAACGTGAATATGAGAATTGTAACCGTGGGCGGGGCTATGACGCAAGTAGATAAGAGATAAACACCTCTGCACATTATCCACCTCTTTGTCGGTATACTTTGTGGCATAATAAATATAAAGTTGACTGAATTTTAGTGTCATGATACAGTATTATTAAATGTCCCACTTCTGACGTACGTCAAATTATATTTCGGCATGATAATTAAAAATTCAAGGCGTAGACACGTATAGGTATGGTGAACTGAGATCGAATAATCGATTGTAAGACGTAGAAAAATCAACTATATTAATCGATATTAAAAATCGAATTGATTCAGTGATACAATGTGTGACTCTATAAAATCGTGATAGGTTTTTTTTCAATTTAGATGTAAAAAAAATATATATAAGAAGAAATTTAAAAAAAGAAAAATCAAAAAAGAAAAAAAATTAAGGGATCGATTTTTGGATAATCGTCCCTCTAGACCACGATTTTTTCATAATTCGATTCCACACACCATGATCGCTCCCACATTTGTGCACAAACACACAGGTAGCTAGCTACACATATGGTGTAAGGGTTTTTAATTCGTACTTTAGTTTAGCCCAGTTATTAGATACAACATACATGTTTGAGTTCGTTTATCTTAGTTAGTTTTTTTTCATTGTCTCACGGCTAAGTGACTGCACTATGCCTGATGGTAAGCCCAGTACAATCCAAAAACAACAGCGATCACCGAGAGAGACATCATCCTTCGCAGGTCGCCGCTGTCTGCCCCTTGCCACGCTGACCTGTGTAAATGCCACTTCTCATGCTGGCCTGCGTAAATGCCCGTTGTTATACTGACCTGCGTAAATACCCCTTATCGTGCCAATCTGCGTAAATACCTAGCTAGCTAGTTTATCTTAGTGAGATTCGCGTTGTCGCACCTAAACAACAGCCCAAGCCGAGGTTTGACCAGTTTAGCTCCCTTGAGCTTGCCGCCAAGCGGCTGAACGCCACAAGCGCTCGCCCTATGAACTTGGTGAAGCTGTTAAGGCCTATCAAGCGAGTAGCGTTAGTTCGGGAGCTCTCAGTACATATTGATACATCGAAGCGAAGATCGCTTAATTGATAGCGGATAAATAGACACCACTAATACAACTGAACGGATTTTCATGTTATTTTCACCAGTAGATAAAGTGATTCATTAGGAAGGTATGTGTATATCATTTGTCAAGGTTATTTTTATGTCAGGACGGGACAAAGTCCGCCGGATCCGCTAGTAACTAGTAATATACATAACAATAGGTTCGAATTCTTGCAAACAGAGTCGGAGCTATCGGGATTGTTATAAAACCATAGCACGCTGGTAGGAGTTTTTTCAAAACCCTTTAAACCATTTAACATCAAACGAAAAAACCTACGTAGTATAAAAACAATGGTAATTATTCGTTTGATCGATGAAGGGAAACTAATGGTATACGAATATTACCTTCAATTAAATATAGATCAATTTTATTGACATCGTTTCTACGACCTTCGATTCAATTGTAGTTACTCAGCGGTGCTATGGAAACGCGATGGCAAACAAAACAACAATCATTATTTTTGATATAATGACTAAGTTATTATATTAGATCAAAGCTTTGTCACAGTTTCGAAGAAAATGTTTTTTTTACTAGTATGTACTGATGATAGACCATTGTATTCAAAACTTTGTCACAGATTTGGTGAAATTGTCCTTAAGTATTTAAGAGAGTTCCGGCAAAGGAAATGAACCAAAAGAGGATGACAAATAATATTGAAGACATATGTATAGAAATTATTACAATAAGGATATTTAATAAAGCTAGCTTTAAGTATTATAAATAATATCACGGGTTATGTCTGAGAGTACAGGGCTGTATAATAAAAAAACAGAGTCTAAATAAATTGTAGGTTCCTTGGAAGGTATAGCATACGGCACGTCGATGAAAAGAGCGAGATAGTGAACTAAATTCGGTTTCGTATAGCGTTGCCTTTGTCTATTGCAGACATTACGCTGTGCGACAGAGAGAACGCTTTACAAAACCGAAGCAAGACGATCTCCGCCGAACGTCTCACTCTACTCCCCGACGTTTCGAATCAAATACCGGGTACAGAAATACTACTATATAATTTTAAATGCTTCCTAGATCTTTTATCTGTTATATGGTATGTCACAGCTTTATTAATAATAAGATAAAAGAGTCGAAGGTTAATTAAGTTTTCATTTTTGCATCTCATAGTGATATTTTGTAAAATGTATGATATCAAATTAAAAACATACGAGCGAACCCGATAAGTTATCATTTGGATACGATAAAGAAATAATGAACGCTTCTTCGGATGTTGATTGTCCGTGTTACATTGCTGGATTTCGCGTGTTTTTGCTCATATGAATTCCCATTAATTGCCCGTGATATGATAGCCGGGCGATAATTTTATCCGGTTTACGTTCCAATACGGGGGAATTGCCCATGATACGCTGGCTGAGTGAAAATTTGATTCGGTTTACTTGTACCTCTGACGCGGCGGTTATTAATTGACGATGAAACGCGGAGTGCCTCGGATATGGCGGGTTATTAATTGCCCGTGATACGCTGGCCGAGTGAAAATTTGCCCGTAGAATGGAATATTCTTTCTGATTATTATTCGATCTTCGATATACCTGCCGCTATTGATTACTAATTAAAACCCGCAACTTCGTCTGCGTTGTTTGTCATCTTAACAGTATGAAATCTATCGAGTAGTCTTTGAGTGATTCGAGCACAGCTACAGACCTGTTATTTTATTTATATCAACAGATAAATGCATCTTGGCACATTAGTATTGTTTTGCGTTCATGTGTGAATTGTGTGAATCGAGATGGAGAGATCAGGTATTGAAACAATTGATGATGATTGACGAACTACGTAAGATTTATATACGTTTGACTGATTACATTGATTGATACTCATAAGGCTTAATATACGAGTTTGAGGCTTAGGAATTAAAAGATACTTCGACAGGCAATTTACGAATGGGTAAATTTTCATGTCAGTTTTATTATCTGTACGTGAAGATTACGAAAGGATTAACAAAGTAATCAGTAAAGTATCTATACTTACTAATAATATTATAAAGAGGTAAAGTTTGTGAGTTTGTGACGGTGTAAGGGGTAATCTCAGGAACTACTGGTCCGATTTGAATAATTCTTTCAGTGTTATATAGCTCATTCATCGAGAATGGTTATAGACCATATATTATCACGCTAAGGCCAATAGGAGCGGAACACAGATGATAAATGTTTGAAAATCAAGATGTTTTTTTCTTTTTGAGAGCTTCTGCTGTGTGTCAACGTTAGCCCAGAGTAGTAACTATTATAACCGATTTTGAAAATGCTTTTACCAATATAAAGCCACGTTAATTAGGAGTGTCATAGGATATATATCATCACGCTAAGACCAATAGGAGCGGAGCAACAATGAAAAATGTTTTAAAATCGGGATATTTTTTCTTTTTGAAAGTTTCCGCTGCGTCTTAGCCCAAAATAACTATTCCACGCGAGCGAAGTCGCGGGCAGAAGCTATTAACTAATTATATTATCTATACTAATATTATAAGGAGGTAAAGTTTGTGAGGTTGTAGGGGGTAATATCTGGGGAGTCGGAGAAAAAATGGTAGAACGAAAACGTTTCTTACGAACGCTGCCTTAACTATTAGAGATATATGATTAAGTTCTAGAGAAAAGTTGTAGCTTGATAATGCCTATTACCGCCCAACGAAGTGGGCACGGGTCGGGTAGTAATCTATATAAATAAAATAATAAAGATCTGTTGTTGTGCGCGCATTACACAAAAACTACTAGATACATTTCGATTAAAGTTGTTTTGTCACACTTCTTAGACACTTGCAGTATTATTACAAATAAAAGTTACACACGTGTTGAATACTTGCTTTAAAAAAGTTTGAATACAAAAGAGTATCTAACCCTTGTTTACAGCGGACATCATTTAAAAGTAAATATCCTCTAAAACTTGTCTAAGTTGACAGTTCTTATTTTATTATTGTGATTTATTGTATTTTTATTTGCCGGCGAAAAACGTTTCGTAATATGAATTTCCTGGGTATAATTGATTTGGAAGAAATAAATAAATTACACTCACAAGTAAATCATAAGTACTAATATATGACACTAGATTAACATTTGTTAATTTATTAATCTGAAATTATACTATTATTCTACCTCACGCACTTTGATGTAATATAACGTTATAAAGCCGACCCATTCATGCCTAAACCAGTAATAGCTTCAGCGTGGCTCTACCACCTACAAGACCATACATTACATAGACCATAATTTGAAGTAGTAACAGAGTAACAATATATTAACAACTAGCTGTGACGACTCCGTCTACATGGAATTTAATGCAAAAATAAAAAAGACAGTCTTTCGTTCACTGTTCTTACATATTATATCATATACATTATATAATATTCTTATTTTGGTAAGAGATTGCATTTACTTACCTACTCTTCTCACGTCGTAAGTTTAGCCGTCATTCAAATTACAATAACTTTTGATCGAGTGAACCGATTTTAATGAAACGAAGACTAAAAGTTATTCGAGGATATGCTCTATTTTATGGTGAAAGTAGTACTACTGTAATACGTGTTGTCAACGTTAGCCCAGAGTAGTAACTATTATAACCGATTTTGAAAATGCTTTTACCAATATAAAGCCACGTTAATTAGGAGTGTCATAGGATATATATCATCACGCTAAGACCAATAGGAGCGGAGCAACAATGAAAAATGTTTTAAAATCGGGATATTTTTTCTTTTTGAAAGTTTCCGCTGCGTCTTAGCCCAAAATAACTATTCCACGCGAGCGAAGTCGCGGGCAGAAGCTATTAACTAATTATATTATCTATACTAATATTATAAGGAGGTAAAGTTTGTGAGGTTGTAGGGGGTAATATCTGGGGAGTCGGAGAAAAAATGGTAGAACGAAAACGTTTCTTACGAACGCTGCCTTAACTATTAGAGATATATGATTAAGTTCTAGAGAAAAGTTGTAGCTTGATAATGCCTATTACCGCCCAACGAAGTGGGCACGGGTCGGGTAGTAATCTATATAAATAAAATAATAAAGATCTGTTGTTGTGCGCGCATTACACAAAAACTACTAGATACATTTCGATTAAAGTTGTTTTGTCACACTTCTTAGACACTTGCAGTATTATTACAAATAAAAGTTACACACGTGTTGAATACTTGCTTTAAAAAAGTTTGAATACAAAAGAGTATCTAACCCTTGTTTACAGCGGACATCATTTAAAAGTAAATATCCTCTAAAACTTGTCTAAGTTGACAGTTCTTATTTTATTATTGTGATTTATTGTATTTTTATTTGCCGGCGAAAAACGTTTCGTAATATGAATTTCCTGGGTATAATTGATTTGGAAGAAATAAATAAATTACACTCACAAGTAAATCATAAGTACTAATATATGACACTAGATTAACATTTGTTAATTTATTAATCTGAAATTATACTATTATTCTACCTCACGCACTTTGATGTAATATAACGTTATAAATTAAGGACGCGCTCTCAAATTTCCGCGGTTCAGTTTTGGCATCGAGTCCTACTAGAGACACGCATAGCTCATGCACACAGACACAACAACTTATAAGCTTGGGAATTATAGCGCACTCGAAACGATTTTGATACTTTTATAAAAAATATATTAAAAGCTTTTTGTTATATTTGATGATATAGTACCAAAATTAATTATAGTTTCTCAAGGTACTACGTCAAGAACAGTATAAGTAGACCTGAATATGTATTCGTAATAGACAGAAACATCGAATTTGTGCTCAAATATTTAGTCCCTTAGTACCCGATCAAGGTATCATATCTCAACATTCTCATGAGGTGGTATTACCGGTGGTAGTTTTGACGTTCATAAGCGCCTCATTAGGGCCTAAACTGAATAAAGGGTTTTTGATTTGATTTGATTTGAGGTGTAGTATTGTGGTAACTGGATCAGAGCCTAGATAATAGCTAGAAACATCAAATTTGTGTTTAGATGTCTAGTCTCCCAGTGTAGGAGTGGGTTTCTATTTTTTAAAGTTTGGTTAAGACAGTATTTATGGTAACTGAATATTAATATAGTTAGAAACATCCAGTTTGCACTCAAAGGCTTAGTGTCATAGTCTCAGCCAAATGTTTCATATAAAATTTTTATTTCAACCTAATTACAGTGTTTCTTACTACTAGAAATATAAACCACTATAAAAAATTGGTTAGTTTTTCGAAATGATCAAAACGTTTTGTGAGGTGTATACGTATTTCTACAGCGATGTTTTTTTTTTCTAATCGAGTGCAAAGCGACGTAGTTATCCACTCACTACAGCGCCTGAACGCGGTCTTCTCCTATATACAAATGTACTCTGTGGCGCGGTCTGGCGCGACGTGAAACCTTCTTTCATATATTTTTTAAAATCGAATCTAAATAAATAAATTAATTGGACCTTATTCCATAGGACTTAAGGTCAACGTAATTAACATACAACACATAACACATAACAACAAAACTTTGAAATTTTCTTTACAACTATTTTTTTTTTCTCAGACGTGGTATAGATAACTTGGATATTATGACGTTATTTAAACTTGATTATATGCAGCATAAGCAGGTTTTTTTTTCTATTAAGAAAAATGTATATTTACTGAGATTTTCATTCCGAAAAGCAGGCTGTTTCGCGCGAGGGGACTACGGAGAATTGTTTTTTTTTTTTAATGAAAACCTATTAATTTAAAAAAACAATCATCTTGTATATCATTGTTAAAGGTTGAATGTATTTGTAGTTAGTCATTATGTTTACCAAAGTTCAATAGTTTTGTTGTAATTCTTACCGAAAAACAGTGAAAATGGACCTTTTTTGAGAGCGCGTCCTTAACAGTTACACCATTTTCTTTTAACCAAAATGTCACAATAATGATAAAAAATTTAACTTAAAATAAGTAAATTTTTTTTAATGAAGAAAACAAAAATATTGTTCGTGTATTTAAATTGTTCGGAAAATACCTGTATGTAATGGAACGTTTTTGAATGATGATATTGAATTGAATGAACGTTATTCAGAGTTGCTAGCATAAAAAACTTACATCAAATGTTAAGCTAGAGACTGCTTAGACACGCTTTTGCTATAAAGTATTTCAAATATGTGTCCAACTAGGCTTAAAATTTTAGGCGCTGCTTAGCAAAATTCACGTTAAACCCGTGTTCATTTTGTTTTTTAATAGACCATCTAACCAACCGTCTTTATTAACAAAAGAGATTATCACGATAACTTCATTTAAATATAAAATAATTAAGGTTTTAAGAAACCACGATTGTTAGAAGCATTGCGCGTTAACTATCGCATATTTCCCCCGATGTTAAGAGGTCATGGTGAATTATCGCCAGCTTCATGATAAAAATAATATCCATTGTTATATAATAATAATATAATGGCCATAATAATGTGGAATTCCGTGATCCAGCAACGTAATTGGATAATGATTTCTTAATAAAGCATGTATTAGATAAACGTTCAAATTTATAATTATGTACTAATCCATTTAATTACAGTTTTTGTTATCTGTATGACATTAAAATAGATAACGAATGCTCCACATTTTTTTAAAGTAACAAAATTATGTTTAAGAACACTGTTTTTATTGCACGTGGTTGAATCGTGTTTATAGAGTTGGCCAACAAAATTTTGGTGGCCCCTTTGTTAGAATTCTCCACTCATTTTTTATTTTACAAAAACTGGTAGCCATGCTCCATTTTGTTATTTCTAATACAATTCAATTGTGTAACATTTCGTAAAATTTCACCGATATCATAGTATAAAACAAAGTCCCTTACCGCGTCTGTCTGTCTGTCTGTTCGCGATAAACTCAAAAACTGCTGAACGGATTTTCTTGCGATTTCCACCAGTAGATAAAGTGATTCATGAGGAAGGTGTTCGGTATATAATTTGTCAAGGATTTTTTTATAATCAGGGCTCGCTAGTTATACCAATGTAGGGGCAAAAATAGTACATGACGATATCGCGACAAAAGTAAAAAAAAATGACAAACAATTAAAATTCCTGAAAATTATTTTTAATCAAAAGGTATATACAAATCAACTTTAAGAAGTTTGCCATTGACGCGACGAGATGCGGTGCAAATTGTTACTTAAGTTCAGAAAGTTTCCAGTCATGTTTAAAAACAAAGACTCATAAGCTATCCAAGTATATTGAATTAGCGGGTCCGGCGGACGTTATTCCGCCCTGACAATAAAAAAGAACCTTGATAAATTACACCTAAACCTTCCTCATGAATCACTTTATCTGGTGATGAAAACCGCATGAAAATCCGTTCAGTACTTTTGAGTTTATCCCGAACAGACAGGCAGACGTCTTTTTACTAATTTATATTTACTATTTACGGACTTTATTTTACTATGTAGTAATCATATCAAATAATTAATAATAATTCGGAATATTATTCACTAGCCTCTGCCCGCGACTTCGTTCGCGTGGAATAGTTACTTTGGGCTAACGGTAACACGCGGCGGAAGCTCTCAAGAGGAAAAAAAAACGATTTATTTATTTATTTATCATATGAATCAACAACGGTAGCATAAAGGAAATAGGTAAAAACAAACATGTAAAAAACTTAAAATTATTTTTGTCACTAATTATAGTTGACTACAACAAACAAGATGCGATGCGGAAAACAATAGAAGTAGAAGAAACAATTACGAAAAAATTAAGAAGAAAATAAAATGATATAATTCTATAATGTATAATAACTTAAAAATTAAGAGAAAAAAATTATGAAACATTTGAAACATTCCTCATTAATGCTCCGCTCCTATTTGTCTTAGCGTGATGATATATCCTATAACCTTCCTCGATAAATGAGCTATATAACACTGAAATAATTTTCAAATCGGATCAGTAGTTCTTGAGATTACCCCCTACGACGTCACAAACTCACAAACTTTACCTCTTTATAATATTAGTATAGATAATTAATAATCATTCAGAATATTATTCATTATCGGTTCGAAAAAAAAATGTCTTCAGGCAGTATCACCGGTAAATGCTAGTCGTATCATTCAATCGTATTTCTTCCGGTACAGCAGATACCGGTTCGAATCATTTGATCATTTGATCATTGTAGTCCGGTGAAGCTTTTAAGACCTTCCTTGGTCAATAGCGTAGTCAGTTCGAAAAAAAAAAAAAAACGAATCATTTGACCCCGCGAATTTTAAACATGACCTTGTTTTGAATTTTTATATAATACAGTTTTTTTTTTCTATGGCGAGTGTAACGGTATAAACCGGTAAAAATATACTGAATTAATCATTTAATCTGGTTTTGTGATTATTTATTTTTTATCGCGATTCAGTAAAATTACCTCTTTTAATATTACAATAAAGTATAATTTTAAATGGGGAATTTTATTTAAAAAATGTGTAAATCTTATTTATATACTAGTGGACGAATGCGACTTTGTATCTTTATAAGTGACTAGTTTATGCTCGCAGCTTCACTCCCTCGATAATGTTATCTAGCCCATGTTCATCATCATCAGCCTGTAAGAAACCCAGTGCAGAGTCATATGCCTCTTCCCGAAGGAAGGTGTGGACATAATCACCACACACACGCCAGCCCAAGACGTATTGGCGATTTCAAACTCTGTAAAATTCACAGTGATATGTTTACCCACATACAATGGTACTAAAAGAACATTTCTCAGGCTCAGGTTTCCTCACGATGTTGTCCTTCCCCGTCAGCCGATAGTATTACCAATTTAAATAAGTATTTAAATTCGTCGATACACGCTGACGGTTCGAACCTGCGGACATCGGATTGATATTCTACCGGTAAAACCTAGTGGTTTAACCTAGTGGTCTAGTGACCACCACCACGGAATTTTAACTGTATCTTGTTTTTAACTAGCCCACGTTACTGATCGCTGATGATTTAGCTTTATATCGATGAAGATTTTTTTAATTCGGTTAAGTATCTTTCGAGTTTATTTAAAACTAGCTGACCCGCGCCCACTTCGTTGGGCGGTAATAGGCATTATCAAGCTACAACTTTTTTCTACAACTCAATCATATATCTCTCATCGTTAAGGCAGCGTTCGTATGAAACGTTTTCGTTGGACCATTTTTTCTCCGACTCCACAGATATTACTCCCTACAACCTCACAAACTTTACCTCTTTATGATATTAGTATAGATAATATAATTAGTTAATAGCTTCTGCCCGCGACTTTGTTAGCGTGGAATGGTTATTTTGCGCTAGGACATAGCGGAATCTCTGAAAAGGAAAAAATACCCCGATTTTGCAACATCCTTCATTGCTGCTCCGCTCCTATGGGTTTCAGCATGATGATATATAGCCTATAACCTTCCCCGATAAATGAGCTATATAACACTGAAATAATTTTCCAAATCGCACCAGTAGTTCTCGAGATTACCCCTTACAACGTCACAAACTCACAAACTTTACCTCATTATAATATTAGTATAAACAAACACAAAACCAATTTTCCCTCCTTAAAATGGTTTTGCCATCGTCAAAGTTTTTGACCGCTATGAATATAACGCATGACACAAACTTAAGCATAGATACGTATTATGTTATACATACTAGTTGTGCGCGTGGAACCTGCTGTACAAAACAGTGACTTAATGTCATCTGAATGTATCAAGTCTCGTGCTTAAGTCGCTTAAGTCATTAAAATTACAATAACTTTTGGTAGATTGAACCGATTTTAATGAAGACTAAATGTTACTCGTAGATGTGCTTCATGATTGTCTTGCTTTATGGTTTTATCATGCAGTCTTTTAGCAGTGTTGCGTGTCCAAAAACAGACAGACGATTCTAAAAATGATTAAAAATGTATTTTATTACTCCTATAGACAACTGCAACAATTTCAAACAGATAAGATAGATATACAAGACAGATAAACAAACACGATTCCTGTAATAATATTTTAAGTTTGTTTTGTATTCAATTCTCGAGTATATAAAGCGCAAGCCCGAACTCACGGCTATTGAGCCATATTTTTAGGAGGTAATATTTGTCGCGTATCATATCGTCTCATTTAACCTACCCAATTGGTTTGATTGAGTTTTACATGTGATATACATACGTCGCTTGATTCGTCTTTACCCCGTTATGTTTTATAAGATACTACCGGGCCCGGTGGATGTTGTCCCTCCCTGATAATAAAAAAAACCTTTAAAATCAAAAATCAAAATATTCTTTATTCAATTTAGGCCCTGAGAAGGCACTTATGGCCGTCAAAACTACCACCGGTTCGGACAAACAACCCAATCATCGAGAAGAACCGGCAAGAAACTCGATCTGTTTTATCTTTTCATAATTTATAACATATTTTTTGATTATTAAAACATAATGACATATAAAGTTTTTTGGTGGATGCACAGAGATAGGCGTCGCTTCCAGACGTCGCCACCGTTCGCATATTGATCCACCCAGTAATAGCCTTTATGTATTAAGACCTTGACAAATTATTTACCTAAACCTTCCCCTTGAACCCCATTATCTACTCGTGAAAACCTCTTGAAAATCCCTTTAGTAGTTTTTGAGTTTATCGCGAACAGACAAACAGACATGGCAGACAATATGTTTGACTCTATATTTTGTAAATATCTGTGATGTTTAAAGTGAAGAGGATGGCAAATAATACCACGGAGCATGGATTCTGCCTATCAAATCAAAAATACTTGATTCAGTTTAGGCCCTAATAAGGCGCTTATGAACGTCAAAACTACCACCGGTTCGGAAAACAACCCAGTCACCGAGAAAAACCGGCAAGAAACTCGATTGAGTACATCTTTATATATATATATATATATATATATAGTAGCCTTTCGACACTAAAACCCGCTTGACATGGTGCTTAAATTTACAGTCCGGCAAATCGGTAATATGTTTTGGGACTTTATTGTAAAACCTAACACTATTACCTAAGAAACTATTACTAGCCACAAAAACTCCCTGGAAAGTTCTAACAAAAGGGCCACCATCTTGTTAGCTCATTGAAATGATCGCAGAAAACTTATAATATCAGAACTTACTCGACAATGGCAGTAAGTAATAACATACTAGAACATATGTTGCCAAAAAAAAGTGTTATACGTATAAATATTACAGTGACATATGTGATATTAATGAGCACGTGTGTTTATAGCTTTATGAGACTATAAAGAAATAAACTATCGGAAGTTGAAGTTGAATGTCAGCCGGACCGATTATTCGACACTCGTTCAATATTTTCAGTCGGTCCGCGAACTCGAGCGGCATCGCACGTCCCGTTTCCGTGTCTCCTGTATTCGTTGATAAATAATTCCGACGATCATAAAAACAAAATTGTTGGTTGTCGTTGCGATTTTTTTGTGTTACCTTCGCGAGGATTTATGAGGTATTGTAATTTTTTTGTTGTTTTTTTTTCCTTATACATGGTGATGCTCTGTTAAGTAAGTGAATACCGGTTTTAAGTAGAGGATGAGTTAAGATACTGCTTTAAAATTTTCGGTGAAGTTAATTCGATGTTTGAGAATGTTTCGACAAAAAATATGTAGTCTTTGATTAGGTTTTGTAACTACTTTTTGCTTATCGTTTTTCAGTCGTAGGTATTGTCCGTGTTCGCGGTAGAACTAGTTTTTTTTTTAAATCTATTCCGGAAACCTGAGTACTTGAATATTCGAAAGCTTTAAATTACGCTTGAACGAATGCGGTAACATTTTATGTCGCGTAACCAAATTCTAACTAAAATGATAATAGGTTAAATTAATATTAAAAAACTTGAAATGAGGACATACTTTTTTAAAGACCTCTTTTAAGAAACTTTTTTTGCACTTCCGTTCGAGTTATTTTTAACACACAAAAATATACTGGTGCATGTTTTTTTTTTGTTAACTACTTGCCGTCCGTATTTTCTTACAAGATGTAAATAATTTCCTCGGATTCAATCCTATATTAATAAAAAAACTACATTTTAACATTAAAAAAATTAGGATTTAATATAGGGATTTTTTATTTTTAATCAAAATACTAGTTTAACAGTTAAGTAGATTTGTGAGTTAAATCAAATTTTAGCCGTTCCTAACATTTTCCGTTCTTTTTCAACATCTTCAAATTTGTCAAATATGAAGATCATAAAAATAACTAAAAACCTTATTATGTGTGTCAAAATTTAAACCTTGCCCTCAGTGTATTAATAATGGCATTCTTAAAAAAATTAAACATGTTATATAAACGATTAAAGTTGTATATCACTCATTTTTAAATGTAAGGACCACATATAAATTCAATCCTAGGTATTTACTACTGACTAGTGGGCACCCAGAGATCGACATTCGACCATAGTTCATTGATTTTTATAAGTTTGAATTTTATTAGGGTTCTCTTGTCAAAGGGTTTATGTTATACTATATTTGTAGAATGTAGGATGAAAAAGGGTAATTGGAACGTAAGAATAAAATAATACATACAGTCGAGCATAGCAACCTCCTTCACAACCTTCTTTGAAGTCATTTATTGACAGATGTCAAAATGTCTTTTTTATTTACATGTGTGTATATGTTGTGTAAAATTGAAGCATTAGTGTGAGTAATGCGTATTTTAATTAATTTAATGTACTTCTAATGCATTTTATATAAAATAAATAGCTTTCTGCACTTCTCCTCCATATAAACTTCAACTATGCCAAGTTTCACGTTCATCCGTTCGCCCAATTCCGTTAAAAAGGGATACAAAGTTTAGGCTTCACGTATTAATATATATGATGATACCATTCTGTGAGCGAGTATTATAATTAAAAGGTCAAAAACATAAATTATATTATATCTATACAGTGTAATAAGAATGTTAATGTTACGTGTCTGTACTATTTAGATTTTATAGTGAAAAAAATTGTTGCATGTGTCTCGGAATCAGTAATGAAATACATTTCAATCGTTTTTAGAAATGCCTGTCTGTCTGTCTATTTGTATGAACATGCATCACCGCTAGATGGTAAAACCTCTCGTCGCCATTAAAATTACAGTAACTTCTGATAGACTGAACCGATTTGAATGAAACGAAAACTAAATGCTACTCGAGGATATTCTTTATGATCTTCGTGAGGTTTTATCGTGAACGCAGTTCTTTAGCACTGATGCGTGTCATACAAACGGACAGACAGACATTTCTAAAAATGATTGAAATGTTTATTATTATTTATTTCAAGCCATCTACATTTTTTTTTTTCACAAAAATCTAAAAAGTGCAAACATGTTTGATTTAGATTCTTACTATATGTATAGACTAGGTAATCCTTGCGACTTCATTCACTTGTAAATTGTTGTTATGTTGTTTTATATGAAAGCAATGTGTTCGTTAAATTTTATTACTGCTGCTTGGTATCTATGGAGAAGCATGTATAATAATAAGCCTTTTATCCTGAATTGCTTTCTTCTTTCTTTGAATTGTGGTTGTCTCTTTGGTTATAAAATATCTCTGAGTTGAGTGTGCCTCTTGGCAAAGGTCTCCTCTAACAATTTCCATTGTACTCTGCCTCTAGCAACTCTTCTCCATTTTGGGCCTGCCGTCAGTTTTAGTTCATCTTCCCATCTCTTGCTTTGTCTTCCTCTGTTCCTTCTCCCATCTCTAGGGTACCAGTCGGTTATGATGTTGCTCCACTTATCTTGTTTACCGCGCAGCATGTGCCCGGTCCAGAAGCATGATGATATGTTAATTTGATAACACTTTGAAAACTGTTCTTTCTATTTATAAAAGTCTCCTCAAAACCTGTTCAGCCGTTTCGAAGTCTATCACAAACAAATAACATTCACTTCAAGTTGTACTAGTGGTTGACTCGTGTCGAATTTGGATCATAATTATTTTTATTTTTATATGAAGCAAAAAAGCTCATCATTGTAGCATTAAATAACTAAATTAAATTAAAAAAGTTAAACAAGGAAAAATAATAGATTCAAAATCGTGTATAAATACTTAAAAACTTAATTATAATAATGTAATAATAATCACAGTGTTAATTACTAATTATAATGAGGTTGAAATTATTAACGACCAAGAGTAATTTATAATTGTTATATAAGCAAATAATACATGTCGTCGCCTGATATTTTTAAGCAAAGGTGTGTGGATCAGTCTCGCGTACCGCTGATTTAAATCCATCGCACGTCATTTGTATTATTTTTACATATAAAAAAGACGAACAGTATATGTACACTAAATAAAGAAGAAGCCTAGTTCAGAAGTCGTACATCGTTGATGGGAGTATAACAAAAGTAAGCTGTTTACGCTTACTTCTCTGGTATCGTACAAATCACATCTCTATAATAAACTAAACAAAAAATCCGGAATCAAGAGATCATATGTTTTTTAAATTATTGACAAGTTGCATACGTATAATTGCCATCTAAAATTAATCATGTGATTTGTTAATAAATACGTTTTGGGGTGTAAGGGGTGTCGAATAACATCGAAGACTTGAGACATGCAAGCCAACCTCACCTGCACGTGGTGCACCCTACTGAATAACGAACGAGGCAATGGCGATAGCCGGGTGGTAGGGTTCTACAGCCTGACTGGGTCGCAACCACCATGTATATGGCGAAAAAGCCCGTCATAGTGATTCGCTTCTGCGGGTCGCGTTTCGGGATCAGCCTGTGCATATCCAGCTTTTCGCAGGCCGGCATGACAGCGGCGACCGGCGATGGATAGTGTGTCACTCGGTGGTCGCCATTGTTTGTGGATTGTACTGTGCTTACCATCAGGCACAGTCCAGTCATTTTGCAGTGCTGCTATAAAAAAAAAAAAAAAACGTAAAAAATATTTTTTTTTTGCCTAAATCATTACCGAGTGGCTCAGAACACGTATTTTAGGGTAGTATGATGATTTTATATTGTTTTGGTACATTTAAACTATATACCTTTACATATAAGAGTATTGTGAAAAAAAAATTGCAGATGTCTATTGTATTACTTACTAGCAGGACCCGGCAGACGTTGTCCCACCTTAATTATAAAAAAATGAAAAATTTCATACCAAAACGTTCCTCATTAATCGCTTTGCCCACTGATGAAATCCGCATGGAATTCCGTTCAGTAGCTTTTGAGTTTATCGCGAACAGTCAGACAGACAGACGCGGTAGGGGACTTTGTTATATACTATGTAATGATAATCAAATACATTTTAATCATTTTTATAAATGTCTGTCTGTTTGTTTGGACACGCTTCACTGCTAAAACACTGCGTTCATGATAGAACGCAGAATTTTTATGGTGGTAGAGCCACGCTGAAACTATTACTGGTTTCAGCATGAATGGGTCGGCTCGCCCGGGGTAGTACCATCATCTCATAGAAGACCGACGTGAAGTAACAGTGCTTGCATTGTTGCGTTTCGTTCGGTCAGTGAGAGCGCCGGAGACCCATCTCCCCTCCCCTCTCCTCTCCTTTTCCCTCCCCTAACCCTTCCCTCCGAAAGATGGCAACGCACTTACGACTCCTCTGGGGTTGTTAGTGTGCATGGATGGTGGTGATCACTTAACAGCAGGTGACCCACCTGTTCGTTTGCCACCTATGACATAAAAAAAAAAGAACCTTCTGGCATAAAACATAAATCATATCTTCGAGTAATATTTAGTCTTAGTTTCATTAAAATCGGTTCACTCTATCAAAAGTTATTGTAATTTTAATGACGCGGCGTAAGTACGAGAGAAAAATAGATGTACTTAATACATTCAAATGACTTCTTCGCTGTTCTTTTACATTAGGTTTCACGCGGTCGAAGTCGCGGGCACTGCTTGTTTGAATTATGTATTAATGAATAAAACCATGTAATTAAAAGACAGTTTACTATTGTTATTTAGCATCACTGTGAAAGGATAATTTTGTCGACTAAAGAAAACTCATTTCTATCCGTTCGTCTTGAGATGTCCGCAGGTTCGAACCCGACGGCATATACCAAAGAATTTTTCTGCATGCGCGTACGATAATTAATATTAAATCGGTAACACTATCGACTGACGGTGAAGTAAAATGCCGTGAGGAAACTTGAACCTGAGGAATGTTCTTGTGGATTTCCCGGAGTTTGAAATCGCCAATATGGCGTGGGCTGGGCGGTGATTATGCCCATACCTTCTTTCGCGATGATGACTTTGACCCTACAGTGAGCCTCTTACAAGTTGTTGATGATGATGCTGCTGTGTCAGCAATTTAAAAATACAAGCTCAAGCGAAGTCGCGGGCGGCCTCTAGTAAACCATGAAATATAAAAAAAACAACCTTGAGTGGTAGTTTTAGAGATTATAGCTCTGTAAATACAGTATAGATTCTGTCTGTAGATGTGTCTGGGAGAGATGGTTTTTTATAAGACAGTTGGACGTGAGCCAACACACACTACCGGCCACTGTGGATTACACGTGAATTATATTGGTATATTTTGGATATATAGACCGACGTAAATTATTATAAACGCTAAAATAATTATTTTGGAATTTCTGTCATGGATATATAAAAACCCAATATGCACAGTCTCGAATAAAACTAACGCTCAAAACCGTCCTGTTTTTTTTCGAACCGACTATGACTAAAGCGAGTTCATGAGGCACTCGGGCGATTTAATTTTGACAACTAGCTCAAGGGTGCACGGCACACCTCGGCTTGAGCTGTTGCGTAGTTTATGCAATTCGCGACCGACCTAACTAACCTAAAACTGTGCTAACCTAACTCAAAACTCAATTCTCAATTGTGCACTCATTTTATGCGGACGAGTTTAAGACGTTGACTGTGCATCTTGGGTTTTTTAAGTCGTGTTGAAGCAGTTACTAATATTCTCATTTTTTACTGATCTATCTTCTATATATAAATGGGAAGAGTGAAAAGGGTCGGTTTTTTTTTAATTTTCGTATTAACTACGCTACTGACTTAGCAAGGTCTTAACAGCTTCACCAAACTACTGGGTCGGTTTCTCTGCAGATTTTCTATATACTATTATTGTTTTGTAGCCACCAAAGAGCTTTAGCGTTATAAAAAAAATTAAAATATTTCGTTTTTTTTTCTTAGAATTGAAACATTGTCGAATTTCGACCATTAGACGATCACTCGTTTGTATCAAACAAATATAAGGAAAACTACTTTATTCGATTTAGGCGCTAAAACTTGACACCTAGTTAAAAAAACCGCAACTGTTTTACTAAGTCGGAAGCATGGGATGACAAGTTTGTAACTGTTTCTAGTTTTTAGATGGATTTCTTTTCTAGATCAATTGCACACACGTATAGGTTTTCCACACGATTTCCACCAATGAGGGTGTTACCAAAATAAGTTGCAATCAATTGCCCAACCTCGCATTACCGATGCTAGTTCCAGTCATTCACTCATCATCCGATTACTTCATTCGCATGTGATAAACGATAGATAAAGATTCGATAAGCTTTATCTACGATGACAATAACAAATCGTCGACCCCTATCACGTGTTCACAATAAATAAAAAAAATACGCACTTTAGAATCTCGGTCAAGTTTCCGAATTAGAAGTGCTACAAAACCCAAAAATGGGTTACGATTATGTTCAAGTGATGTATTTGTTGTCCTCCTAAACGCAGCGATACGCCCGTGTGGAACGTTATCTAAGAAAACAATGATTAAAAAAATAGTGCGTGGAGTCCCTCCGCGCGGAAGAAGTGATTTTTAGTGAAATCATATTGTTTCTTTAAGACAAACTTTATTAACGTTGCTTACAATTCACAATTAATCGCATCTTACTATCATTTTTAAGTGGAGAAATATCCAAACCTATAACATTTACAATGGGATTATGATAACTAAAGTAAGATACGAAATGTTTGAGTTCAATTTTTTCAATATTTCTTGCAAAAACTGCATCAAGGAATATTGGACGCTACTCGTTGCTAACGTTCGCGCTGGCCTGTAACAGGTACACTACGCGCATGCGTTCGAGTGCCACGCATTCACTCTCGTTCTGCCTCGTTTCTATTCCCCCCTTAGCGTTAAACGTTTAACGCAACCTTGTTGGAAGTCGCATTACAAGTTTCACTTCAAAATCATCTGAATGTAATGACTTAAGTCCATTTACTTATCGCCAGTTGTTGGACGTTTCCATCTTTTTGTATTTTAGTTTTGCAATTATATCTTACTAGCCTCTGCCTGCGACTTCGTCCGCGTGGAATAGTTACTTTGGGCTATAACGCTCACACGCAGCGGAAGCTCTCAAGAGGAAAAAAAAAACCGATTTTGAAACATTCTTCATTAGTGCTCTGCTTCTATAGATCTTAGCGTTATGATATATATCCTATAACCTTCCTCGATAAATGATCTATATAATACTGAAATAATTTTTCAAATCAGACCAGTAGTTCCTGAGGTTATCCCCTACAACGTCACACACTGTTCTAATCAAATCAAAAATACTTTATTCAGTTTAGGCCCTAATAAGACGCTTGTGAACGTCAAAACTACCACCGGTTCGGAAAACAACCCAGTCATCGAGGAGAACCGGCAAGAAACTCGATCGGGTACATCTTTTTAACATATATATATATGAGGCATATAAAATCAAAAACAGCTAAGTGCCAAATTTGCAGGAAACGAAAAAAATGTTTATCTATTCTCAGAGTTGGAGTTTTACTTATATTCAAAGTTTCAATTTTAGGGAGTGGCATAGGCTATTGATTTTGCCTGCCTATGGCCATCAGCTCTAAAAAAGAAGTTCAAGAAATTAAAAAATGCGATAATTCCTTAACTGTATTTTATTCTTACTTTACTTCTTATTTGATGATTTGGTTGTACTTAAATGTATTTGATCTCAAAATCAATTTTAAAACGAAAATTAAAAGGCTGTATTTTATTTCTTATAGGAATTAAATGGTGATTTGCAACCAATAAGACTAGATGGGTCCATACTCAGTTCATTTTTAGAACTTGTGGCACTTAGCTGTCTTTGATTCTATATGCCTCATATTTCGAATATATTATACGTTACAATACCGTTTTTAGTGGATGCACATAATAGAATCAATTCCAGACATCACCATCGTTCACATTGTGATGTGATGACTGATTGTTCCGATAGCTTTCGGCCATGGCGACCACTTTGACCCCTAAACTTAGAAATGGCGCTGGTGCGCTCGAAGATGGCTTATATAGCCTATCTTCGTGGCGAAACTTCGTGAACATTCAGGGCACGTGAGTACATCGTTCTCATAATGATATGTTATGGCAGCAGGAGGGCGAGCCTTTAACTGGTCGCGCTTGGTATCAAGGTCAGCCTCGCCTGAACCTCGAACTCGCGTACTTGGCTGTTCACCATTCTGCGCCGTTCACATATTAACCCACTCTATAATAGCCGTTCGACACTAAGAAACTATTACTGGTTTTGCTGAGTCTGAAACAACACTAACAAAACTAACAATTATAATAAATTTATCTTAACGTCCTTGTGGAAATTATTCGCATAATTATATGTGTAATTAATTGGTGCTATAGTGACTCATTATGTCTAAAAGCCCTTGATTCTGATAACAAATAGATTATAAATAATTCCATTATTCACTATCTTTCTATTTCCAGTGACGCATTGACATTACGAAAGTTGCGAAATCATTACCGGCTTATAATAATAGATATCGTGTGTATAATTTATTACTTCATTTATACTCTAAACATGTGAGTGCGTACTTACGACCACACGATAGAAGTGAAAACTTGTTAATAAAATATTAACTGAAGATGTATACTTGAAATATATGCAATATTATTTGATTGTTCTACGTAGGACGTAGGTTCGAATCCTAGCAACTGAGTCGGAGATTTTGGTGGAGGAAAACATAGTGAGGAAACTATAGCAAGGTGGTAGGGTTTTTTGTTAGTCCGCCTGGGTAGTTACCATTCTACAGTTGCAAATGTTTTTTTAAAAATTATAGCACGGCAAAATGACTGCACTGTGCCTGATATAGCATACCTGTAAGCACAGTACAATCCAAAAACAATGGCGACCACCGAGTGACACACTATCCATCGCCGGTCGCCGCTGGATGTCATGGATATACACAGTCTGATCCCGAAACGCGACCCGCAGAAGCAAATCACTATGACAGGATTTTCCGCCATATACATGGTGGTTGCGACCCAGTCAGGCTGTAAAACCCTACCACACCGCTTTCGCCATTGCCTCGTTCGTTATTCAGCCGGGTGTACCACACGCAGGTGAGGTTGGCTTGTGTGTGTCAAGTCTTAGATGTTATTCGACAGCCCGTACACACCTCTCATTCTGTCCCCAAGCACCTGTTGGTGTGTTTCGACAGCTGCATTTGAGACCGAGCCTCCAGGTTTAGCATATTTACCTTCTTGAAGCACATAGATATCGAACAGCAGATAAGATTGTGGTTAAATGACAAAACCTATAAAGTATGAAATAACTAGAGCACCCGGCGGACGTTGTCGCGTCCTGATAATAAAAAAAAACCTTGCCAAATTATATACCTAAACCTTCCTCATGAATCACTTTATCTACTTATGAAAACCGTATAGAAATTCGTTCGGTAGTTTTTGCGTTTACTATGTAAATGTGGTTGATGACGTCTGAAGCCGAAAATACACGATTTAGTACGTCACCGAACCGAGCGTGACGTTTTGCTTTCGTTCATTCATCAATGCTCTATAAAAGTTTTCACTGCAAAAATTGATCTGTGTCTTGTTTGTCCTATGCATGCCGGCATGATTACCAATGCAATGTAGATATATCAACGATCCTATTTTTTTTCATTCTAGCAACACAAAATGACATCACTTTATCGCGCTGTAATAGAAAAAAATTATGTCCATTAATTAAGCACGCGGTAAAAGGTCGATAAACTGACGACACCTCGTTTGTATGTACATAAAAAAGTTATCGACATACGACACCTAGTGTCGATAAATTGTTATCACTCTGATAATATAATGTATTACATTTATTTATGTTACATTGTCATTACAATGTATAACGGAATATTTATGAAGTGGAATCTTCTGTAGGAGCGTCGAGCGGTATTTTTTGAAGGATATAAACTGATGGTTTCGCGTCAGCGACGTGCTATTAGCGTGACCGTATTGCGCTCGCGTCGGACTAGTGAGGCGTAGTATAGCGGCTTGTATACATGTAATATTGATATTTTGTGTTTATATTGTGCAGCCAATCATATGTTTCGTTAATTAATAGACTTTATAAAAATGTGTATATACATTTTTTTAATTAATTAAATATATGTGCTGCACAATCTCAATACTATCAATATTAGATGTACACAGACATTTATACTACACGTAGCTAGTCTGACGCAATACGGTCGGTCACGCTTACTAACATGTCATGATGCAAAATTATAAATTTACCTCCTGCCAAAAAAATACCGCTGAACGAGCCTTAAGAAGTTTTCACTACAAAAAATATTATGTTACAACATATTGAACACTGGATTTTTTTTAACTCATCTCGACCATTAAAGCTTGGACCTCGGGAGGTTAACACTGCTTATAATGATGATTAAATTGACCTTTTTATCTACTGCCGCTTCCTATGCCAATGACACATAACTATACCAAGGGGATGAATTTTAAAAATAACTTGATAATCTTGGAAACTTCCGAACCGTTCGATCATCGCTTTAAAATCACTTCCGAATTATTATAATGTATTTCATTGGTAATTCAGTGGGTTATATTATTTACATAATATGATAGTGTGTTCGAACACCATATCTAGCGACGTAAGTAAATAAATTTAAAAAATACTTTATACTATTTAGGCCCTGAGAAGGCGCTTATGAACGTCAAAGCTACCACCGGTTCGGAACAAACAACCCACGCATCGAGAAGAACCGTCATGAAACTCGATCGGGTTCATCTTTTAATTCGTTTTTAGTGGATGCACAGAGATTGGCGTCATTTCCAGACATTTGTGAGAAATTTGTGGAGATGGTTCGATATTTGTCATCCTTTCATATAAGAACTATTGAATCGTGTATCGTTACAGTAATATGGATATACATCAGTATAATACATATGCACTCATAGAGATATTGTTTAAATTAGCCAAAAGTATAGCGTTAACTTTAAAGTAGATTGGGAAAAGTCTAGCCATTAGTGAGTTATCTCGGCGTAAGCTAGAGTTACACAAAGATCGTCAATATACAAGGAAGTAGGAGGTGCCCGCTATTTAAAAGAAATCTGTATTTGTTAACAACTATCGTTTCCTTTGTTACAGGATATAACAATATTCAAGGCTCCGTGAAGTGGAACTTCGATTATTGGTAGTAATCTCGAAAAACTGACAACGAAAACGGCAAAGTCGCATAGCAGACGCGTGAGAAAGAGAAAGAAAAAGAAACGTCCGTAAGACTTTAAACTGCATGTGATATTTAGAGGTTAAAAGTATTTATTGAAAAGTTGCATTTAAAATTTTGAGAGATCCTATTATAGAGAACTCGATATCGAATTGTGAATTCGATATATATCGATAACGTTGACATCGATTTGAAATATCGGTGTCATTTAGAATACAGACCTTGACGAAATAGTGCATAGCTGGTGACGAAAAATATAGAGCTGGCTAGGAGTTCGTATGCTGTAAAACCAGGAAAATATACGAAGATGAAGGACAACACAAAACCATGCCTACATAACTTACCAAAGGATGTTGTTTACAAAGATGTTGTCATCATTGGTGAGTGTACATATTGTTTCATGACCGCAAATTCTTACACATATGAAATATACGCTTGAATGGTTAAAGTAGGTTATAATATGTTTCGTTTATTTTTTCCTTTTTGTAACGCTATGGATTTTCCCTTTGCATTTTAAGTTAAGGTAAGAATATTACCTTAATTGTAGAATTGAAACATTCTTTATTCCGATTTATAACGCTGTGGATTTTCCATCAGCATTCAAAAGTTTAAGGTAAGAGAATTACCTTATTTGTAGAATTGAGGTAAACTGCACGTTTGACACTTGAATCATATTCAGACGTGCGATTTTCCAACGCGTGGTAAAATACAGTTTCGATAAATTAGTGTGTCGTGTATTTGTAAAAACCGAGGCTGTTTTATAACTCTAGATATTCTAAAATCTATTATCTAGTTCATATTGTGATAGTTATTGTATAGCAGTGGTTCCCATACGTTTTTTCTCATAGACTACCTTTATAAATTAGCTGGTTCCGGTGGACCCTCTACAGCTACATTTACTGTAGCTACCATATTCCCCAAAAGTCGACAAGAAACGAGAAAAATTGATGTAACTATGAAATTATGCAAGTTTTTACAAGTAACAGTAGCTGAGCTTTTTAAAATATAATCTACCTACATTGACAGATGACGTCAAGCCAACATTTTAGTTCTTTACTATCGAAAGCAGATAAATTTTCGTGGACCCCGCTTACGAATTGTGAATCCCTATTTTTTTTGCACGCCAACGTAGACCCCCGTCGATTCTCCCGTAGCCCAGGGGGTCCAACTGGACAATTTTAGGAACTAAGGTTGTATAGCTTTTACAGCCATATCAATGCAAAATTGTTGTTGTTAATACGCAAACTGAATTAAAGAGATCACCACCGTCCATAGACACTAACAACACCAGAGGAGTCGCCAGTGCGTTGCCATCTTTTGGAAGGAAGGGTAAGGGAGGGAAAGGGAGAGGAGAGAGGAGAGGGAAGGGGAGGTGGGTTTCCGGCGCTCTCACTGACCAAACGAAACGCAGCAATGCAAGTACTGTTACTTCACGTCGGTTTTCTATGAGAGGGTGGTACTACCCCGGGCGAGCCGACCCATTCATGCTGAAACCAATAATAGTTTCAGCGTGGCTCTACCACCATCAATTTGGAAGATCAAGATGGAAGGTCAAAACGGCTACCGGTTCGGAAAACAACCCAGTCAGCGAGAAGAACCGGCAATAAACTAGATCTGGTTTATCTTTTTATTTCGCATCTTTCATAAAAATACATTACAACATTCGTTTTAGCGGATGCACAGAAATGAGTGTTATTTCCAGATATCAGCATCGTTCACATATTATTCCACCATATAACAATTTTGATATCAAAACACACTTGGTGCTTGAACTTGCTATCCGGCAAATCAATAATGTGCTTCGGAGACTTTGTTGTAAAACCTAACATTATTACCTAAAAACTGTTACTGGTCTTGCTATACCTGAAATATGGAATGGCCAATTTGTGGTTGTTTCTGGGTATGAATATAGTATAGTAACACTTCCCGGGGTTATAGGGCTAAAGAAGTTTTCACTTCAAAAAGAACGCTAATACTCTGAGCGTTTATAAAACCGTTGACGTCTTAATATAACTGCGCGTCGGTAATAGTCCCTGTGAGCGTGAAATCATAAAGTGTGACATTTATTCCTCCGATGATATTTGCGTGATTCATGATCATTTGATATATCGATTGCAGAATCTCTTCTGAGTGGTGGGCTACGAAAGAGACGGATGAGAGAAAATTACATGTGGCAGAGATGCGAATGATAAGGTGGATGTGTGGTGTGACTAGAATGGACAAGATTAAGAATGAGTATATCAGAGGAAGTTTGAAAATAGCACCAGTAACAGAGAAGTTAAGGAGTAATAGGTTAGTATGGTATGGGCATGTCATGAGGAGAGATGAAAACCATGTAACTAGAAAAGTGTTGAGTATGTATGTGGACGGGTATACGAGTAGAGGAAGACCGAAAAAGGTATGGATGGACTGCGTGAAAAACGATATGTGCGTAAAAGGTGTGAATACTGAAATGACATTTGACAGGAGAGAGTGGAAAAAGAAAACATGTTGTGCCGACCCTACTTAAGTGGGATAAGGGTAATGATGATGATGATGATGAATCTCTACACTACATCCTATAAAACAAAGTCCTCTACCACGTCTGTCTGTCCGTACGCGATAAACTCAAAAACTACTGAACGGATTGTCATGCAGTTTTTACCAGTAGATAAAGAGATTCATGAGGAAGGTTCAGGTATATGATTTGTTTTTTTATTATTATCAGGGCGCGGCGGTATAACGTCCGCCGGTCCGCTAGTCTATATATACAAATACATTCAGCTTTTCTAACTTTTTTGCAGACATACATTAAATTATCGCTAATGTGAGGAGGAAAAGTAAAGAATCCCAATTTCTGAAATTTAGTGAAAGATTTGCGAGACCCCATGTTTTAAATTACGCGTTCTGCCCGTTATATAAGTAAGATATACATACATATATACGAATGTGATGTACAACATATGTTATACCGGTGTATAAACTACTAGCCGGCACGGCGGACGTTGTCCCGCCCTGATAATAAAAAATACTTTGAATTTAGACATATGTTGTCACTGACTTTTTTGTAGGCATTATCAAGCTCTATAAATTTGCTCTAGAACTCAATCATATATCTCTCATAGTTAAGACAGCGTTCCTAAGAAACGTTTTCGTTCGACCGTTTTTTGTCCGACTTACATTCCTAATCCGACTACCACGAAAAGTCTTTTCATTTTTCGGGTTAATATATCACTTATGACACTCGCAAATAACGGGGCTTTCTATTGGTAAAATAATTTTCAAAATCGGTTTAGTTGCCCCCTACAACGTCACAAACTCACAAACTTTACCTCTTTATAATATTAAGTATAGATTATTACCATACCAAATTTCGTCAATATCTGTCCATTAGATTTTGCGTAAATCCCGTATAAGTGATAGACAGACAATAATTTAAAAACTATAGAAATATGTTTTATCATTGATTCTAAACCCCACCAGAGTATTTATTCTTTACAATACTTAATGTACCGATTTCGTCCCGTTACCCTTTTATTATACGTATAAATGATAAAAAATAATAGCGCTAAAAGAAGAATAACTTCAAAAATATCTATACCGAAAGCCATGATGTAAGGAAAATGAATAACTATCAACAGCTTACAAAACCGACCTATGTACAAAAATTATATATACATGTCTAAATTAATACATGATCTCTGAAACATGATATGTTTTAATGAATCGTCGCATCGCGAGTGACCTTTATTGTAACGAGCAGGCGCGGCGCGGCGACACGGATCGTCTGGGCGCCAGGGAGCCGATTCCACACACGCGCGATATCGAACATTCGATAAAACGTCACGCGTTCGACTTTTAGCCAAGTTTGGTAAATCGAACGTAATATGCTGAAGTGATAACTTCTTTAGGCGCGTTGTGCGGTATTTTCTTGGCAGGAGGTAATTTTTTTTATTTTGCGTCATCACATGCTAGTAAGCGTGACCGACCATATTGCGCTTGTCAAAGTAGCGACGCATAGTATAGTAATCTGAGTACATGTAATATTGTGAGTGTGCAGCCCATCATACGTTTGATTGATTAATAAACTGTATAAAAATATATATAATTATTATTATTCGAAAGGCCAATAGATGTGAAAACCAGAGTTCAGATAGGTCGCGAATTACATGTATCAGGCAACAGCCAAAGCCGAGGTGTGCCGCGCACCCTTGAGCTAGTTGTCAAAATAAAATCGGCTGAGTGCCTTAAGCGCTCCCCTTAGTAGTCCGGTGAAGCTGTTAAGACCTTGCTTGGTCAATAGCGTAGTCAGTTCGAAAAAAAAGAAGAAAACCAGAGTAATGATAATAATTTCAATAAAAAATTAGAAGAGAAACAGTTATTCCATTGTTTTGAGTTTTCACTTCTGTCGGCAGTCGTTATGACTGCTTCAACTTATTATAATTACTATCTGTGCCCGCGACTCCGTCTGCATGGAACCTTATGTAAAAAACAGTAATTAATAAACTCATCTGAATGTATTAACTCCATTTACTTATCTACTTTGGCTCGTACTTACGCCGCGTCGTCATTAAAATTACAATAACTTTTGATAGAGTGGACCTATTTTAGTGAAACAAGCACTAAGTTATTCTCAAACATATGCTTTAGGATTCTCTTGGTGTGGTTTTATTGTGAACGTAGTACTTTAGCAGTGATGCGCGTTCATACAAACAGACAGATAGACAGACAGACATTTATAAAATTGATTAAAATGTATTTTATTACTTATTCCTAGACACGTGCAACATTTTTTTTACGAAAATCGAAAATGTACGTTAGATACACTCTTATATCACGGCAAGGTAATGACACTATATATTATACATATATCCATTTATACCATGCTAGTGGCGGATGTTATAATAGTAAAAGGAAGATCACGATCTAATGGTTTTTAGGTTAACGCTAATCGTAACTTTTATTATGTAAGATTTTTCATAAGATTTTTTACTTTTTAACGACAGAGGTGAATATCCTTGCCAAAAGCTTAAGAATACAACGTAGCGAACGTCTACGTTACAATATTATGGTTTTTTTTTTGTTTATTTATAAAATCTTTTATGAGTTTAAACAATCACTACATATTATAAAACAAAGTCCTCTGCCACATCTGTCTGTCTGTTCGCGATAAACTCAAAAACTACTGAACGGATTTATATGCGGTTTTCACCACTAGATAAAATGTTTCACGAGGAAGGTGTAGGTGTATAATTTGTGAAGGTTTTTTTTTTATTATCATGGTGAGACAACGTTCGCCAGGCTCGCTAGTATAAAATAATATAAATTGACAGTATTATATATAGTATAAATCTTGTTTTTATTAAAAAAGGCAACTTTGTCATTAGGGATCCAACCTGGACTCAGAACAGTAATAAAAATGGTATTTTATACGAAAAATTATTCTATGTGAGATCGGAATACACAACAGCACTCAACACGATGTCAGTTCCCTGCCCCACCCGATACGCTCAGGTGTGCCACAGGGCTCCATACTCGCGCCCTCGCTTTTCAATCTGTTCATCAGTGACCTACCTCGGTCTAAACGGGTCGAGGTAGGTTGCTATGCTGATGATACCGTTATTTACACTTCCAGCTTGCGGTCGGACTTTCTTAGGAAGCGCATCGAAAAGGCCGTTTGCACACTCGGTGAATGGTTTCGTCGATGGCGCATAGAAGTTAATCCTGATAAGAGCGCCGCGATACTCTTCGATCCTTTACGACGTAATAATAACCTCGAGCCCATCAGGCTATACGGAACCGATATACCTTGGGCCGACGAGGTCAAATATCTCGATGTTACATTAGATAAACATTTAAATTTCGAGTCACATATAGATAGAGTACGAAACAAAGCCGCTATGGTTTTGGGTCGCCTCCATCCATTGCTTTGTCATAGGAGTAAGATGTCCCTCAGACACAAGCTCACTTTGTATAAGACGTGTATCCGTCCCGTGATGACATATAGCAGTCCCGTTTTTGCGCATATGTCGAAAGATAATTTTCATAAGTTGCAGGTTCTTCAAAACCGCGTTTTACCTAAAGTGACCGGTGCCCCGTGGTACATCCGGAGAGTTGATCTACATAGAGGGACTTCGAGATGCCTTCTATCTGGGCGTACGTAAAATCACTCACGATTAGATATTTTGAAAAAGCCGCGAATCATCCCAGTCCGTTAGTGGTATCCGCCGCAAAATACGAACCCGTACCAAACGCTGCGCGTAGTAAAAGACGTCCGCGACATATTTTTACCGACCCTCCCGATGAAATAACGGCAGTGAACGATCAGTACCAGCCTGTCTCTCTAAACAGAGCGTGCTCACGCCCACGCCCGCGTAACCACAGATCACGCCGCCGTGGTCTGGGGGTAAATTTCGCTCCCGCACACCAGACTAGGCCCCCCTCGGCAGCAGCTCAAGCCTAGGTCCGTTCCCTCGGCGTGGAGCCCTTGAGTACGCTGCTCGCGCGATACAGTGACACAAAATCTTACATCACTGCGACAACATTACACATATCACCTCCACACACGTGCACGCATACACGCTTACACATAAAGTGGATGGGTTTTTCTTTTCTTTCCCGTATCGAACTGTAATAGTTTAGAATCTTTTCCGATACAAAATACACATAGGAGTTGTTGAGATATGTATGCTTGGTACACATATATGTTTCAGCAACTCTTATTGGTATGAATAGTTTAGCTTTAACTTAGGTTAGCAAATAAAAAAAGAATAATCAAAATCGGTTCACCCAGTCCAAAGTTATGAGGCAACAAACATAAAAAAAAAAAAAAAAAAAAAACACGATGTCAGTAGTAAGACTATCGGGCAAATCATTACACCATCAGTTCAATGTTTAGATTACCTTAATCAGTTATTTCATTGAAATATAGGGAATTGAGTATTTAAATCTATATATAGGTTCGACTTAACAATAGAGATTATTTTTCTAGTTTTATTTTTGGCAACCAATATTCTAGTAGATTTTTTTTTAAACTTTATTTTTGGCAACCAATCTTTTAGATTATTACTGCCATTGTCAAGTAGTTCAAGTATTTCAAGTTTTTCTTTCATTCAATTTTGGCAACCAGTCTTCTAGTAGACCATCACTGCCATTGTCAAGTGAGTATCGATATTACAAGTTTCTTGATATAATTTCAATGAACTAACAAGATGGTGGCCAACTTGTTAGAACTTTCCATGGGATTTTTGTGGCATCTCAGAATTCATGGTCCGTGGTATTATTTTCTATTCACTTCACTTATGCACAAAAAACAAACTATATTACATAAAACACCACCAATTTTACACAATATAGAGTCAAGTAACACAAGATTATGAATAAAATATAATAATATCCACTAGATGATATTTCAAGATTCCGCTAAAACTCGAGACGTTAGCTTAGTCTCTCGATAGAGATTTTATTATCATTTTACTCATTCGAACGCTCGAGAATCTCGACCCATTAGCTGGCGGAGTCAACGAAATCGATCCCCGGCGCTGTCTCGATGCACAGAAATTACTAGACGTTTATCAAAGATTAAATATAAACACAGTGGTGGCCTTTCATAAAGTACATTACAATTACAATGTTTGGGTTTATGTATTCATGATTTATATAGTGATGAAACGAAATATCTTAAATATTATTTATAGGATAGTGTTCTACATATTTTATATACTAAGACTAAAAAGTGGACTACGACCATAAAATTATTAAGAAATCGATAACTAACCAGTTGATACTCATTAAACTGTGCCGCAAATTGACGCCCAATTGCTGTCACAAATGAATGACAAATTGACGTCCAAAGTATAAGGAACAGTTGCAAACATATTGCGATTAAATTGTTAAGAATAAAACTTTTTTCGAAGCCCTACGACGACTAAAAAGCTTCCTTTTGATGGAAAAACGCGAGAAGGAAAACATTTTCCTTTTTCTATTAAAAAAAACGTGTGCCGCAAGAATATCTATTTAAGTTCGTTTTCTATTACAGCATGTAATATTTTCATGATTATATTATTTTTCCTAAGGTATAAAAAAAAATGAATTTGGATAGTCTTCAGGCACGTGTTGTTTGTACAAAATATATATTAAATAGTAAAAAATAAATTTCTTCCTCACGTCTTTTCATCTAAAAATGCAACTTACGACCAATCTAAATACCCAAGGTTTTTTTTTTATTATTTTTGTCATCCCAAATCACTACACGATTTGGCGTCGAGGCATCCATTAGTGACGGCAGGTTATTGTTGATTTGCCTTGATATCGAGTTTTGGTAAATCGCAAACTTTGTAAACAAATAAGCGTCAAAGAATGGGAATATTTCAATAGCAAATTGTGATTACTGAGACACTTGTATATTTTTTTTTTAATTTTGACAGGCAACGGTCCCAGCGGTATGGTGACATCATTCATGCTCGACGGGAACGTTCCTTACTTGAAGGAAATACCAGAAAGCCTTCCGATAGATGAAATGCTGAGAGCCAGGTAAGGACGATGTCGTGTATGTAGTAAAAACATGTGTTTTTTTTATTTTTTATAGGTTTTCTCGTTTGGCGACGGATTTTTTACTCGAGGGTGGTAGCTAGTAAGGTGGATTTAGAAAAAACCATACCACTGTGCTATGGTTTTAACCATGATAATTTCCATAAGAAGCCATCATTGTTTTAAAATTCGCAAAATAGCACTGTTTTTTTTTCGTATTACAATCTTCTTTATTGTATATTACAGATTATCAAATCTCCCAGAAGGACAGAATCTGTACGAGGTAGACCTGATAGAGCTAGCGGAGGGATTGGAAGGGAGAAGCCAGAATCCCATATCGCTACTGGTAACATAGTTTCCTTTATAGCTTACTTCGTTCACGTGAAAAATATTTTGTTTCTTCACGGGAACATTATGTTTTATTTGGAGTGTATTCCAGTATTACGTAAGCACTGACGGGGGTGGGCGTCCTTGGTTTGCTTATTTGTGATGATATTGAGAATAGGGGGTCTGGGTGGTAATTATGTCAGCGATATTTATTTATTTCACCAGAATGGATTTAAAAGTACTTATACAGATGTTTACGTAAGCATGGGAGGGGTAAGAGGGGCTTACTTTTTCTGAACAGAGGGAGGGGGCGGTCAGGAATTACAAAAATTCAGCGTACGTAATACTCGAACGGCCCCTTTCTTATAAACACCCTAATATTTGTTGCTCAAGAAGTTGTGCATATTTGAAATTTCTTTCAAAGGCCACAAATTTATCTTCTTTTTATGTACTTTTCTGTACAATTTGTTTGTAACGTTCTCTTCAATACCGAACTGATCCTGGACGCAAAAACCCCTGCGCCGCTATGTGCGTATATGAACCAGGGTCGCAGGATTAACGCGAGTATGGTCCGCAACCCTCCGATCTCCCGTAGACTGTCGTGAAGGGCCGATAAAGGAGCCGTTCAAGTATTACATAAGGTGAATTATTGATACGTGAATGGCCCAAAGTACCTCTTCTGTCTATATCCCGTGACTCTCCACCACGAGTTCTCATTTACATGGCAATGGATACCCACGCGTCCGTTACCAGGAGTCTATACGAAGGCCTACATTGATACAAACCTTGTCCTGACAATTACAAACACGACAAAAGAAGAATTAGACGAATAGGTGCAGTCGATCTCAAATGATGTTCTTACACACATTCGGCAATTTATTTGTATTTATATAGATTAGGTACCTATATGTTTCAAGGACATCTATTGTTTTGTGTCTAGTGTTTATATTTGTTAATCCTCTTTACTCAACGAATGACTGTTTGTAAACAATCGTTGTAATAATAATAATAATCGTTGTAAATAGGTTTGTCCATATTTCATATGCGTTGCACCAATGCCGGCTCGACTTAAAGGGGTTGTTCACACCGAGTTGAAAGAAAAGTTTTGTGTGTTTTACTTTTTTAATGTTTACTTATAGTGAACTAGCTTTTGCCTCGTTACACCCCTCGGCTGATTTTTCTAAGACCCAGATCTCAAAATAGCGAATCTTATTTTTAATTATCTTTTTTTTATTATTTCACAAAATTATAAATATCATGGTTTAGTAAAAAAAAGTTCGTAGAAATGAAAAAAATCATTTTACATAAGAATGGTGATTTTAAAATACATAATCTAATTTGCAAAGTTTTGTAATAAATTTGGTATTTTTTAAGCTCATGCTGCCATCACTATTGACCTGTGTGTGTGTGTATGAGGTACCTATTATTTATTAGTTTGTAGGAAGCTTATTTTTTTTTGTCTTGGACAGTGCAGGTGTTATTGTAGTTTTGGTATATATCTAGAATGCAATTTTTTTTTTCCCGGATGATGTGTACTACTATGTCTGTCCGTGAAAGCGTAAGAAATAAACAAACTGACATTCTTATTTATAGTATTAATAGGGATATTTTAAAGAATAAATGCTTGTTTTGTTTGTTCATTAAGTGGTTATCTCCGCAATTGCGGATCCGATTCTAATATTTTTTCACTAATATGTAGGTTATTGTTATCCTTGTATACGCGCTGTAGGTTATTTTATTTTTTATTTTATAATAAATAGTTCAAGTTTATAAATATTAATATTTCTGGATGGATGGTAAATCATAGAAGTAGGATTCGATTCTGAAAATTCTTTCACTATTAGAAAACTTGATCAAATTAGGGGTATATTTCAATCTTGCCAGGCTTTCTATGATAATTAACGCGTATGAAGCAACAACAAGCCATCTAGTTTTTTAATATATTAAATAAAGTTTTTTTTACGTGGTAGATGCATAACAGACCGCGTTTTTTTACGCAAAGCAGCGACTATTAGTACTGCTATCTTTTTTAATACCAAATATATAAACTGCAGTGAACATTTAAAATCAGGTATACTGCACTCCTGTATTACCATAGATACAACATACATCGCTATATTAAAAAAATCTTTTTTTTTTAATTCCCGACTTGAGCGCAGTCACCTTAAATAAATAATCGAGTTGAATTGTTTTCCATACATATGTTACGTAAACTAGTACCTCGATACGGTATCGATTGTAATATATTACAAAATTCCATTCAATGGATACGTGCTTTTAGAATCAATATGATTTATCTTATCGGGGGCACATTGGGGACAAGTGAAAACCGCGGCCGACATACGCGGGCGCGTACTCAACACCTCAGGGTAGGTTAGTTTGACCCCCCATATATTATAAAACTAGCTTCGCCCGTGTGGATTAGTTACTTTGGGTTAACGCTAACTTTAACTCGCGACTTTGTTTACATATCATCATCATCATTGCCCTTATCCCACTTAAGTAGGGTCGGCACAACATGTTTTCTTTCTCCACTCTCTCCTATCAAATGTAATTTCAGTATTCACACCTTTTACGCACATATCGTTTTTCACGCAGTCCATCCATACCTTTTTCGGTCTTCCTCTACTCGTATATCCGTCCACAAACATACTGAACACTTTTCTAGTTACATGGTTTTCATCTCTCCTCATGACATGCCCATACCATGCTAACTTATTACTCCTCAACTTCTCTGTCACTGGTGCTATTTTCAAACTTCCTCTGATATACTCATTCTTAATTTTATCCATTTATCCACTTTGTTTAAATAGATGATAATATTTTTAAATAATTCGTACGTTAACCCCGATTTTGAAACACTCTTCATTGGTGCTCCGCTTCTATTGGTCTTAGCGTGATGATATATAGCCTTACTCGATAAATGAGCTATCTAACACTGAAAGAATTTTGCAAATCGGACTGATTAACGCGTTCAAGCAAACAAACTCTTCAGCTTTAAAATAGTTATATAGATATCAGTACCCAACAAAAGAATAATAACGCTGTGTTGATTACTCTTTTATATTTACTCTCTAGTTATCAGTTAAATTTATTATCACACCATATACCTACTCGATATAATAGACAGAAAGAATAAAAAATACATATTTTTCCTCAAGACCACGCTGCCATTAAATACTCTTATCTTTTGTATCAGTATTCATTCCTTGATGTTTTTATTTGTCGACTTTATTTAATATCGTTATATTAGAATACGAGATTAAAATCTAATAAAATGACAGTCTCTTTAAAAATAATAACATAAAAACTAGTTAGACAAGTTTTTCGAAGAAACCAAAGTTTCAAAAGAAATAAAACTTCTCACTGATATGACGATTGAGGGTTGAATATATGTCACAACCTTATATAAATGAGTTCCGTTGCGTTTTTAAATCTTTTAACGTGTACCACCGGTCTTACACGATTTGAAACTATTGAAAACGAAAGAATTACTTATGTCATGTTATCAAATCAAAATCAAATCAAATCAAAATCACTTTATTCAATTTAGGCCCTAAGAAGGCACTCATGAACGTCAAAACTACCACCGGTTCGGAAAACAACCCAGTTAGCTAGAAGAACCGGCAAGAAACTCGATATATTTTTAACAAATATATATAATATTTACAATAATAATATATTATATATAATAGTAAATGTCACAAACGTTTTTAATGGATGTACTGAGATGATTCAATTCCAGACATCACCATCGTTCACATATTGATCCACTCTATATTAGCCTTTTGACACTAAAATCCGCTTGACATGGCACTTAAATTCGCAATCCGGCAAATCGGTAATATCCCTTAGGATTTTGTTGTAAAATCTAACACTATTTTCCAAAAAACTATTACCGGTTATGTATAATGTTGTAACGTAATATGGATAATACGTGATGTAGTCGGGTGAAGTTGTAAGAGTCCGTGAAACCAATCTACTTAAAGCGTAGACAGTTCGAAAAAAAAAACTATCTATTTTTTGTCAAAATATGAAATGGCCTACAGAACATGGCAGACAAAAATGGCTTGGCACGGAACGTGTTAAACATTCTCCTTAGTTGTCCGGTGATCTGTAAAAACCTGTCAGGCCAATAGGTAATCAGTTTGAATAAAAAAACGTGATTTAATATCATTGCAATATATGTGTATTCAGTGTTAGCAGATCGATCTTCAGAAAGGGGATCAGGGTGTTTTTGGATTTATATGGGCTTTATGTAAAAAGGGTCAGACCCTCATTACAACGCGTCGAATACGTTCCTGGTTCATGCTGCCAGATATCGAAAGTTTATCGCGCAGGGTCGGCCACCATAAACCGCGACAAGAAATAATGTTGTAGTCGTTGCGCAAACGTTTCCAGATGTTTCTGTTATCGGAAAAAAAGTAACGCACAGTTTGTTATTTTTACGATTTAATACTTTGGAATATTATAGGGTAGGTGTCGAATATTTTGAAATATCTAATCCAGTACGATGTATACACGCATTTTATTTAAAAACACATGAAGTAATTGTCACTGCTTAGTAATAGAGCTTCGTCAAAAACCATGTCTCGATGTTTAAGTGTTACCAAGTTTTGTTGATCTAGGCGCATGAGAGACATAAGAGCATAACGCTTTCTCCTAACGTGACGATCTCTACCGTTTAACTCATACCGAAAACCCCATTTAGCAACTTATTTGAAAAAATAACTTATGACACCTCTCTTGTTCCAACCGGTGGTAGTTTTGACTATTGACATTCATAAGCGCCCGCTCTGAACCTGTATTGTATAGAGTATTTTTAATGTTTTTAAATACAATTTGTCTATTGTTAGTTTTAATTGTGTACTCCCAAAAGCTATATAGTAGCTATATTATCACAATATTAAGACAGTAAAGTCTCACCAATCCGTCTCTATTGAAAACCAAGAGTCGGATTATTTGATTGTATAGATAAACTATATAGAATTGTTGCCGGTATACCGATACCGGTGCACAAGCACGGAAGGAAAATAGGGAGGGGTAAGGGAAGCGTTAGCGTAGGGTACCTGATTAGGTACTGGGGGCGTCCATTGCCAAGGAAAGGAGGACCCGTGGCGAAGAAGCACGGGATAGCCGCAGCTTCCAAATGAGGCCTAGGAGAGCTGTGTCTCTCCACAAGAAGGTGATCTCCGTACTACCACCAGCAGGCGATCTGACCGCGTGACCAGAGCCCCGGAGTTTGCTTTCGTCACCCCGGTTCCCTAGTCCACAAATATGCGCTAGGTTGCAGTGGAGTTTTAGCCAGTAGGAGTCTGGCATAACCCTCTCGTTATCCCCCGGCAGCGGGAGGTGTATCCAATGAAGGATTTCTCCACTATAAAAAAAAGGTGCCTGATTACTGCGACTCTACTATGTTCTGTACATGACCTGTGATTGATATTAGAATACCTTGTGTTAAAAAACCGCAGGTACCTGTTGGGAACATTGAATGTGTTATCGTTGATTTTGATGGTAGATAAGAGAATGTACGTAGTGGGTGTATGTATTCCCAGATGGATAACCTACTGCGGCCGTGCGCGGATCTCGGTATCCAGGCGGATTCGAATAAAACTTCTCACTGATATGACGATTGAGGGTTGAATATATGTCACAACCTTATATAAATGAGTTCCGTTGCGTTTTTAAATCTTTTAACGTGTACCACCGGTCTTACACGATTTGAAACTATTGAAAACGAAAGAATTACTTATGTCATGTTATCAAATCAAAATCAAATCAAATCAAAATCACTTTATTCAATTTAGGCCCTAAGAAGGCACTCATGAACGTCAAAACTACCACCGGTTCGGAAAACAACCCAGTTAGCTAGAAGAACCGGCAAGAAACTCGATATATTTTTAACAAATATATATAATATTTACAATAATAATATATTATATATAATAGTAAATGTCACAAACGTTTTTAATGGATGTACTGAGATGATTCAATTCCAGACATCACCATCGTTCACATATTGATCCACTCTATATTAGCCTTTTGACACTAAAATCCGCTTGACATGGCACTTAAATTCGCAATCCGGCAAATCGGTAATATCCCTTAGGATTTTGTTGTAAAATCTAACACTATTTTCCAAAAAACTATTACCGGTTATGTATAATGTTGTAACGTAATATGGATAATACGTGATGTAGTCGGGTGAAGTTGTAAGAGTCCGTGAAACCAATCTACTTAAAGCGTAGACAGTTCGAAAAAAAAAACTATCTATTTTTTGTCAAAATATGAAATGGCCTACAGAACATGGCAGACAAAAATGGCTTGGCACGGAACGTGTTAAACATTCTCCTTAGTTGTCCGGTGATCTGTAAAAACCTGTCAGGCCAATAGGTAATCAGTTTGAATAAAAAAACGTGATTTAATATCATTGCAATATATGTGTATTCAGTGTTAGCAGATCGATCTTCAGAAAGGGGATCAGGGTGTTTTTGGATTTATATGGGCTTTATGTAAAAAGGGTCAGACCCTCATTACAACGCGTCGAATACGTTCCTGGTTCATGCTGCCAGATATCGAAAGTTTATCGCGCAGGGTCGGCCACCATAAACCGCGACAAGAAATAATGTTGTAGTCGTTGCGCAAACGTTTCCAGATGTTTCTGTTATCGGAAAAAAAGTAACGCACAGTTTGTTATTTTTACGATTTAATACTTTGGAATATTATAGGGTAGGTGTCGAATATTTTGAAATATCTAATCCAGTACGATGTATACACGCATTTTATTTAAAAACACATGAAGTAATTGTCACTGCTTAGTAATAGAGCTTCGTCAAAAACCATGTCTCGATGTTTAAGTGTTACCAAGTTTTGTTGATCTAGGCGCATGAGAGACATAAGAGCATAACGCTTTCTCCTAACGTGACGATCTCTACCGTTTAACTCATACCGAAAACCCCATTTAGCAACTTATTTGAAAAAATAACTTATGACACCTCTCTTGTTCCAACCGGTGGTAGTTTTGACTATTGACATTCATAAGCGCCCGCTCTGAACCTGTATTGTATAGAGTATTTTTAATGTTTTTAAATACAATTTGTCTATTGTTAGTTTTAATTGTGTACTCCCAAAAGCTATATAGTAGCTATATTATCACAATATTAAGACAGTAAAGTCTCACCAATCCGTCTCTATTGAAAACCAAGAGTCGGATTATTTGATTGTATAGATAAACTATATAGAATTGTTGCCGGTATACCGATACCGGTGCACAAGCACGGAAGGAAAATAGGGAGGGGTAAGGGAAGCGTTAGCGTAGGGTACCTGATTAGGTACTGGGGGCGTCCATTGCCAAGGAAAGGAGGACCCGTGGCGAAGAAGCACGGGATAGCCGCAGCTTCCAAATGAGGCCTAGGAGAGCTGTGTCTCTCCACAAGAAGGTGATCTCCGTACTACCACCAGCAGGCGATCTGACCGCGTGACCAGAGCCCCGGAGTTTGCTTTCGTCACCCCGGTTCCCTAGTCCACAAATATGCGCTAGGTTGCAGTGGAGTTTTAGCCAGTAGGAGTCTGGCATAACCCTCTCGTTATCCCCCGGCAGCGGGAGGTGTATCCAATGAAGGATTTCTCCACTATAAAAAAAAGGTGCCTGATTACTGCGACTCTACTATGTTCTGTACATGACCTGTGATTGATATTAGAATACCTTGTGTTAAAAAACCGCAGGTACCTGTTGGGAACATTGAATGTGTTATCGTTGATTTTGATGGTAGATAAGAGAATGTACGTAGTGGGTGTATGTATTCCCAGATGGATAACCTACTGCGGCCGTGCGCGGATCTCGGTATCCAGGCGGATTCGTTGATCGAGTGGCGTCACGAGCCGGAGAAGCGTATAGAGCATGTAGTGGTGGGTCGGGGGCAGGCGGGCGGCGCGTGGCACACGTTCCCCCCGGACGTGCGCACGCTCTCGCCGGCGGGGTGGCTCACGCTTCCGCACACGGGCCCCAGCGCGGCGCCCGACCGCCTCTCCGCCCGCGCGGTCGCCAACTACTGCCGGCGGTACGTGCACGCGTGCAAACTGCAGGTCAGTGTTTCTCAATTTTTTTTTTTTTGTTTCGAACTGACCACGCTATTGGCCTTTTTGGAGGCCTCTGCGGCTTCACCGGACTACTAAGGCGAGCGCTTAAGGCACTCAGCCGATTTCATTTGGGTAACTAGCTCAAGGGTGCACGGCACACCTCGGCTTGGCCGTTACCTGTTGCATGCAATTCGCGATCTATCTTAGCTAACCTAAGTTAAGCTAAACTATTCATACAGATATGAGTTATTGAAACATGCATGTGTACCAGGCATGCGTGTGTCAATAACTCTTATGTGTATTTTGTGTCGGAAGATTTTCTGAACTATTTCAGTTCGATACGGGTAAAAACAAAAAGAAAAAACCCATCCACTTTTTATGTGTAAGCGTGTGAGCGTGCACGTGTGTGGAGGTGATATGTGTAGTGTTGATGCAGTGATGTATTGGTGTGTCACTGTATCGCGCGAGCAGCGTACTCAAGGGCTCCATGCCGAGGGATCGGACCTAGGCTTGAGCCGCTGCCGAGGGGGTTTCTCAAATACTAAAACCCTGTCCTCTTATCCAATACCCCCTCCAACTCTCAACCGCTGAGGTAGCAATGAGTGACCACCTATTTATCATACATTTTACAACACTTCCTAGACGGTTTATTTTACAAAACCTTGTGGTTGGTTTGTTTTATAACACTTATCGAGGGGTTTTTACCGAGATCTTAGTCTGTCATATAGTGGATTTTATTTATAATTTTGTGTTATTTAACTCTATATTTTGTAATATTGGTGGTGTTTTACGTAATACAGTTCGGTTGTGCACAAGTTAAATCAGCGGGAAATAATATCACGGAGCGTTGGATTCTGTGATGACACTTTCGTGTCTCTGGAAAGTTCTAAAAGGGTGATACCATCTTGTTAGTTCATTAAAATGATCGCAAGAAAGTAGTAATATCTTTAACGACTCGACAATGGCAGTAATAATCTAGAAGATTGATTGCCAATAATAAAGTAAAAAATATAATAAGACCCCGTCCCCTTATCTAAAACCCCCTCCTATCTCAAACTGCGGAGGGTAGTATCTAATTGATTTATTCTGAAATAATTCTACTACCCACATTCTGTATTCGCAGTTGAAATTTTTATTATTCGTTGAATCAAAATTAAAAAAACTTGCTAAATAAATTTTTATCACATTTGTATAAAATCTTATTTAGAAAAATATTGTTTTAATATTCATTTATTTAATTAAAGCGTTTTAAAGATTTTATTAATCCATATGCGATGCATGCATAATCCTCCATATAATTAAGTGCAGTCTAGAAGTCTAGATAATACTCTAAAGAGAAGCAACATATACTTGAATTTTATTAATGGTTTTTACTGTATCTATCTGTACTGTACTTACTGTATAATATATAAGGCCTCAGACACGCGTCGAAACAATCGCAAAAACGGACTGGATATAACCAGATCTCTAATAAAGATAATGATTGATGTTCCTTCATACGTCAGTCATGGGTTTTTTACTAGATATGCTTCATCAATTACAGGAACTCATATCGTAGTCACATTGAAATAATATAAAGTATCCATGTTAATAAATCTGTAGTCTTGTTTGTACTTTTTTTTTTGTATAGTAATTTAGGTAGTGGTTTAGCTACTTAGTCATAACAAATATTTATTTCCAGAAGTATTTCCGTTGCGGCGTGGTGGTGGACAGTGTGACGGCAAACCCATACCCGACCGGACCGCCGTGCCCTTACGAGAGCTGTCCCCTCGGGGCCAACTTCTGCGTCTCTGGGTGAGTCTCTTCAACAATTCCATATTTCTACTGTACCTTAATGTCGAATCCCGCAAAGAGCTCGAAATATGGTGGTAGGACTTCCTCAAATTTCCGTCCGATTAACTACCAGCCGTGGGGTTTTTGGCGGGATCTGAGTCTAAGTCATGTAGTGGCTGTTATATTTTTTTAATAATCTTGTGTGTTATTTGACCCTATATTTTGTTATATTAGTGGCATTTTACGTGATATAGCTCGGTTATTGTGCACATGTGAAGTGGACGGGAAATAATACGGAGCATGGATCTGAGATGTCGTAAAACTCACTGAAAAGGTCTAACAAGAGGACCACCAACTTGTTTGAATATTGAAATTATCACAAGACACTTCTTATACCTACTCGATAATGGTTGTAATAATCTAGAAGAATAAACCGTCAAACGACGAACTTGTCTGTTTTATTGTATCAACAATATATAAGTGTTATATTTAGAAATAATCTTGTATTTTTATACATTATTATTGTTGAGTTTGACGGAATATGCGAATAATAAAAGAATTGGTACAATTGTAAAATAATTAAACGTCGCAATAAAACGATTTGACATCACAATAAAATAAGTTAAAAGATTAAAAGTAATAAAAATATTAACCGCAATAAATAATTATAAGGGTTTTTATTATATATTTATTATTATTATTTTTATATAATTATTATTTATACACAAATGTACTTTTATTACCAAACGCAGGTGGTGTATGTCTAAGGGATGCCATAAATGATCTAACGATGCGGCATCACCTTAAATACCGGAAAAATTGGCCTGTTTGAGGCAGTGTGTAATGAGCATCGAAACTACGCAGTTCGTTGTCTCGATAGTGTAAACGCATCTTTTCTTTTCTTATATTAAAACATAGAGTTTAAAAGTTTTCTGTTTTTTATCTTTTCACCAGTAGTGTTGAAAAATCCGCTTTCTTTTTCCCAAGTCACAAAAATAATTGAAGTATTTTAACAATTATTGAGACATAAACATCACGTACTAAACAACTATGCTGACATGACAACTACTTCTCTATTCAAATATATATCAATACAACAATAAAGGATTAATCAAGTGACTGACTGTCATATGATAAACTGCGGGGCTAGAGCCTTGAAAAATAACCCCTCTTTTACACTGTAAGTGAGCGCTAAGGAAGATTTTTTTGGAGATTAAACCCCAAAAGTTAATAAAAAACGCTGATAAAAGTTTATATAAAATTCCGTCGTTTTTGCGTTGTAATTATTCTATATATACCGTGAATGTTTAAAGACTGATAACCTTCAGTAGTATGATAGTTCATGGACACATTTAACATATTAAAATAATAATATCAAAACAAATACTAATAAACAACAACGAGAACCTAAGTTAGAGTTTGTTCTAAGACTCTCAAAAGTATAGGTATATAGTTAAATAAACCTAGGTTGAATGACCGGTGACAAAATCTGCGACCGATCCCGGAGTTCATAACCTTCGATAGTAAAACGGACAAAATACCCTTTTGTTTGTTCAAACTTCGAAAAATTATACTTTGTTAGTTGGTTGGCGTCACTTTTACTACACGCGACGGTTATTGACACTGTGCTTTAACATAGACGGGTAGAGGATTGACTATAATTTTTGTATTTTCTAGATAATTAGGTCAAATATTAAGCATCTATTTTTTAAATTGATTTGGAACGAGGTACGAGTACTTAGAATTCTTTCAAAATATTGCTAACGAGTAACCAGTCACCCAGTATACTGATGTAAAATAAAGGGGCCAAATTAATTACTGCACAGGACCGCGTGCTAAGCCGCGAGGAATACCTAGTTTACTGATATCTCGTGTTTTTTTATAGGCAAGTCCAAAGTAATATCCGTGCAAAAATACTTGTTGGATTTCCGCAAAGTAATACCACAGACAAATTAAAAACCCTATAAAGTGAACAAAAGTAACTGTCAACCTATGAGGAGGGAAAGTTTTTTTATGGAGATATGTACTGGTATTTCAATACTATATTATATAGAAAAACAACGACAACCGTAAGGTTCTCTAGGAGCTTTATTATGCGTACGCTAGCGTTCTGGAAGGGGTCACCCAGCACGATCTTCACTCAGGGCTATGATATGTTGCTTTTCAAATAGGGACGCCAACAAAACAGTGATGCCCTGGATGTTTGGATATTAGTGTTGCAGTTGTCCATAGACGATGGTTACCATATACCGTCAAGTGGGCCGCTTGCCTGTTTGCTGCCTTGTGGCATAAATAATGTGTTTGTGTAGGTATGAGAAGGCATCGGGTAAGCGGTTCAGATACGTGTGCAGACGCGTGGTGGCGAGCAGTGGGGGTGGGGACAGACCCAATCGCGTGTCCCCCTCTCCCCGCGGGCACCGCTACCTGCTGCACCACCTCAACGCGTTCGACCGCGCCTGCACACACCTCGCCGGCACACGTAAGTATACACTCTATATTTTATTTCTTTCTCTCATCCCACTATTTCCTTCTTTAATTTCCCCCCAATAAACTCGATAACCATGTTTCCTTCTTCCATATTCTTATACGAATATTTATGTCGCTATCCCTTATTTCAGTTTCCCCCCAAGGGAATCGATATTTTGTTTACGTTTACGAACTTTGTTCCCTTTTCCACTTTATTATACCAATACCTTTCCCAGTCTTTTTTTCTTCAATTTCCCCTCAATGGAGTCCATATAGCATATTCTCTTCTTCAACTTTCTTATACCAACACCTGTCCCTGTATCCCTTTCTCTACTTCCCTTCCCTTCGTGTACTTCCCTGCATCAACACATATAACAGTATTCCTTTGTTCAGTTTTCCTCATCTTCATCTTCTTCTTCATCTTCTGTATCAACACTTATCCTAGTATTGTTTCTTCAGTGTTCTCTCAATGGAGTCGACATTATATTCCCTTCTTCCATATTCTAATAAGAACACTTATCCCAGTATCCCTTTTTTCAGTGGTCTCTAAATGGGGTCCATAAACCACGTTCCTTTCTGTCTCTCTTCTAAATAAACACTCATCCCAGTATTCTCTTTAGTATTCCTTCACTCCTAAACTTTTTACCAACTAGTGTTATTTTTATATGTATGATATACTCATTCCTACCTTAGACTGCTCTCATATGCAATGTTTGGAATAAACAACAATAATAAGTTATTGTTAGCTATATATCAAATAAGACAATCTTACAGGAAGATCTCTTCGCGACTCTCCTTGATGATGAGGATGTTTGTCCAAACTGATGGTATTTTGACATATCTTATCTGTGACGCAATTAACCAAATACTATTCATGTTGATTACAAAGAATGTGAGCTAAAAGATGCGTCACTATTTGGTTTACATTAATAATTATTTATCTGTAAACAAATGTTTAAAAGAAAGCATGGCTCTGTGGAATATCTTAAACGTTACCAAAAATATTGAAGTGACAAAGAATATAGTAGATCTAATTTACTTAAAAACTTATGATGCCATATTTCATGCGTGTCAAGTCGGAGTATGTCATTAGTGTAGTATGATAAATCTCACATACAGAGTACTAGCGGGACCGAGTGGACGTTGTCCCGCCCTGATAATAAAAAAAATCTGGATAAATTATATACCAAAATCTTCCTCATGGATCATTTTATCTATTAGTGGAAACAACAAGAAAATTAGTTCTTTAATTTTATCACGAAGAGTCAGACAGATGTGGCAGAGAACTTTGTTTCATATGTGGTTTTTAAAAAGAGGGGGAAATGAAATATTAGTAAAATGTGAAAATTTGCATAGTAGTAGAGTTTATTTTTTAAGTCCGCTTTACTCTCCATGATCATACATTAGAAAAAAGCTGCACTCGAGAGCTAGTCTTCCTCATGCTTTAACGTGTTTACCATCTCAGTCCACTACGTAGTGTAATATCAGATGAGCTTGATTTCTCTGAGTACTATTTGAGAGAGATGATATTATGATATTATGAGTTCAAATTTTCAAAAATCCAACATAAATAGTAATTAGAGATGACCTATTATCGAACTGGGCTTAAAAGTTGAGGAACAGATAGGAATTCAAAACAAAAAAAAAATCGAAAGGTACATCAATTTTTTGCAACTCGATTAAAATTTTAAATTGAGAAAATTTTGTAAATTGCTTTGATTTTTTTTTCTATGAAGGTCATGTAAAGATTAAAAATAAGATCTTTTGAACGAGTAATAAAATGGAATGTCACAATGTGCTGAGAGGGATATTTTCAGGGGTAGTCACATACATGTCACAAAATTACCAATTTTTTTTAAGAACTGTTCACTTGGCGTGGCTATTATATTTAAAATGCTTGATTTAAGTAACTGTGTGACTGTTAAAATGTGTAAATAAGTATATAACGTTGCAATCCAGGTGACGAGAGTGGCTCGAGGGCGGAGTCGGTGGTGATAGTGGGTTCGGGAGTGAGCGCGGCGGACGCGGTGGTGCTGGCGCGGCGCGCGGGGCTGCGCGCGGTACACGTGCACCGCACACCTGCGGACGCGCTCGCGCGGCTCCCCTCGCAGACGTACCCCGACTACCATCAGGTAACTATTGCCCGCCCGACCCACGTACTATTACCCATTCGTCCCGTACCATTGCCCAACCAACCCGTACTAATTTTTTTTAAGTGGGAGATCACTGCATCGGCATTGCCGGACCACTTACTAATTAAACCCCCACGATGTACCCTCTACCGCCCTAACGGAATGACGATTGCTAAATCTTTAAAAAATTGTTATAATGTAAATGGCATCTGGCAACACTATGTTACACTAAAACATAAATACTGTAGGGATTTTGTATTTTCTAACACGTTTTTATATTATATATGATAATTATGATTCTAATATAATAAGAAATTTTGATACTAATAAGTTAGGCTTAAAATACTTGTATCCAGTGACTTATAAAGTAAAAAAAAACGAATTGCTAACAGTAGGCGAACAAAGTAGCCAATATCAAAGTACGATCTGTTAGGGTCTTGTCCACTGCGAAATATTTCACTCTGTTCTCTCTGAGCTTTTCGCAGGACTACGAATAGTTCTATTAATTTGATTCAAAACACCCCTTTATCCTCAGGTTTTTCAGGTTACCAACCCTCTACTCATCCACCATTAGCATTTAAACTATACTAGATATCTATAAATGACCATAACAACGTTATTTTTATTATACAGGTGTATAAAATGATGTGCGACGGATCAGCAGGCAACCACACGAACTACACATCCTATCCAAACCACGTGGTAGTCGATATCAGCCCACTGACAAGTGAACCGGACAGCATCGATACCGATGATATAGAAGACTACGCGCTCCGACCAAAACTAGTCACAATACTCGATCCCACCACAAACCAGACCAGTGTCCTCACCGCAGCCCTCATCGGAGTCTTCATCGGCTCCAAACCGGACCTCTTCTACCTACAAACAAACAACACAGACCTCGAAACAGACCAACGGAAACTCGACGAGAAGCAATGCTTTTTAAAAAACCACTGGCATTATTTAAAATCTGTCCTCGGACAAAGCATACAGAATTGCAAATCGAGATACCTGAATTATTCCGAGATAAATGGCAATGCTGATACGAAGTGTGACCTCAAGGACTGTGTGAGAAGACTCGATCAACAAGTGATACGTGAGAGTGAATCCAGGTGCAGATGTGATGGTTTAGGATATGGTATTGATAAGGATAAGCCGGTCGATTGTAGGTCCAACCCGATCGCTATCGATAAAGGGACACACGAGTTGTTGTACGCTCCTAAAGGCCTGTACGCGCTTGGGCCCCTCACTGGGGACAGTTTCGTACGGTTCGTGCCCGGTGGGGCCCTCGCCCTAGTGTCCCATATACATAAAGAAAGGAAGGCGGGGCCGTAGCGTGGACAAGGCTACGAGGACTCCCAAAACCTCCAAAGAATATGGATATAAAGTTTAAATAGTAACCGAACCCCGCACTCCTGACAGTGAGTACTGAGAAACAATGAGGGTAGTGATGATTTGACAGTTTTTTTTTTACAATAAATTATTTCTTTTATACCTAACTTTGTTTTTTTGTCTCCAACATACCTATAAACTATTTTAATTGCATTTATGATATTTAAAGGGATGCATGAGTTATTGTGCAGTCCTAATGGTCTGTACACATTTGCTCCCCTGCCTGTGGACAACTTTGTACATTTCGTACCATGTATAGCCCCAGCCGTAGTGACCCACATATACAAAGCGAGGAGTCGGGTACGTGGCATACAAAATAGCCAACAATTATGGGTATAAACTTTAAAGTATAATCAAATTCTGCACCCTTGATTGTGGGTACTGAGAAGCAACGTTTGATTGATAATTTTTATACAAAAAATCAAAATAAAAAACACTATTCAATTGAGGAACTAAGCCACTTATGAATGTCAAAACTATCATCGGTTCGGGCAAACAACCCACTGATCTAGAAGACACTTTTAACACATATATCGACAGATACCAAGGTTTTATTCAGGAAAAAAACTGAAGAAATTAATGTGCTGTTAATGAGTATTAACAATTAGGATGTTTGATGGAACTAACAAATAAAAATCCTAACAAACTTATTGTAATAAAATTAGATATTCCCTCATGTTAATAATTACAGGTCTGCTCTTGACTAACCATTATCTGTTTTATTATTGACAATAACAACGGTCGGCCGGTGTAATGCCAACATACGAACAAACAAGCATCATGTAATCACCATTAGATGCTAGAGAGACATAATTTGACATTCATCACATTCAAAGACACAATTATTATAATTACAAATTCCATGACACAAAACAGCAGGATAATTGACAGCAGTTATTAGGAAATAACGCATTAAAGAAATTGATTATTGATGTCGACGTTAATTTAACATTCCTGTTAAGCTTCCTAAATCTAATAAATCCCAACCAGAAGAAATGTACTGTTCCAAGGATCAAATCATATATACATAAGCAAGCAAAGTTGAAAAAATAGTTTCTAAAACAGAAGGGTTATTGTATGTATCAAACCTCAGTCTAGGATTTCTATTGAGATATATATATTAGGTCTTTACCTATGAAATTGCCGTTTTGTATGAAAAAATTTAAACGATTTTTTTTCATGTATTTTTATTTGTATTAATCGAAGTAATCAACCATGCAATCAGTGCATCTTTGCCAACGCAGTGGCAGTTTATTGATGCCCTTCGTAAAGAAATCAGCTGGACGGGAGGTAACAAATTCTTCAAAGGCATTTTGTATTGCCTCTCGGGTATTGAATTTTTTTCCCGCCAAGGAGTTATCCAATTCCGGAAAAAGTAGTAGTCTGTAGGCGCAAGGTCTGGTGAGTAGGTCGGATGACGGAGAACTTCCAACCCCAGTTCTTGCAACTTGGACACCGTCCGCGTTGTCGTTAGTGATTGACCAATGTTGTAATGCTCACCCCGTTTGGTAAGAAGTTATGATGAATCACACCGGCCACCAAACAGTGATCATCACTTTTCTAGGGGTAAGTTTTCGTTTAGGGCATTGTTTAGGTGCTGAACCAGGATCAAACCAACTTGCTGAGAACTTTTGTCGCAGGTAACAATGCGGTTCAAAATTCCTTCATTTGTGTGTCTGTTGAGCAGTGCAAGGCACGTCTCGACGCGTACTTCACGCTGGCGGTCATTGAGTTCGTGGGGCACCCATTTGTGTAGCTTTTTTACCTTGCCAATTTGACACAAATGGACCAATATTGTTTTGACGCTAACGACGAAAGCTGCTGCTAATTCAGCCGTAGATTGTGTATCATCAGCTTCTACAATCGCCTTTAATTCGTCATTATCGACCAAAGTCTTCGGACGACCGCGAGGTTCATTTTTCAGGTCGAAATACCCAGAACGGAAGCGAGCAAACCAATAACAGGTGGTGCGTTGGTTTGTAGTGTTAGCTCCGTAAACGTCGTTGATGTTGCGTGCCGCTTGTGCCGCGTTGCTGCCACGCCGGTACTCATATTTCATAATTACTCGAATTTTTAACGTATCCATGATGACAAAAAAGATTGAAATGCGATGAAAATGTAACACTAATCAATAAACAAAAGACTAGTTTTGGAAAAGAATTCCATGTTTTTAAAATAAAATTAATTTGAAATTAGAATTCTTAGCCAAACAAAAATTATTTTGATTTGAAATGGCCAGTACTGTGGAACGGCAATTTCATAGGTCAAGACCTATTATGATTACAGTCAAGCTATTGGTAGTGATAATAGGTGTGGCGATGAGTGGATTAACCGGCGGAATATTAATTCGCAGGTCTGATCCTCGACATGTACCAACGAATTTTTCGGAATTTGTGTACATTTACTTATTTAAATTGTTAATACTATCGGCTAACAGTGAAGAAAAATATCGTGAGGAAACCTAAGCTAAGAAACGTTCTTGTAGTGATACTGTATGTGGAAAAACATAACACTGTGGATTTCTCCGAGTTTAAAATCGTCAGTATATAGTTTGCTGGCGTGGTGATTACCCATACTTTCCTTCGGGAAGAGACCTTGCAATGGATCTCTTACAGGCTGATGATAGTAACTATCCGGTTACAAATCATGCGTAACTTGTGTAAATAAATAAACAATCACAATCTTATCATTTTATTCATGATATATAACAGTCTTTATTTCAACAATTAATTACATACAATTTACAGGCAAACCAAAAGTATTATACTTTGTTTTTTTTTAATATTCATCAATATTTAAAACCCCATAGTAGATTCTGCGGTCTAAAAAGAGGGGAGATTTCATTTAATTTCTATATTTTTGCCAAATAAGGAGGAAATTATTATTATAGTTCTGTTTGTCTAGGAACATCTGTTTTCGAATTACACTTAATTTAAAAACAAGTTTGTATTACTTTTCCAAAGCTATAAATTGTATATTTTTATCCTTGTCTCCAGTGTGTGTTTTAATAAGAAGCGCCCTCTCCTTCCGACGGCAGTATTATTGAATAAGCAATAGTAAAAAGGTATACATTGTTAAACTAAAGCCTGTAATATTCGGTAAACATACATCAATAGTGTAATACATTAAGTACCTAATTGGAAATCGTCAATTATCATGTTTGTATGAGAAATAACAAGTTATTAACATTAATTAAATCAAGATTTTATTAAGCAATTTTGCAACTATCGGCAGTGATCAAAGCAAACCTTAATATAATTCCTATTCAGAATTAAAATAATATTAAAAAAGTTTTATAACAAATTACGTTATTATTTTTATAAATATACTTTCCATTTAATTTTATCCCAGTAAAGGTAGAGTTAAAAGTTAATAAAATCGCAGTAAATTATCACACAAATAACGCTATCAGATAACGTTATAATAATTTGTTATTTTTCCGAATATTCACGTTCTTCCTAACCCTGACCCATATTTTTTATTCATATACCCTATTACTACTGGTAGAGAAGTAGTCCGTCAAATATTAAATAACTCTTCACAGGCTAAAGAGAGAAAAGTTGCATCATAACAATGTATACATAATATTATAAACAGAGTACAGAGAAACTATTATCATGCAGTCCCGTGAAGCTGTTAAGACCTTGCTAGGACAATAGCGTAGTCAGTTCGAAACAAAAAATTTATATCATATATTTTATATCATAGGAGGCAAACGAACAGGTAGGTCACCTGATGTTAAGTGATCACCACCCTGTGTTTGAGGTAGGTGGAGTGGAGAAGGGGCAAGAGAGAGGGGAGGTGACATATCCGGCGCTCTCACTGACCGAACGAAGCGCAACAATGCAAGCACTGTTACTTCACATCGGTTTTCTGCGAGAGGGTGTTGCTACCGCGGGCAAGCCGACCCATTCATGCGGAAACCAGTAATAGCTTCAGCGTGGATCTACCACCGTAACATATATTATAATATTGTCATATGTTATTAGTATTTTTAAGCCTCACCTATCGATTAAATTGTGTGATCAAACAAAATCAATAGCATACCTTCAATTTAATTATCTCTATCCACTGCTACAATAATCTCACACAGACATAACCATGATGATTTCATATGACCATATTTGATTAATCAATACAAATTTTTATAGCACAATGAAATTATTTCATATATTTTATCTTATCTTAATATATTTGTATGAATATCTCTTATTTACATAAATACATTACTTCTTAGAGAAGCTTAATATATTAGATTTTACTTATTTTACACCTAAGATAGACAAAAAAAGGTTTAAAAAAAGAAATTTATAAAAATATACAAACATAAAGGGCAGGCTTTGTGGCACAATGTTCAAGGTTTCTTTATGTATTAAATTATAATAATATCTATATGTCGAAAATTATCAATATATCTCTAGCTTTGGTTATATAATTTTAAAATAATATAAAACTAAGTAAAAAACACATGATTACTCCCAAAATAACGTTTTACCTTAAATTTCATCGTGAAAGCCTCTAGTGACCAATGCTAGTTGGTGGACAATGATGTGTATTTGAGACATTTAAATTCTGCTGTGAACTAATTTACACTTACAATGGATAACATACATATAAACTTATTTTAAAAAACGTCAACTATTAAATATTTGATTTTAAGTACAACTTGTAACGAAAAGGTAAATTTAATTTCAACCTTCAAGTTACTTGTATCAAAATGTCTGGAAATTAGAGGCATCGATATTTGAATCTGGTTTAAGATTTTATTACAGACCACACGAAATAAAACATATTTAACTAATTTATAATTTTCTTTTCAATCTATACTAATATTATAAAGAGGTAAAGTTTGCGAGTTTGTAACGTTGTAGGGGGTAATCTCAGGAACTACTGGTCTGATTTGAAAAGTTTTTTCAGTGTTATATAGCTCATTTATCGAGAAAGGTTATAGGTTATATGTCATCACGCTAAAACCAATAGGAGTACCAACGAAGAATGTTTCAAAATCGGGGTATTTTTTTCGTCTTCAGTTTCCACTGCATGTTAGGGTTACCCCAAAGTAACTATTCCACGCGAACAAAGTCGCGGGCAGAGGCTAGTTTTAAATAAAATATTAAGAATTATAAAACTTTATAATAATTACACTGTTAGATAGAGCATTTCAAAAACACACTAAATATGTTTTATACTATACCTTAATGCAGTAAATAAAAACTGAATTTTATATTTATTTATTTTTCATTCTAAGATCTGTATATATCTTTTTTTACAGCAGAGAGTGTTAAGACTAAGGTACTGAGATTTGTTTTAGTCTTTAATGTTAAACTGATTTTAAAACTAAGTCTTAAGTGCTGGTATTACTATCATACCAGTCTGCATAATCCTTCACATTACATTTTAAATAAACCTCGTAATTAAAAAGAGGAAACACAACGGCGGAAACGTTGTACCTTTGCTTACATTTTGGTTTGTACCTAAATAGAGTAAACCATAAAACTATTGCTCTATATATAGTATGTGTAAATCTATTACAGAAAGTAGAGAAGATTAGGTTGAATAGCTCATTATAATCTGATGGAGTTTTTTTTTACACTTCATGTATTATCGTTTGACCACAATCAGAGACTGTAAATACATTAAACTTAGCACTGACTGGCTCTCATTTACAGCTACCGGATCACACCAACAGGTGCCTTGTGGAAGATTTAATTGATTAACTTTATTTATAACTAGTCTTGTTCAAAGTTGAACTTAGATAATTTCATATACTGTATATCAGATTGAGTTGACACATTTCTGCAATAACTCCCAGTGAAACATTTAAAATATATAAACTAACACATAACATGATGTAAAAAGTACAAAAACTATGCTCCACGTCCCATTTTAGCAAGTAGCTGCTTAATATCTGACTCCAAGAGGTGTGGGAGATCTAACTGCGACGCCGCCTCCTGACTAGGAAGCCATAACGCTATAATAAGCATAGTGCTGTACCGTAATGAACGTACAGGAACTGTTATATTCCAATTCGTTCTAAATCTCATATCGCCTACGTTTGCCGGTGCACGGAATATACTCTTATTGTTTATAACGAACCTTTCCCCGGTATCTGCGTCCGTAAACTCCCACGGATGAGTCAGGAATGTATTGATATCAATAAATTTTCCACGCTCCAAGCGGATGTACCGCCGCCTGTTGCCGTTGAAGTCCCGCCACCATAGATCAACGGGCCTCGTCGTGCAGTTAGTAAACCGTACGTAGGCTCGTCTGGTTGAATCAACAGACTTAATCAATATCTGTTCACCTCGCTCATTTAACTCATATATAGCGTCTTCCCCAACCTCGACCATTTTCACAAACTTTCTCGGTTTTTGTAACCTTTATATCCGTTATTTAATCACATTATATATTATCTTACAAAAATACTTTACTATTTTTTAGGCAGAATTTTTTTGAAATTTTGCCGCCAACTATTTATCGTTTTTATCCCTGATGACGCACTTCCGTTGAGTAAGTTGTTTTAAAATGGCCGTCTGTGTAGCAGTTATTGGCAAAGATGTAAGTTTTTCTCTTTTTTCTTAAAGTTACAAAGTCTCGAAGCGTAGCAGTCCGGTTGTATAAATATTATTCAACATTTCATTGATTATTATAATAATCAAATCTTGCTGCAACGTTGAAAACTGTTTACAGCAATAATGTTTTTTACATGTAAACTTTGTTTATTTGGCAGTTGTCAAATTAATGATTGATTAATAGTGAAGTATACATAACTATCTGTTACATTACGAGTCGATTATTTTAATTCTAAACATTATTGCCATAATTAAATTTTATTGAAAAACATTAAATTAGATATGATTTATGGGTATCGGTTGGTAGAAACTATGCAATAAAACGAGAATTAACAAATGTTCAAATTGACTAAAAAAATAATTATATAAATGGACGAAGAAGTAAATTAGTAGTTATCCAATCGATATTAGTGGTTATGGGTACTCATTACTAATACATAATTCTAAATATATTGAATTATGATGTATCAATATATTCGCTTTGCACGTATTACGATATCGATTCGGGTTATTTCTTATCGTATTATGCAACCTAATTTAACACGACATGTTTGGGTATAGGGTTTGACGTAGGGTGAGATATTTCATTCTCTTCTATTCTATCGTTTGGATTTTATTTCACACCAAGAACTGCCAAAATATTTGCCTACATGGTTATTCAACCATTGTTTAACTTTTTATTTATTACACTAGTGAGTATATTGACTCTGTAGGATTAAGTAATCATCCAAATTGTTTTTATTCTTATTTATTTTCTACTGTCACATCTTTTTCCAACCGGTAAAACAATTTTACTCCTTGATTATTTTTCCAACGCCCTCAATGTTAGATGTTTAAATAATACTTTTGAATATTGATTCTTCACTAACTTTAACGCTAAACAAGAAAATACATTTTTTTGTCGTACAAATTGTGTGAATTAAAAAAATCAAACTAATGATAAAATTCGTATAATTATTTTAACTTTTATTCAGTAATGGTAGTTTGCGTTTCTTAGGTTAGCTCAGATAGGTCACGAATTGCATGTATCAGGCAACAGCCTAATCCGAGGTGTGCCGTGCACCCTTGAGCGAGTTGTCAAATAAAATGGGCTGAGTGCCTTAAACGCTCGCCTTAGTAGTCCGATGAAGCCGTTAAGACCTTGCTAGGTCTATAGCGTAGTCAGTGCGAAATAAAAAAAGGGAGTTTGCGTTATAATAATTTGCATATAGTATGTTTTTCGAAAATATATTAAATAATTAAGGTATATTATTAATGATCGAAAGCGTATGTTTCATGTTAATGATTTAACACTTTATTCACTATATTTTGCACAAGTTATTGCTACTTTTATCCTCTTTACACATCGATTAAAAAAGCTATAATTTAACCTAGTTTGTTGTTTCTTTACATAAATCTCTTACCAATTGAAACATGTCATTTTCAACTATATTACATTTAAAAATGGCTTCAGAATTCACCTCTGTACATCGGCGGTGTTGGTAATGACACGAGCACTGACAACGAGCTATCGCGTCAGTGGCTAGTCCACACGGCATTAGACGCGCTCGAGGAAAGGCTAGCGACGACTAACAGTAACAACACTGGTCCCAACTCCAATGCTGCGCGCACTGATCTACGAGACCTTTATTTAGGACTATTGTATGCTACGGATACCCATAAAATGTTGGTAATATGGTTTATTTCTTTAGTTTGATTTTAAGGCTCTTAAATCGATTGGTCAATTCGGATGTTTCTATAAGAGGGTGGTACTACCCCGGGCGAGTGGAACCATCCTCTGAAGCTATTACTGGTTTTAGCATGAATGGGTAGACTTGCCTGGGGTAGTACCACCCTCTTATAGAATCACTGACATGAAGTAACAGTGCTTGCATTGTTGCGATTTATTCGGTTAGTGAGAGCGCCGGATTCCCACCGCCCCTCCCCCTTCCCCATTCCTCACTCCCCTCTTCCCAAAACATAGGCTGGCAATGTATTTGCCATTCCCTTGGTGTTGCAAGTGTCTATGGACGGTGGTGATCACTTAACATCAGGTGCCCCATCTGTACATGGACCTGGACTAATTCTGGACATTTCTCTACTAAGAAGAATTTATTATTATTTTTCTTTTGACTGTGTTGTTTATTATCACTACATACAAACACCAAGTTTGGTGTATATTTGTAGTGATAATAAGCAACGCAGGCAAATCCCGGATACTAGATAGTAATAATTAAATCTTTGAATGTATCCAAAAGGCCTTATTGTATTATTACTATATTATTTTCGAATACAGTAAATTGATTTTAATATTTTGTCTTCTATAAATTAGTGTACCTACTGCCTAAATTGGTCGGCTTAAATCCATATTCATATACTTTTTTTTAGTTATGGTTACGTTACAAACACAAGAATTAAACTTGTGCTCGTCACAAGCTCGACATCGCCTAGCGGTAGTAATATCCGAGATGCCGAAGTGAGAACTGCCCTTCGAAGACTGCATGCTTTGTATGCTGATGCTATTTGTAATCCATTTCACCTTCCTGGAGATCAGATAACTTCCTTGTAAGTTTCAAAACCTTTATTATTAAAGATATACCTATGTAACTATAGTCGTCGCTTAAAAATCCTCTACTTTTGCTAATCGATTCCAAAATGAAACTATATATATTCCATTGTGCATATTTTGGGTTAGGACTTTGGATATGTCTGTTGCTGTGAATTGTGGAAATATCAAATTAGAAACCTTTTCTCTGTATTACTTAAACTTTATTATTACTACCAACAATTTCTTAATTTGAATGTTATGCTTTTTTACAGGAAATTCGATAAGCAAGTCAAGAATATAATGCTGAATAATGTTTAATTTTTTTATAAGAACAAGTTGAACATTGAATAAATGTTTGTTTATAGCGATATTTATTTTTAGGGCTAAATGAAAAAGAAAAATTATATATGAATTACTAATTGTAATCTCCGATTCATATCCTTTAATTAATTTAGTATAGTCTTTTGCTTTGTTTCCTATATAAATGTTATACCCCGCTCCGCTGTGTATTATGAATAGTTACTTCTAATGATAATTAAATAAATAACAATGCTACTAATATTATTTGTATTTTTATCCCATAAAAATTAAACGTTATCTAACAATTATATTTTCACGATTACGAACTCATACATTCATTTTGTATTTCTTTATAGAAATATAGAAAATAATATTAAGTACCTACCTATTGCCAATATATAAAGTTTGCCTAATAATTACTAAAAGAGATTAAAATATTTATTCCTGTTAAACCTATTATAATTGAAGAAAGCACTTATTGTATCGGAGTTTGGGTTATAAACACGAAGCTAGATGGTAAGACTAGTATTATTGCTGTATTTATTATATTCAATGTTTTTGTTTATGATGATTGTTCAGAAATATGATTAAATCGATATGTAGTGCAACACTAAATTAAACGTCAAATATATAACGAAAACGTCAATTTCCGTCTCTTTCATTCATAATTTGAAACAAAGCTGTGCTCCGGTTCAGCGCTGAGCAATTTTTAATTTGAAAGTTGTTTATCTCGACCGGAATATCGCAACAACATGGTAAGTAAATGTATTTCACATCATTAAATATTAGTTGTTCATTTAACGACCTTCTAATTTTGAATACACCTAAATATTTTGAGGTTATACTATGCACGTGTAGGGTAAGCAACCTGTTAACTGAGTAACCCTGTTTTAAAACCCTTGTATATAGAAAGAAGGTTTATGTTTGCTGCTTCAATAATGTGAAATTAAAAAAGATGTATATGAATTTTACAAATATAAACTTTAATGCTGCATTTACTTCACTATTGCGATGCTCTGATCTAAACTAACGTATATCTTTGATAAGAATACCATTTTTGTCTTATGTATTATCTATAACTGACTCCAAGCTTGGAAGTTTGCGTAAGAAAAATTTCGTGAAATTTGCACACATTTGGAAATTCTTATTTAGCAAAAGGTACATTACGAATTAATAATTTAAATAACGATAATGTTCCTAGCACTCATATTATTGCCAGCAAAATTAATTTTCATAGTACAAGTCTACCTATAATTGATATCAGGCCCCTTTACAATGAGCCACACTGCAGGCTCAAAGCCACCAGATTAGTACTATCAAGAACCTGAAATAAGGATTCTTATAATTGTCAAATATTTCTTAATTGTTTACTTATATACTGTTAAAATGTATTCCAGGCAGCCGCTGTAGTGTCAGGCAAGGATATTGAGAAGCCCCAGGCTGAGATCTCACCGATCCATCGCATCAGGATAACACTCACATCTCGTAATGTCCGCTCTCTTGAGAAAGTCTGTGCAGACCTCATCAATGGAGCCAAGAAACAGAAGCTCCGTGTGAAGGTGAGCCTATATTTTAATTTTTAATAGAGACTTAATAGCAAATAGTCATGTAGTCCAACTTGTGTTAATTAGACAGGATATGTAGTATTAAGAACCAGGATTAGTCTCTAATTAATATTATAAATGTAAAGTCGTTGCTGAAACTTTTACATCTTAATTTCTTGAACTGATCAGTATTACTTTTTCTGACACACATTTGGGGTACAGAAGAGGACTGTCCGAGTTAATATTATCAGCAAGAGATGGTGCTAGGAGTCGATTTTTATAAGTAAAAGTGAAGTATTTATTACTTAGTGTTCTGCTGTGAGTCCCTATGAACGTAAATGTTGTACAAGGTCTGTTCCCGAAGGATAGGTCAAATCTAAATTAACATTAGACACAACGAGGAAATCTAGTTAATAATAAGTGGCTACTCCAAAGTGTTGTTAGAGTTGAGTTGTTCAATTTACTTTCTTTTTACTAGATTCCATAACAGAACTACACATAGTTCAGTTACCACGGTTTGATAGTAATTTTCATATTCACTGTCTCATTAAACTGATACAAACTCCTGGCTAATTTATTCCCTACTTCTCTCATGGGTTCTACAGAGACTGTTAGTGGAACCAAAGCAGTCATGTCTCCCATGTGACCAAAATTAACTCTAATGTATTTTAACTGACACTTAAAAAGTATATAGAAACATTTAGACTCATATTAAAAATATATTCATAAGATATATATATATACTTCATTTTTTTTTAATGGTTTTGATTAACCATCGTCATTAGCATATAGTTTTATGGGATTTATACATTTTTATATATAGATCACCACGGATGTTGTCCCGCCCTGATAATAAAAAACCTTGACAAATTATATACTTAAACCTTCCTCGTGAATCACTTTACCTTCTGGTGAAAACTGTATAGAAATCAGTTTAGTAACTTTTGAGTTTATTGTGAACAGACAGCAGACATGGTCGAGGACTTTGGTTTATAATAATGACATACTATGTTGGCGTCAGATGAAGACATAACATTCTTATAGTGTTGTGTTCACCAAATAGACGCGAAATTATATACTGCTCAAAGTGCAGTGTGCAGTATTAAAGTGATGCATTCTGCTCATAGGGTAGTTACAATAAAAATAGATTGGGGCCACTTCTCAAGTGTAAATGCCATACAATCTGGGGCAAATTTTAAATGAGGTAGTTAGCTACTTGAACATTATTACAACCCTATCACTATAATATGGTATCATTATATTGTTTCTTATTTGAATGTATACTATATTTATTCTATCCAATTACAACATTTATATTTAATTACGAATATATTATAGTTGTAAGTAATTGCATGTGGTAACAAAAGTATCCTTAAAGAATAAAGCATAGTATGTATGAAATTGCGTGTTTATAATGATAATGATGATATAATGATAATTGAAAATATGATATTTTAAACTACTATACGGATTGTCCCAAACTTTTAAATAGAATTCCTTTTAAAATATCTACGAAAACGACTCGAAACCTGCGGTTGTTTGCACCATAGCCAGTTAAACATAATTACGCTAAGAACTCTGGTTTACAGAGATGTCTTAATGTGTTTGACATGAAGTTCTATCATATTGATTTATTCCAGCATAACCGGAATACTTTTATCCAGAAACTGGATTATAAAGCAAAATAATAATAATATTGGTAGAATAAAATATCGAACAGGAACATATCACATACACTTACACATAAATTCACAGATACACAAGAACACTTAACATCCCAATCACACCTAGAATGCATTAACTCAAATATACAATACTATTAATTTAATATAGTTACTATATAAAATGTAATAATTATTTGTTTGTAATTGGCACTACATGTTTTCAAATTAAAAATAAATTATGTTTTAAATGTGCTGTAAAGTAATATATAACAAATAAATAAAATAACTGTAGGATAATTAGATTATATACATTTGTATACTGAGTTTATAGTATCACTATATTTAGCTTATGCAAATAATTTTTTTATTACCATCAAATATTATTGTTACATCCCATCTAAGGATCTACATGAAAGTTGGCATTTACGTATAAGTTGGTCCAACTTGAAAGATAGGATAATTTATATTTCTTTTGACTATAAATTAAATGATTGTCAATGTTGATTTTGTTCAATTAATTGTCTGTTTTATCAGTTTCAAACAGATGGCTCATTAAATTAGTTTGTCCACAGAAAACTTTGACACCCCAACAGTTATAGACGCGTCATGGAAGGCGCCACATTTTAATTTATTTTTCATTTTTAATTCAATATGTACCTAATAACTGAGCCACAGCAACTGTGGCCGAGTCAGCTAGTAGTTGTCTTCAAAGTAATTTTTTTTAAATTTGTATAGACAGAAATCAAATAAACTGACTATCATACCATCACAATACCAGAGACATGTGTAGGCTCTAGTAGCATTTTCCTTGAAAGTTGCAAAATTTATTTTCGCGATATCACCTCCTGTATCCTAAATAGAACTTTTGATCGAGGCCATTATATAGCTTTCAATAAATGATGGTGGAAAATTCTGGAAGCCTGAACCCATTGTATTACTTTTTCACATTCAATGAGTCATACTTTGTTTATTTGTATAATTGCCTGATAAATATATATAACTGTAACATTATATTGGTCTGTCTTCTAACTTCTACCACTTCTGTCATCACACTGTCATCATAGGTAAAGTAAATCAAACATATTGTTTACATTATAAGCCAAAAGTATCTTGTAATCAGTAAATAGGGATGTTGATTTAACAATGTAAACATTACTTAATGAATCGCTAAAATGTTGCGTGGCAATTTACAGAAATTATAATATGCATTCTAATTGGATGCTATAATATTATAAAGAGCAGTAAAGTAATGCATTATTCCCACGCAGTGGACAACATGTTATTGAAAATAACTCTGTTGTTGGGTATGTTGTCATTTTTATTTTTTAACATGTCCCATGCCACTCTTTGGTCTGTAGCCTGAAGATCAGTTATAATGTAAATAGTACATGTTGTATGGAATGTGTTAAAAATGACAAATGGGAAAGAGCAAGCATTATGTGACAAGGAGAGCACTTCATTGTTAATGTATAGCTGTTATTGAAATCTATATTACCAATATTGTATACCTATCAATTTCAGGGACCCGTCCGCATGCCAACCAAGATTCTACGCATCACAACAAGGAAAACACCCTGCGGTGAGGGTTCCAAGACCTGGGACAGGTTCCAGATGCGCATCCACAAGCGTGTGATCGATCTGCACTCACCATCTGAGATTGTGAAGCAAATCACCTCCATCAATATAGAACCAGGTGTCGAAGTTGAGGTCACCATCGCCGACGCGTAGGCACAACTGCCAATAAATTAATTTTGGACTATTTTTTGTTTTATTTGGTTTTTCTGAGGAATATAGATCTGATGTCTACTGAAACTTAGCTCATAGTTTTTAACTGACTTCAAAAAAGGAGGTTATGTATTTGAGTTCATATATGTTTGTATGAAACTACTGCTCCAATTTAGATGGAGTTTTCATTATTTATTAACATGGTATTCGGTAACATTATCAGTTTAATGTAAAGGGAAACATTGTGGTGAAAGGTCAATACTTTAAAGTTTTTTTTATTATTGCAATGATAGTGGAAAGGTACTGGTGGTGTGTGACGAGTATTCTGAACTATTGTAGGTACAAGAAAGCATTCTTTGAAGACTACCTGTAATTTTTTAAGTAATTCACGAATTTTAAAAATTTCCTCAAGAAAATTCGATAGGCCTTAAAAAAATTATTTGCATTTTATTGCTGACTACACATTTATTTTCTAAAATTTGAGTTCACGTTGAAATACCTTAAACAATTAAGGGTAGTCTTAGAAACATGTTTGTTTAGCTTCAACGGTTAAGGTAATGAATGACCCCTCCAAAAAATAGTGCGTCGAGAAGAAGTGAAAGTTCGTAATGTGGAAATGAGAATAGGATGGGGTAGAAATTGATTTTTAGTGAAATCATATTGTTTCTTTATAACAAACTTTATTAACGTTATAAGTTGGTCCAACTTGAAAGATAGGATAATTTATATTTCTTTTGACTATAAATTAAATGATTGTCAATGTTGATTTTGTTCAATTAATTGTCTGTTTTATCAGTTTCAAACAGATGGCTCATTAAATTAGTTTGTCCACAGAAAACTTTGACACCCCAACAGTTATAGACGCGTCATGGAAGGCGCCACATTTTAATTTATTTTTCATTTTTAATTCAATATGTACCTAATAACTGAGCCACAGCAACTGTGGCTGAGTCAGCTAGTAGCTTAATAGTGTACCATTTGTCTTCAAAGTAATTTTTTTTAAATTTGTATAGACAGAAATCAAATAAACTGACTATCATACCATCACAATACCAGAGACATGTGTAGGCTCTAGTAGCATTTTCCTTGAAAGTTGCAAAATTTATTTTCGCGATATCACCTCCTGTATCCTAAATAGAACTTTTGATCGAGGCCATTATATAGCTTTCAATAAATGATGGTGGAAAATTCTGGAAGCCTGAACCCATTGTATTGCTTTTTCACATTCAATGAGTCATACTTTGTTTATTTGTATAATTGCGAGATAAATATATATAACAGTAACATTATATTGGTCTGTCTTCTAACTTCTACCACTTCTGTCATCACACTGTCATCATAGGTAAAGTAAATCAAACATATTGTTTACATTATAAGCCAAAAGTATCTTGTAATCAGTAAATAGGGATGTTGATTTAACAATGTAAACATTACTTAATGAATCGCTAAAATGTTGCGTGGCAATTTACAGAAATTATAATATGCATTCTAATTGGATGCTATAATATTATAAAGAGCAGTAAAGTAATGCATTATTCCCACGCAGTGGACAACATGTTATTGAAAATAACTCTGTTGTTGGGTATGTTGTCATTTTTATTTTTTAACATGTCCCATGCCACTCTTTGGTCTGTAGCCTGAAGATCAGTTATAATGTAAATAGTACATGTTGTATGGAATGTGTTAAAAATGACAAATGGGAAAGAGCAAGCATTATGTGACAAGGAGAGCACTTCATTGTTAATGTATAGCTGTTATTGAAATCTATATTACCAATATTGTATACCTATCAATTTCAGGGACCCGTCCGCATGCCAACCAAGATTCTACGCATCACAACAAGGAAAACACCCTGCGGTGAGGGTTCCAAGACCTGGGACAGGTTCCAGATGCGCATCCATAAGCGTGTGATCGATCTGCACTCACCATCTGAGATTGTGAAGCAAATCACCTCCATCAATATAGAACCAGGTGTCGAAGTTGAGGTCACCATCGCCGACGCGTAGGCACAACTGCCAATAAATTAATTTTGGACTATTTTTTGTTTTATTTGGTTTTTCTGAGGAATATAGATCTGATGTCTACTGAAACTTAGCTCATAGTTTTTAACTGACTTCAAAAAAGGAGGTTATGTATTTGAGTTCATATATGTTTGTGTGTCCGCAATTTTCTCAGAAACTACTGCTCCAATTTAGATGGAGTTTTCATTATTTTTAATAAATTAATTAAATAATATTTATTAACATGATATTCGGTAACATTATCAGTTTAATGTAAAGGGAAACATTGTGATGAATGGTAAATACTTTAAAGTTTTTTTTATTATTGCAATGATGGTGGAAAGGTACTGGTGTACTCATAACTGACGAGTATTCTGAACTATTGTAGGTACAAGAAAGCATTCTTTGAAGACTACCTGTAATTTTTTAAGTAATTTAGGAATTTTAAAATTTTATCCTCAAGAAAATTCGATTGGCCTTAAAAAAAATTATATTTAAATTAAAATTATTTTCTAAAATCTGAGTTCACGTTGAAATGCCTTAAACAATTAAGGGTAGTCTTAGAAACATGTTTGTTTAGCTCCAACGGTTAAGGTAATGAATGACCCCTCCAAAAAATAGTGCGTCGAGAAGAAGTGAAACTTCGTAATGTGGAAATGAGAATAGGATGGGGTAGAAATTTATTTTTAGTGAAATCATATTGTTTCTTTATGACAAACTTTATTAACGTTGCTTACAATTCACAATTGATCGCATTTTTAACTATCGTTTTGGAGAAATATCCAAATATATAACATTTACAATGGGATTATGATAACTAAAGTAAGATACGAAATGTTTGAGTTATATTTTTTTAATTTTCTCGCAAAAACTGCATCAAGGAATATTGGACGCTGCTCGTTGGTAACTTTCTATATTACTTATTATACTCTTTGTTGGTAACGCTCGCGCTGGCCTGTAACAGGTATACTACGCTAGGGATGTGAAAAAAAAATCGATTATGGATATATTGTTCGCGATTATAATATCAAAAAATATCGATTTCTTTCTATTATATAAAAATCTTCATGATTTTCATATTCCAATAATAAAACTAAGATATTTATATTAACAATTTATCAGATAATTATGTGGGGCGTGTCCGCGAGATTGAAAAAGTTACACTTTTAATAATATATATTTAATATCAAAGGAATACACTTTTACTTATATTAACTTTAACATTAAAAGGAACTATTGTTCGAGGTATGAACTAATAGCACCGTAACTAAATGTATTGCTTTTTCACATTCAATGAGTCATACTTTGTTTATTTGTATAATTGCGAGATAAATATATATAACAGTAACATTATATTGGTCTGTCTTCTAACTTCTACCACTTCTGTCATCACACTGTCATCATAGGTAAAGTAAATCAAACATATTGTTTACATTATAAGCCAAAAGTATCCTGTAATCAGTAAATAGGGATGTTGATTTAACAATGTAAACATTACTTAATGAATCGCTAAAATGTTGCGTGGCAATTTACAGAAATTATAATATGCATTCTAATTGGATGCTATAATATTATAAAGAGCAGTAAAGTAATGCATTATTCCCACGCAGTGGACAACATGTTATTGAAAATAACTCTGTTGTTGGGTATGTTGTCATTTTTATTTTTTAACATGTCCCATGCCACTCTTTGGTCTGTAGCCTGAAGATCAGTTATAATGTGTTTCACCAATAATACATGTTGTATGGAATGTGTTAAAAATGACAAATGGGAAAGAGCAAGCATTATGTGACAAGGAGAGCATTTCATTGTTAATGTATAGCTGTTATTGAAATCTATATTACCAATATTGTATACCTATCAATTTCAGGGACCCGTCCGCATGCCAACCAAGATTCTACGCATCACAACAAGGAAAACACCCTGCGGTGAGGGTTCCAAGACCTGGGACAGGTTCCAGATGCGCATCCATAAGCGTGTGATCGATCTGCACTCACCATCTGAGATTGTGAAGCAAATCACCTCCATCAATATAGAACCAGGTGTCGAAGTTGAGGTCACCATCGCCGACGCGTAGGCACAACTGCCAATAAATTAATTTTGGACTATTTTTTGTTTTATTTGGTTTTTCTGAGGAATATAGATCTGATGTCTACTGAAACTTAGCTCATAGTTTTTAACTGACTTCAAAAAAGGAGGTTATGTATTTGAGTTCATATATGTTTGTGTGTCCGCAATTTTCTCAGAAACTACTGCTCCAATTTAGATGGAGTTTTCATTATTTTTAATAAATTAATTAAATTATATTTATTAACATGATATTCGGTAACATTATCAGTTTAATGTAAAGGGAAACATTGTGATGAATGGTAAATACTTTAAAGTTTTTTTTATTATTGCAATGATGGTGGAAAGGTACTGGTGTACTCATAACTGACGAGTATTCTGAACTATTGTAGGTACAAGAAAGCATTCTTTGAAGACTACCTGTAATTTTTTAAGTAATTTAGGAATTTTAAAATTTTATCCTCAAGAAAATTCGATTGGCCTTAAAAAAAATTATATTTAAATTAAAATTATTTTCTAAAATCTGAGTTCACGTTGAAATGCCTTAAACAATTAAGGGTAGTCTTAGAAACATGTTTGTTTAGCTCCAACGGTTAAGGTAATGAATGACCCCTCCAAAAAATAGTGCGTCGAGAAGAAGTGAAACTTCGTAATGTGGAAATGAGAATAGGATGGGGTAGAAATTTATTTTTAGTGAAATCATATTGTTTCTTTATGACAAACTTTATTAACGTTGCTTACAATTCACAATTGATCGCATTTTTAACTATCGTTTTGGAGAAATATCCAAATATATAACATTTACAATGGGATTATGATAACTAAAGTAAGATACGAAATGTTTGAGTTATATTTTTTTAATTTTCTCGCAAAAACTGCATCAAGGAATATTGGACGCTGCTCGTTGGTAACTTTCTATATTACTTATTATACTCTTTGTTGGTAACGCTCGCGCTGGCCTGTAACAGGTATACTACGCTAGGGATGTGAAAAAAAAATCGATTATGGATATATTGTTCGCGATTATAATATCAAAAAATATCGATTTCTTTCTATTATATAAAAATCTTCATGATTTTCATATTCCAATAATAAAACTAAGATATTTATATTAACAATTTATCAGATAATTATGTGGGGCGTGTCCGCGAGATTGAAAAAGTTACACTTTTAATAATATATATTTAATATCAAAGGAATACACTTTTACTTATATTAACTTTAACATTAAAAGGAACTATTGTTCGAGGTATGAACTAATAGCACCGTAACTAAATCTAGGAGAAGTCACTACCGTTCGCAGTCTGAACCAAGAGTCTAACCTAATCTAGAACATAACCTAAGAGATGTGACTACCGCTCGAAGTCTGAACGAATAGTGGCTCCTGTTGTAATACTCTACTGTAGCGCCATCCTAATTTAACGCATTTTGATGGACACTTTTTCATACACAGAGATATTTTTCGTTACCTCTACACTCCATAATTAGCATGAAGAAATGAATTAATCCCGGCAATTTCATTGGTAAAGACCTAATATAACTTTAAAACGGATGGAGTAACAGCATAATGTACTTACTATACCTAATAATTGGCATAAAACTAAATTAAGTCGCAATGTCACCAAAAAAGTAAGTAGATACATTAAAAAAAAAAGACAAATATATAAATTAATGCATTTTTAATAAATTAAAGTAAATAAATAATTATTTATTAGTAAAACATGGACTTATTTCACTATACTTTACTACATGTTGTATGGAATGTGTTAAAAATGACAAATGGGAAAGAGCAAGCATTATGTGACAAGGAGAGCACTTCATTGTTAATGTATAGCTGTTATTGAAATCTATATTACCAATATTGTATACCTATCAATTTCAGGGACCCGTCCGCATGCCAACCAAGATTCTACGCATCACAACAAGGAAAACACCCTGCGGTGAGGGTTCCAAGACCTGGGACAGGTTCCAGATGCGCATCCATAAGCGTGTGATCGATCTGCACTCACCATCTGAGATTGTGAAGCAAATCACCTCCATCAATATAGAACCAGGTGTCGAAGTTGAGGTCACCATCGCCGACGCGTAGGCACAACTGCCAATAAATTAATTTTGGACTATTTTTTGTTTTATTTGGTTTTTCTGAGGAATATAGATCTGATGTCTACTGAAACTTAGCTCATAGTTTTTAACTGACTTCAAAAAAGGAGGTTATGTATTTGAGTTCATATATGTTTGTGTGTCCGCAATTTTCTCAGAAACTACTGCTCCAATTTAGATGGAGTTTTCATTATTTTTTAACATGGTATTCGGTAACATTATCAGTTTAATGTAAAGGGAAACATTGTGGTGAAAGGTCAATACTTTAAAGTTTTTTTTATTATTGCAATGATAGTGGAAAGGTACTGGTGGTGTGTGACGAGTATTCTGAACTATTGTAGGTACAAGAAAGCATTCTTTGAAGACTACCTGTAATTTTTTAAGTAATTCACGAATTTTAAAAATTTCCTCAAGAAAATTCGATAGGCCTTAAAAAAATTATTTGCATTTTATTGCTGACTACACATTTATTTTCTAAAATTTGAGTTCACGTTGAAATACCTTAAACAATTAAGGGTAGTCTTAGAAACATGTTTGTTTAGCTTCAACGGTTAAGGTAATGAATGACCCCTCCAAAAAATAGTGCGTCGAGAAGAAGTGAAAGTTCGTAATGTGGAAATGAGAATAGGATGGGGTAGAAATTGATTTTTAGTGAAATCATATTGTTTCTTTATAACAAACTTTATTAACGTTGCTTACGATTCACAATTGATCGCATTTTTAACTATCGTTTTGGAGAAATATCCAAATATATAACATTTACAATGGGATTATGATATACTAAAGTAATATATGATAATAAACTAAAGTAAGATACGAAATGTTTGAGTTATATTTTCTCGCAAAAACTGCATCAAGGAATATTGGACGCTGCTCGTTGGTAACTTTCTATATTACTTATTATACTCTTTGTTGGTAACGCTCGCGCTGGCCTGTAACAGGTATACTACGCTAGGGATGTGAAAAAAAAATCGATTATGGATATATTGTTCGCGATTATAATATCAAAAAATATCGATTTCTTTCTATTATATAAAAATCTTCATGATTTTCATATTCCAATAATAAAACTAATATATTCATATTAACAATTTATCACATAATAATGTGGGGCGCGTCCGCGAGATTGAAAAAGAAACACTAATAATATACATTTAATATCAAAGGAATACACTTTTACTTATATTAACTTTAACATTAAAAGGAACTATTGTTCGAGGTATGAACTAATAGCACCGTAACTAAACCTAGGAGAAGTCACTACCGTTCGAAGTCGGAACCGAGAGTCCAACCTAATCTAGAACCTAACCTAAGAGATGTGACTACCGCTCGAAGTCTGAACGAATAGTGGCTTCAACTCTGATTCAATGCATGAGGTGAGCCTCACGATCCCAGGGTGGTGACGAGGTTCCAATTCCCCGTACTTGTCGCCTCATGTCGCGTGATGTGCAGGTGGCCGATGTGTCGCAATGGTTACAAGTAAACGGTGAATATTATGTCGCAACTTGGCTGTTATATAACGACGTGATAGAGACTCAGGATGATTTAGACACCGCGTTGATCGATGTAGGTTCAAATCCTTGTGGATAAGGCGGAACATTCGGTAAAGGGAAACGTCATGAAACCCTAAGTACGGCTTTTTCTCAGCCTGCCTAACTAGCTATCACCCTCGCGTTGCAAATCTGTAATTAAGTACCTAAGGCGTACCACATCGTCATTCCACGTCAGGTGAGATTGTGGCTGAACGCAAAAATCTATAGAGAATTAAAAGGAAAGTATTCCTGAAAGAAAAACACAATTGGAACACGATGTAAGAATCGGTACATAAGTTTTCGAAGTTTGGATATAGATAAAAGACAGGTTAATAATAAATTATCTGATTGAGTAATCTATATATTTTTTTATTGTAGCAAGCGAATGTGTGAAATCCTTTTTACGGATAAGTACTCTTTGGTGTGAAATCAAGGGGCTCTTCAATTGAACGTATTCTTCTCGCAATGTTAACTTACTCTCTAGTGAAAATTCAAACAACGTATTGAGTTAATTCTTTTTTTAATAAAAACGGTGATATAATTCGATAGTGCTTCGCGTAGGCACAACTGCCAATAAATTAATTTTGGACTATTTTTTGTTTTATTTGGTTTTTCTGAGGAATATAGATCTGATGTCTACTGAAACTTAGCTCATAGTTTTTAACTGACTTCAAAAAAGGAGGTTATGTATTTGAGTTCATATATGTTTGTGTGTCCGCAATTTTCTCAGAAACTACTGCTCCAATTTAGATGGAGTTTTCATTATTTTTAATAAATTAATTAAATTATATTTATTAACATGATATTCGGTAACATTATCAGTTTAATGTAAAGGGAAACATTGTGATGAATGGTAAATACTTTAAAGTTTTTTTTATTATTGCAATGATGGTGGAAAGGTACTGGTGTACTCATAACTGACGAGTATTCTGAACTATTGTAGGTACAAGAAAGCATTCTTTGAAGACTACCTGTAATTTTTTAAGTAATTTAGGAATTTTAAAATTTTATCCTCAAGAAAATTCGATTGGCCTTAAAAAAAATTATATTTAAATTAAAATTATTTTCTAAAATCTGAGTTCACGTTGAAATGACGAGTATTCTGAACTATTGTAGGTACAAGAAAGCATTCTTTGAAGACTACCTGTAATTTTTTAAGTAATTCACGAATTTTAAAAATTTCCTCAAGAAAATTCGATAGGCCTTAAAAAAATTATTTGCATTTTATTGCTGACTACACATTTATTTTCTAAAATTTGAGTTCACGTTGAAATACCTTAAACAATTAAGGGTAGTCTTAGAAACATGTTTGTTTAGCTTCAACGGTTAAGGTAATGAATGACCCCTCCAAAAAATAGTGCGTCGAGAAGAAGTGAAAGTTCGTAATGTGGAAATGAGAATAGGATGGGGTAGAAATTGATTTTTAGTGAAATCATATTGTTTCTTTATGACAAACTTTATTAACGTTGCTTACGATTCACAATTGATCGCATTTTTAACTATCGTTTTGGAGAAATATCCAAATATATAACATTTACAATGGGATTATGATATACTAAAGTAATATATGATAATAAACTAAAGTAAGATACGAAATGTTTGAGTTATATTTTCTCCAGTAAATAGGGATGTTGATTTAACAATGTAAACATTACTTAATGAATCGCTAAAATGTTGCGTGGCAATTTACAGAAATTATAATATGCATTCTAATTGGATGCTATAATATTATAAAGAGCAGTAAAGTAATGCATTATTCCCACGCAGTGGACAACATGTTATTGAAAATAACTCTGTTGTTGGGTATGTTGTCATTTTTATTTTTTAACATGTCCCATGCCACTCTTTTGTCTGTAGCCTGAAGATCAGTTATAATGTAAATAGTACATGTTGTATGGAATGTGTTAAAAATGACAAATGGGAAAGAGCAAGCATTATGTGACAAGGAGAGCACTTCATTGTTAATGTATAGCTGTTATTGAAATCTATATTACCAATATTGTATACCTATCAATTTCAGGGACCCGTCCGCATGCCAACCAAGATTCTACGCATCACAACAAGGAAAACACCCTGCGGTGAGGGTTCCAAGACCTGGGACAGGTTCCAGATGCGCATCCATAAGCGTGTGATCGATCTGCACTCACCATCTGAGATTGTGAAGCAAATCACCTCCATCAATATAGAACCAGGTGTCGAAGTTGAGGTCACCATCGCCGACGCGTAGGCACAACTGCCAATAAATTAATTTTGGACTATTTTTTGTTTTATTTGGTTTTTCTGAGGAATATAGATCTGATGTCTACTGAAACTTAGCTCATAGTTTTTAACTGACTTCAAAAAAGGAGGTTATGTATTTGAGTTCATATATGTTTGTATGAAACTACTGCTCCAATTTAGATGGAGTTTTCATTATTTATTAACATGGTATTCGGTAACATTATCAGTTTAATGTAAAGGGAAACATTGTGGTGAAAGGTCAATACTTTAAAGTTTTTTTTATTATTGCAATGATAGTGGAAAGGTACTGGTGGTGTGTGACGAGTATTCTGAACTATTGTAGGTACAAGAAAGCATTCTTTGAAGACTACCTGTAATTTTTTAAGTAATTTAGGAATTTTAAAATTTTATCCTCAAGAAAATTCGATTGGCCTTAAAAAAAATTATATTTAAATTAAAATTATTTTCTAAAATCTGAGTTCACGTTGAAATGCCTTAAACAATTAAGGGTAGTCTTAGAAACATGTTTGTTTAGCTCCAACGGTTAAGGTAATGAATGACCCCTCCAAAAAATAGTGCGTCGAGAAGAAGTGAAACTTCGTAATGTGGAAATGAGAATAGGATGGGGTAGAAATTTATTTTTAGTGAAATCATATTGTTTCTTTATGACAAACTTTATTAACGTTGCTTACAATTCACAATTGATCGCATTTTTAACTATCGTTTTGGAGAAATATCCAAATATATAACATTTACAATGGGATTATGATAACTAAAGTAAGATACGAAATGTTTGAGTTATATTTTTTTAATTTTCTCGCAAAAACTGCATCAAGGAATATTGGACGCTGCTCGTTGGTAACTTTCTATATTACTTATTATACTCTTTGTTGGTAACGCTCGCGCTGGCCTGTAACAGGTATACTACGCTAGGGATGTGAAAAAAAAATCGATTATGGATATATTGTTCGCGATTATAATATCAAAAAATATCGATTTCTTTCTATTATATAAAAATCTTCATGATTTTCATATTCCAATAATAAAACTAATATATTCATATTAACAATTTATCACATAATAATGTGGGGCGCGTCCGCGAGATTGAAAAAGAAACACTAATAATATCGTACAATGTCTTAGTGATAAATATCTACAAATTGTGAAAAAGGCGAAAACCGCAAAAGAAATGTTCGCCATGTTGGAATCGTCTTTTGAAAGAAATAGCTAAAGTAAGATACGAAATGTTTGAGTTATATTTTTTTAATTTTCTCGCAAAAACTGCATCAAGGAATATTGGACGCTGCTCGTTGGTAACTTTCTATATTACTTATTATACTCTTTGTTGGTAACGCTCGCGCTGGCCTGTAACAGGTATACTACGCTAGGGATGTGAAAAAAAAATCGATTATGGATATATTGTTCGCGATTATAATATCAAAAAATATCGATTTCTTTCTATTATATAAAAATCTTCATGATTTTCATATTCCAATAATAAAACTAAGATATTTATATTAACAATTTATCAGATAATTATGTGGGGCGTGTCCGCGAGATTGAAAAAGTTACACTTTTAATAATATATATTTAATATCAAAGGAATACACTTTTACTTATATTAACTTTAACATTAAAAGGAACTATTGTTCGAGGTATGAACTAATAGCACCGTAACTAAATCTAGGAGAAGTCACTACCGTTCGCAGTCTGAACCAAGAGTCTAACCTAATCTAGAACATAACCTAAGAGATGTGACTACCGCTCGAAGTCTGAACGAATAGTGGCTTCAACTCTGATTCAATGCATGAGGTGAGCCTCACGATCCCAAGGTGGTGACGAGGGTCCAATTCCCAGTACTTGTCGCGTGATGTGCAGGTGGCCGATGTGTCGCAATGGTTACAAGTAAACTGTGAATATTATGTCGTAACTTGTCTGTTGGCATTGATTGCATGGGTGATTACTTCGATTAATACAAATAAAAAATACATAAAAAAATTTAGTTTAAATTGTTTCATACAAACCGGCAATTTCATTGGTAAAGACCTAATATAACTTTAAAACGGATGACAGCGGTGACCGGCGATGGATACTGTGTGTCACTCGGTGGTCGCCATTGTTTTTGGATTGCACTGTGCTTACCATCAGGTAGCGTGCAGTCATTTTACCGTGCTAAAATAAAAAGTAAACAAAAAAGCATGGTGGTAGGGCTTTTCCAATTCCTCCGCCCGCTAGCTACCACTCCCAAGTTGAAAATGTGCCACGAAGCACCTGTTGGTTTATTCCGGCAGCTGCACTTGAGAACCAGCCAACCACCAGGTTTAGCGTGTTTACCATTTTAGACTACATCATTATTTAACATCAGATGAGGTTATGGTCACACGCTAAACTACGATGAACTGCGAAACTACTCAACCGATCCCTGCCCCACCCGATACGCTCAGGACTTACTCTCTTGTGAAAATTCAAACAACGTATTGAGTTAATTCTTTTTTAAATTAAAACGGCGATATAATTCGATAGTGTTTCACATATAATTCCAATTGAGAAAAGTTATAGCGTTTTGATATGTTCAACTGCGCCTTCCTTTAAAATATTAAAATTATGTTAACGGGATTCGATTGTACAGGTCAAAAATGTTACATGAATTTCAAAAAAATGGAGAAAAATACATTTACGTTGAAAGTAATGAAAAACTGTAAAGGTAAGAGGTTCGTCGTAAAGATGTCTGTACCCGCAGGAAACAAATAAAATTTCCACAATATTTCAGAAAGAAAGTATCAACCGTTGAAAATTCAGCTGAGGTTGACTTTTGATTTTTTTATTATCAAGCCAGAACAACGTCCGCCGGGTTCACTAGTAAGATATAAAAGTGTAAGAACAATTCACTTGTGTAACCACGATATTTTTTTTGAATCTAATATTGTAAATATTTTAAAAAATCTAAATAATAGTCTTTAAAGTGAATTTTCAACTGAATTCAATTGGTTTTAGACCAATATACATTTACAACACAAAATTGTACATACAGATAGGTACGTATGACTCAAGCATGTACTAAAGATCCTCGCTCTTTGTCGTCAAGGTCTCAATCATGTAAAGGTCAGAGGAGCGTGCCATTGCCATATATATAAAATCTTACGGTAGTGTATCTGTTTATTTTTTTATAATTCATTTAAATATTATAAACGTGAAACTGACGATGGATGGAATTGACGTAGTTTCCAATCCTTGCAACTGAATCGGAGCTTCCAATGGAGAAGGACAACGTGATGAAATCATAGCATGGTGGTTCCAATTCCGTCGCCTGCTAGCTACTACTCCCGGTTGAAAATGTGCCACCAAGCACCTGTTGGACAACAGTTATTTAACATCAAATGAGGTTGCATGGTCACACGCTAAACTACGTGAACTGCGAAACTACTAAACCGATCTTCATGAACTTGAGTGATCTAGGATAATTTATATATTGATTAATTAATTATTCAATAATAGAGTAAACCGATTTTAATGAAATTAAGACTAAATATTACTCGACGATATGATTTATGTTTTTCTGAGGTTTTATCGTGAACGTAGTACTTTAGCAGCGATGCGTGACCAAACAAACAGACAGAGAAACTTTTGTAAATATGACTGAAATGTATTTTATTACTTACTAGCTGGCCCGGCAAACGTTGTCCCGTCCTGATTTAAAAAAAAATGCTTGATAAATTATATACTAAAACCTTCCTCATGAACCACTTTATCCATTGGTAAAAACCGTTCAGTAGTTTTTGAGTTTATCGCGAACAGACAGATATGTAATAATTCCAAGACACCTGCAACATTTATTTTTTTCACAGGAATCTAAAAAGTACATAATAAAATCGGCTGAGCGCCTTAAGCGCTCGCCTTGGTAGTCCGGTGAAACTGTTAAGATCTTGCTTGCTTGAAAAAAAAAAACTCAACCGATCTTCATGAAAGTTGGCATTTATGTATAATTTGCTCTGACTTGAGAGATAGGATAGGATAGATATTGATTAATTAATTATTCAATAATAGAGTAAACCGATTTTAATAAAACCAATACTAAATATTACTTGAGGATATGCTTTATATTTTTCTGAGGTTTTCTAGTGAACGTACTTACTTTAGCAACGATGCGTGACGTAACAAACAGACACAAACTTTTCTAAATATGACCTGCAACATTTATTTTTTTCAGAAGAATCTAAAAAATACACATACGTTAGATTTACGTTCTTATTATGTGTATAGATAGATAAACCCTTCTTGCATTTAATGTAAATACAAGGTCAAACCAATAAAATCACGAGTAGAACCGCAAGCAAATGTTTGTTGATAAACGAATCAACCAATATGGAGTGTTGAGTGACGTCATCGAGTTTCGGGCTGGTGGCCCCCTGCCTTAGATTCCATTTGTAATCGCAGCAATTTCAACTCCATTGTTACTATCGTAAATTGGCTTTGTACACGCGTGCGTTGAACTAAATGTTTAAAACGTCGTTATGTTAGAATGAGACAATGTTTTTATATTATAGTTAATGTAAACCAAGAAAGGAAATAATTGACAACGTGTTTTAATTATTTTTTATTGAAATGAAAATTTCTTCAGGCGGTATTTTTTTGGCAGGAGCTAAATGTATAATTTCGCGTCATGGCATGCTACGCGAGCATGACCGGCCGTATTGCGCTTGCGCGGCTTGCGTCACATTAGCAATGCGTAGTATAAGGGTGTAGTAGTATATGCGTAGTATTACCACATAATATTTTGCAACTCATCATACATTTGATTGATTAATAGACTTTATAAAAATATGAATAATTATTACTCCGAGTGCCAATAGATATGAAAACCACACTAATGTTAATAATTTTAATTAAAAAAAACCTGTAAATTAAATATATAAGTTGTGGCGTTCCGCCCTTTATAATATCATACTTAATGCTTTATTGTAATATCATTAGTTAATAAACCTTAGCATATTCGTTTAATATCATACTTAATGCTTTATTGTAATATCTTTAGTTAATAAATATTAGCATATAAGACCGGCAACGTTGCTGGCGATAAGGCACCCAAAAGACCTGTAGCCGGGTGCCTAAAAATGTAAAAAACCTACGCGCTGCCCAGATCTCTCATTATCACCCGGGACGCGTAGGAACATTGTGTAAGACGACATATTATGTTATATATTACATTTGTACAACAGTGTGCTACAACCATATTAGTATAAAGGAGAGTCAGTAGAACCTTCTTATTTTATTTCGCTCCACAATCAACACGGACCCTCGAGATTAACAAAACGCCAAAAAGTAATATGAAAATTCAGAAGACAACATATTAATTTCATTGTTTTAAGTTTTCACTTCTGTCGGCAGTCCATATGACTGCCTCGTCTTTATTTTTATTAGGTAAACCTGTAATTTTGTCATAAAATTATAACTAAGTACATTACTAAATATATAAAATATTGAAAACATGTCCAATTGTTTTCAGATGTTTTTTTTATTAATTTTGGCAATTTGTTTGTAGAGATATTAGATGAGTTATTACTGCCACTGTCGATGTTAAGCTAGAAATTTCTTGCAATCATTTCAATGTTCTAACAAGATGGTGGCCCTCTGTTACAACATTCCAGGGAGTTTTTGTAGCGAGTCATACTCCACGCTCCGTGGTATTATTTCCCGTCCACTGCACTTATGCACAATAACCGAACTATATTACGTAAAACACCACTAATATTACAAAATATAAAGTTAAGGACGCGCTCTCAATTTTTCGCGGTTCAATTTTGTAATCGAGTCCTTCTAGACACGTATATCTCACGCACACAGAAACGACAAATGATAACCGTGGAATTATAGCGCACTTTAAATGACTTTGATACTTTTATAAAAAATATTACAATATTTTCTTATTATTCATGTTCTACTTTTTGTTATATTTGATGCTATAGTACCAAAATATATTATAGTTTCTCAAGATCATACTACGTCAAGAACAGTATAACTATAAGTACCTAAATATTTATACGTAATAGACAGAAACATCGAATTTGCGCTCAAATATTTAGCTCCTTTACAGTGCCCAGTTAAGGTATAACTTCTCAACATTCTCATGAAGGAGTAGTATTGTGGTAACTGGATCATAGTCTAGATAATAGCTAGAAACATTAAGTTTTTAACACAAGATTATGAATAAAATATAAAATCCATTCCAATATTCCAAGATCCTGCTAAAAACTCCTTTTTAAAAGTTAAGGCATTCAAAAGTCTTTATTACCAGTATAATCTGTTTACGTAAAACAAAAAAAAAAAACATTTTTTTTAAATACTTACTCTTAATTAGTCCTATCCTAACTAATATTACAAATGCGTTCATAATTTAATTACTCGACAAGACAAACTTAAGGGTACAGATCGGATATAGAATACCTTTTATCTAGAAAAAAAAGTAATATTCCCAATGGATAGGACAAATCTACATCACCGCGAGTAAAGCCGGTAAAAAAATCCAGTTTTATATACCTACTCTTTAAAAATAAAAGAGGTCATGACAATCTGAATTATGTTCCGTTCACCCTATTTAACACTAAATAACAGCAAAATGTAAAGAACATTCATTTTAAGCTTCATTGCCTGGAAAGGTAAATATCTATAATTCATCATTAGACTGAACTAGCGGGTCCGGCCGACGTTGTCCCGCCCTGATAATAAAAAGAAAACCTTAACAAATTATGTACATATTTATAAACCTTCCTCACGAATCACATTATCTAGTCGTGAAAACCTCATGAGTATCCGTTCAATACTTTCGGACTTTATCGCGAACAGACAGACAGACAGGTGTGGCAGAGGATTTTGTTTTATAATATGCAGTGATAATAATTACACAATGTATATTTATTACCGAGATAATGAACGATATATTTGATACGCAAAACACTGGAAAGTATACAAAAACAGTTAATAAGTATTTCTACCACAAACGAACACATTAACAAATTTATTTTTTATGCATAAAACTTTCCATAGATAGGGTGGTGGCTGGCACCCTATATTTTCCTTGTTAAATTTCGTCGCACGACATTCACAAATATAAAGTAAATGATACAACATTGAATCACGCGAGTTTTAATATTTACAAGAAATATAATGGAATGAAATATATATCCCAAATTTTTTCGTGTTATTAAATCCCACTTATCCACCACTCTGTATACGTGCCTGAGCTAAATAGATTTGAAATACATTTTTGAAGTGGAATTTCTTATAGGAGGGCTTTGTAAACTTTTTGTGTGGCGAAACATGACAGTCCAATCGTTTGTTTTATTTGTTACTGGGCGATCACCTCTTATCTCTTCCATACCGTATAATAGTACATAACGAGTATGTTACTAAGAGACAGATTATGTACAATCATTTAGGTAAAGATTGATTTACATATATTATAGATACAGGGCTGTAGTTAGAGCCGAATTTGAGGTACAGACATTGGTTACAGGAAGGGTGGAAGTAAAAAAAAATCATCAATTGATCTGCCCTCGAATGTCACAAACTGTGGTATCTTCGGAAAAGTTTAGATACCTATCGCTACAATTTTTTTTTATCTCAAACTAAGAACAAACATTTTAATTATAATAATATATAAGTTTTTCGTATTTTTAAGGTAGGGCACTGTGATTTCAAGGTAGGCCATTGCCCCAGAATCCCTCGTTCCCTAGCTACGGCCGTGTATAGATATATGTTATTCTCATTTATTTGTGTTATCTTTGGTTGTGAATAATAAAATAATTATCTATATAGATCTTGATAACTAAAACGATCCTTAGAATTAAAGGTTTCAAATCATTACTGCATCTCTGAAGTTATACTATATACTGAATTACTTCGAAGTATTATTAAAGATATCATTGATTTCGCTCAGTATAACTGGGTATGATACGATCTTTAGTACAGGTGAAGCGGAAAAAAAAAAAATACTTCGATAACCTAATAACACACGATTACGAATCTTTACATAGTATAAAATGAAGTCGCTTCCGTTGTCTGTTCTCTTGCATCTTTTAAACTATTTAACCGATTATAATACGGTTTTCAGCAATAGATAGTGATTCAAGAGGAAGGTTTATATGTATAATACATACAGAAAAGCCGAAAAATACAAAGATTTGTAATGTGATGTCGTAACAACCATATTTTTAACCGACTTCAAAAAAAGGAGGAGGTTATCAATTCGTCTGTATTTTTTTTTTTTTATGTTTGTTACCTCATAACTTTGGACTGGGTGAACCGATTTTGATTATTCTTTTTTTATTTGAAAGCTGTTAAAATATGCGCATTTTTGCGGTATGGTATCTATCGGTATGGTATGCGATATGGTTTCAATTGGTTGTACAATAAGTAACGTTTGGTACGAACGCAAACTTTTCAGTATTCCGCGATAGTTTCTAACACCAACTCGGCTACCATCGCTTCACACATTATACACCTTAAGTAATGTAATTACAATGCTTGCGTCATGTTGCAACACAGCAACGAACATAAGCACAATAGGCTCCTAAGAATTGAAGAGTTTTTTTTATAATATTGGTGGCAAACGAACATACGGGTCACCTGATGGTAAGTGATCACGGGCGCCCATGGACAATTGCGACACGAGAGGAAACACAAATGCGTTGCCGGCCCTTAAGAAAGGACTAGGCTCGTTTCTTGAAAGTTTTCTTACTTTGCCACGGATCCCATAATCAGAACCTAACCAAACTCTCATCAAACTACCCTTGAAGTACATCCTTTTCAATAAAAAATGAATCATCGAAACCGGTTAGCGTAATATTGAGTTATTCGTCTATTTGTCGTGTACATACTTAATGCAAATTTAAAACTTATACGGTTTTGCGCTAGATGCCGTTGTCGGAACTGTACCAAATTAAAATGGGACCACACTGGAAGTACCGACTTCCAGTACATCTCTAGGTAGCACACATATTCATATGTTTTATTTTTGATAAACTATTTATTTTCCGCTTTTTAGTGCCTTATGGGTTATTGATCGATATTGAAGTCGGTTAATACTTTTTTTTGAAAATTTACTTTATTGTGCGCTTAAATCGCCAACTCTGGCTAAACCTTACGGGATAGATAAAATTAGGGTACCACGGAATTGATCTTAATAAGATCTATAGAAAAGTCCACGATGGTATATATTTACCTCTAAAGGATAACCTACAGTAACCATTTTTATCTTTTTACAAAAATAATTATGTGTTATTTACCAAACTATTTTATACATTATACTATTAATTCTTATCCTTTCATACATTGTATATGTCATGTAGATCAAAACTGCCCTTAACAGTATTTCATTAAACTGGATATCTACATTGCACCCGTGCAAAGCTGGGACGGGTCGAACTAAACGAAAATTCCGTTAAAAAGATAGTTTTACGCATATCAACTGATAATTACAAAAGAAAATTACCGTGTAAAAAGTTCTAATGGCTTCCGAATGATGTAACACACCTTAACAACAGATATGTTCTGTTTAAAATAAAATTTCATTCCTTATATTTAGGTAACAAGCGAATAAATAAAACTTTCTCTTGCAATATTGCGATTTTGTGAAAGCTTATAATGTCAACTTTCATGTTATAAGTGCAACATCTGTATCCATAACAAGTTCCGTGTGTAACTTATCATTATCATTACATAGTATAAAACAAAGTCGCCTGCCGCGTCTGTCTGTCTGTCTGTTCGCGATAAACTCAAAAACTACGGAACGGATCTTCAAACGGTTATCACCAGTGGATGAAGTAATTCATGAGGAACGTTTTAGTATATAGATTTGTCAAGGTTTTGTGTAGATTGATTGAAATATAACGATAATTGTTGGACAAGTCGGAAAAATTCAAACGGCTTGGGAGATTTCATCGAAAACGCTGTCTAATCCTTTTGAGATATAACATTGTATGTTGGGTAAATGTAATAAGGTTTACTTTTGTATGTATAGGTTAAAATAAATAAAATGACGTACATTGAAAAATGTATTGACGAGTTAATATTATAATGACAATGACATGATACATTATTCTTTTTCTTTTTAGCCAGGTGTAAATAATAAAACAACAGAGACAATATAGATCTACAAAAAATGTCTGTGATATATATATATTTATATATATAATAATAATACAATCATTACATAGTATAAAACAAAGTCCCCTGCCGCGTCTGTCTGTACTAAAACGTTCCTCATGAAATACTTTATCCACTGGTGAAAATCGTATGAAGATCCATTTAATAGTTTTTGAGATTATCGCGAACAGACAGACAGACAGACGCGGCAGGGGACTTTGTTTTATACTATGTAATGATTGTATTATTATTAAAGTATTTCATGAGGAACGTTTTAGTATATAAATTAGTTAAGGCTTTGTATAGATTGGTAGAAATATAACGATAATTGTCGGACAAGTCGGAAAAAGTCAAACCGCCTGGGAGTTTTCATCGAGAACGCCGCCTAATCCTTTTGAGATATAACAATGATTGTTGGGTAAATGTAATAAGGTTTACTTTTGTATGTATAGATTAAAATAAAAGAAAGTGACATCCATTGCAAAATGTATCGACGACTATAATGACAATGACATGATACATTTTTTTTTAACCAGGTATAAATAATGAAATAACAGAGACTATATAGATCTACAAAAAAGTGTGTGAGGTCATATATCTATCTTTTAAGGATAGCCCACTATATTCATTATCTCTATAAAAATGTCTGTCTGTTTATAATAACACGCAACACTGCTAAAGTACTGCGTTCACGATAAAACCTCTCAAAAAATATCATAAAGCATTTAGTCTTGGTTTCATTAAATGCAGTTCACTCTATCAAAAGCTATTGTAATTTTAATGACGACGTGACTTAAGTACGAGAGAAAAGTAGATAAGTAAATGGACTTAATACGTTCAGATGATTTTATTTGTCAATGTTTTACGTTAGGTTCCACACGGACGGAGTCGCGGGCACAGCTAGTTACGGAATATGAACACCCGACGCGACGCGATGCTAGCACACGTCACCCCACCTACGATTCAGAGTGGGGGCAAACACGCCACTCGACGCGTCCGACGCAGTATGTTCTAGAAAACATCCGACGTGACGCGTCAGTGAGAATTATCGCTTATTTAGTAAGATTTTTTGTTTGTTTCAGAGAAAATTGTCATTAAAAATGTCAGATGAACGTATAATTGACCTTGTTAAACGATATCCTGTGTTATATGACGCAAGCTTATCGCAATATAGGGATAGCCATAAAAGAAATAATGCATGGGCGGAAATTGCGGAAGAATTCAATACAACCGGTAAGTTAAGAAAGTAATACAGATTTATATCTTATTAGACTCTTCGTCCTTATCTAAAAAAATATTACGTTAACGTCATTTAAAACAAAGTCTTTTTTTCTTGCTTTTGGTAAGGTGTTAATGATGCATCTGCCAGTGTCATGTTTTAAACTACTAAATTATAAAGTTAAGGAAAACATCACGAGTCAAGAAAAGGGAAACAAAGAATTTGGAAAAGGAACAGTAGCTATGTAATAATTGAAGGAAAGGAAAGACGCTAAATTCTAGCTCGTAATATATAAAAGTAGTGTATGATAAATTAAAAATATTAATAGTAAGAAGTATGGTAGTTATATTAGTAGGTAAAGAGACATGAAAGGACAATAACTGGCTATATAACATAGATTTACCAAAATTACTACATCCAAC